>NW_004624819.1:300430-317106 GCF_000247695.1 Heterocephalus glaber | reverse complement strand
TGTGACTTTTATGTTTATGTCATTTTCCTGCATTATCTAAGATACTGTTAACTTTTTAGGCACATTCGAGTGGTGCTCACTGGAATGCTTAATTATTCTCCACTCTCCACTAGGACAGTCTTCCTCATTACTCTACCCAATACTCTGTGAATAATAAGGTTTTAAAAGTTTGGGTGTCAGAAACATGGATAGGCCCAGTGTGGCACCTGGCCATATCTGGACACTGTTAAGAGGTTTTCTCATGTAGCTTTTGGTGATTTCCCCATATGCTTGTGCTTATCAGTGCTCTGCTGTATTCTTGAGGTGGACCCTCTGCAGCTCTCTGGACTTGTCTTTCTCTGCTCTTCAGCACTTGATCAGCACTTGTCTTTCTGATCTTGCCTTGATCTCCCTTGACTTTCAGCCCTATCTCAGCTTGGGGACTCCTCCAGGCCTTGCCTAGGCTCTTCCTTCTAATACTGGGCATTCTGTCAAGGCAGTAAGCTAGGGGATGATAAAGCACAGCTGCTTGTCTCCTGATCATCAGGAGACTGTTGCCTTGGGTGCAGTGTGTGGGGATCTCCTTCACTTCCCTTTCCCTAACCCTTTCCCTTCCCCCTCCCTTCTCTTCTTTATTGCTAGTCTGCTGCAGAAGAATAATCTTTCCCTTTCTCTTCCTTTTTTGGCTGTCTACTTCAGGTCTACTTTGTCTTGGCCTGAAGGAAAAATATCTTTGTTTCTTAACATGTTCTCCTTGGAACATAACACTTGTATTAATCTTTCTCAATAAACCAGCTTTTGGCTTTGGTTTATTGTTTCTGTATTTACCGTTTATTTTTTGTGCTATGTTAAAGGTTTGTAGCTTTTTTTGGTACTGGGGATTGAACGCAGGACGTTGCACTTGAGGCAGGCACGGTACCACTGAGCTAAATCCCTGGCCCTGTAACCTGTTCTTAAGATAGGTGATTTAACTCATTGTTTTTCAGATTTTCTTTTCTAATGTCCAGTTACATTAATTTAAAATTAAAAGTTGTCTGTCTTAAAAAGTTATTTTCTCTTACAAAATAAATATTCTAGTCTGAATGTCACTGCTTTGTACCATATTCAGTGATTTTCTATTTTTTCCTTCCTTCTACATGAACCTTGTGCCACCCTCCCAATATTTAAAGGAGAAAAGGACCATAAGGACTAACATGTGTTCAGGTGGAAGGGAAGGGGCACCTCCTGGCAAAGGCTCTGTAAAAGTTCTTTCTTGTTTTGTTTTGTTTTGTTTTGATTTTTGAGACAAAGTCTTGCTATGTAGTTCAGGCTGGCCTTGGACTCGCTATGTATGTAGCCCAGGCTGTCCTTGAGCTCATGGCAATCCTGCCTCAGTCTCCCAAGTGCTGGGTTTAGAGGCATGCACCACCACACCCTGCACCAGTTTTTACTCTGGTTTCCTTCCCAAGCGTCTTTTGTCCTCTCTTAAATTTCATTCATCTGACAGGAACTATACTGGTACTATTTGTGTACAGTAGTAGACCTTTTAAGTTAGGTAGAGTAACACAGCACCTAGAAACCTGGGTTTTCCTTGCCTTTGCTCTGTATTGCCCTTCCCTGTCCTCCCCTTCCCTCTGCTTTGCTTCTTATTTTCCAGTAGTAGGGACTGATACCAGGGCCTTTGGACTAAGCTACATCTCTAGCCCCTTCCCCCTTTTTGTTTGCTTTAAATTTTGAGATTGGGTCTCACTAAGCTGCCAACTTGCCCAGCCTGGGCTTGAACTTTTGATCCTCCTGCCTCAGCCTCCCAGTGTTAGGAATACAGATGTGTACCACCCTGCCCAAATTCTTGCCTTTGCTCCTTAATCCTACTAATTCAAATGAGTGGTTCTCATTTCACTTACCTGGTTTTGTTAGAATTTTTTTTTTCAGAAATTGTGACTACACCGTTCTAAGGAAAGTTGGTATGCTTTCACCGACCATACTTCCTCCATTCTTACAACTGTTCTGAGGTAGTGACAATGCCATGCATGTTTGACTGGAGATAAACATCTAAGAGTGTGGAGATAACTGACTTACTGGAGCTGACCAAGATGACTGTGGTAGTGCCACAACTCAGCTCATCTGTGTGTTGCAGCCTGATCTTTACTTGACAGCTCAGTTCCTCATGTTTCAGAGTTTATTGTATAGTCAGTTTTGCTTTTCCTGTTCACCAGTAAAGGAAGAGAAAACACTTAACACTCCTGAGTTATCTAAGCATTCCTGCACAGTAGGAGTTGGACATAATCATATTACTCCGTGTGATTCTCGTTCTAGTAGACTGCACTGTCATTTGCTGAGGTCAACCCAGGTCAGCATATCTGAAGAATAGAGAATCCTGAGGACAGCCTGCTTCTCGATCATCAGTTACCACATTTTGAAAACAGTGAGAGTTCAATTAAGATAATGAATTTTACATATTATCCTTCTTTACCAGACCTATGAAGTACTTAAATGAATGAAAATATCTTCTAACTTGCCGAGAAGATAGTGTGATGCAAAGTACAAAAATATCCATGAAGGATCTGTGACATGGTACTCTAATATGATGTTCCCTAAAGAGAATAGTGGCCTTGTGTTTTAAATCAATAGCTAGCCTCTGACACACATGAGTTTCTTCCATATAGGTCACTGGGGGCATGTGCTTCATGGGAACTTTGGGATCCAAGCCCCTTCTTTTCTCTCTTTGTTTCTTGGCTGCCATGAGGTGAGCAGCTTCCTAGGCCACATGCTCCCACCATAGGCCCAAAAGTGACAGGCCAACTGACTGTAGACTAAAACCTCCAAACTGAGCTAAACTACACCATTCCTCCTTACAAGTTGTTTATCTTGGCATTTTGTCACAGTAATGAAAAACTGACTAATACAGATTCTTAATCCCAAGCATTTAGATTAAGGGATACTCAGCCTTCCTGTTCTTGGTCCTTAACAGTTATAAGCTTCCTATTTTCAGCATTCCAGGTGTATAGGCTATTGTTTGTTCATTTTCTTTTTTTTTTGGTACTGGAGATAGAACTCGGGACCTTGCACTTGCAAGGCAGATGGCATCACTGAGCTAAATCTCTGGCCCAGTTTGTACATTTTCTTAACTTTAGCCCTACCCTGTCTGCTCTTAAGATAGTGTAGACTCCCTTTGATGGAGATTATAGCTTTTCTTAGAGGTGTGATCTCCGCACAGAATCAATTGGAACTGAAACTTTATGGTATAGCAAGAGTTTTTCTTTTTTTAAATGTACTATTATAATTATACGTGATCATCTTTAATGTTTTCTCTCAAATAAGGTACCATATTTGGATTTTACCTGAGGAACTGTAACATTTTGTGTCTGGGACTGATAATACACTGTCACACCCCACCCCCGTTTTGGAAAAAAAATTCTCAAGAAACAGCTGACTCATTTTCTAACAGAAGTGGGTATATTTGTCCTTCAGCCACAGTGGAAAGTGAAAGCAGGTAGGGATGGGAAGGAGGAACACCCAACATTGTATGTCAGGAAAGTGGTTTGCCTCTCTCCTGCTGCTTCCTGTTAGCAGGCTGCTGGTGTTTATTGCATACCCTGATTTTTTTAGTTGAGGCTCATGTGTTGGACAGAGGGAAGCCACTTTCAGCATTATTTTTTTTCCAAGGAACTGCAGATGACCTGATTGAGAAAAGCCAAAGCCAGGTGCCCTGGTGCATCTGAATTTCTCAGGTCGTGTTGGAAAAGTACGTGAAAGGGTTGGTGGAGACTGCCCCTTTGCCCACAATCACAGTAGCCAGGTTAGACTCCTTAGTATAAGGAGTGTGGTGAGTGGGTAAGTGAAGGTGTGTACTTGGCTTTGCCTGAGGAACTAGCTTCATTGGACTCCTGTCACTTCTTAGGTTGCTGTGGAGTAGGCTGCCTGTCACACGTATGTGCTGATTCATTTTGGGAAGCTTTAGGCTTTATAAGAAAAGCAGTGTGTAATATAAAGGATAGTGCTACACACTCTGGAAGTGACTATCGATGGAATGCTTGCTAGAGCAGACATTTATAAGTTCTGTAATCTATAAAATGGGGATAAAGGTTGTAGTGAGGATACTATAGTAGCATATATGATGTGCTTTGATTATAGGTCCTGGCTTCTTGTTTGTTGGTCTTGCTGTTACTGTATAATTTTTGTCTGGGTGTTGCTCAGGGTCCTTTGTAATCCTGTTGATAGCCTGCCCTTTTCATGTGTAATTTTACCTTCCTTGAAATGAGAGCAGGGATGATTTCTTTTGCTCACTATTGTTCCCTATATCTGCCTGATATTTAATGGAGCTCAGCAAATGTGTGTTGACTGAGTTAATCCCTGTAGTTGAGTATTTTCATGGGGTTGGGGGTGGGGTACTGAGGATTGAATCCAAGGGCTTGCATGTGCTAGGCAAGCTCTGTACCACTGAGCTATGTAAAAAAGTTTTTGTTCTTTTTTTTTTAAATTTTGAAACAGGATTTTGCTAAGTTGCCCAGGCTGGCCTTGAACTTTTGATCTTCCTGCCTCAGTCTCCCAGGTAGCTGGGATTATAGGTGAGCGCCACCAAGCCTAGAGTATGTTTTCACTATTTCATGTTGGTAGAAATAGAAATATTTACAGCAATAATTCTTTTTTTTTTGAGCGGAATTCATGGCAATATCTTTTATGTAGTAACTGTTTAAAAAAATTTAAGCATTCTGGGCCGGGGATTTAGCTCAGTGGTTCTGCTGCGTGCCTTGGAAGCACAGCATCTTGAGTTTGATCCCGGGTACCCCACCCCCTGCCCCCCCGAAAAGCAGAAAAAATTTAGGGGCCGGGGATTTAGCTCAGTGGTTTCGGCACCTGCCTCACAAGCGCAAGGTCCGGAGTTCAATCCCTGGTACCAAAAAAACAACAAAAATGTAAACATTCATTGTATATTCTGATTGCCTCTATACTCTAAAGAAACCACCTCAATTATGTTTAACTTTTTTTATTTAGAAAAATTGCTTAACTATATAAACTTGGAAGTTATTTGAGCAGAACTTGTAAATTATTTGGAACTAAGTGATTCTTTTGTTAAAGGATATAAAAATAATTTTGAGGTATTTTGAGATATCCAGACATAGTTTGTACTAAGTAGTGACATTACTTTGAAGTTGAGACTGAGATGTGAAGATTGGTATTTTCCATTTCATTTGTGATATAGCATAGTTTACAATTCTCACACATCTTGGAACATTAACTGGTTGGGTATTATTGGGTCATTAGTTGGTTCTTTTTTGAAAATGGGACATGTATTTAAAATATCAATTTAGGAATTGATTAATTCTTCAGGAAGCTAGTATTAAAGCACTTTTTTGTTTGTTTGTTTGCTACTGGGGATCGAACTATTAAAGCATTTTTAATGAACGAAAACATGAAATTTAAAACAAGTCTTTGGTGGCCGGGGATTTAGCTCTGTGGTTTTGCTGCCTGCTGCTTAAGCACAAGGACCTGAGTTCAATCCCCAGTATGAAAAAAAGCCCACAGTTTTTTGGAAATCAATGGTTATTTTTGAAACTTGACTAATTGGTTAGTAAGCAGATAAAATTGACTTAATTCATTTTATATTTGTAAAATCCTTTTTATAGATTGCTGTAGGAATTATATTTCACTATTCAGAAAGCTGGAAGTATTGCAGGAACTATTGTTTATTTAACTTTTTTTTTTTGTTACTGGGGATTGAACCCAGGGCCTTCACACTGAACTACATCCCTTTTTAAATTTTGAGTTGAGCTCACTAAGTTGCTAAGTTGCCCAGTCTGGGCTCAAACTTAGAATTATCCTGCTTCATCCTCCCAGAGAGCTGGGACCTACAGGTGTATATCACTATCATTAATACAGAAGTAATTCTTGAAATATTGATTTGCTTAAGTGCTTGGTAAATTGTTAGTTTGAAAGTTGTGAAAAGCGGATATTTTATAAATATTTAATAAATTCTTAGCTTGTCCAATATGATAGGTGTGTCATTAATTCCACTATTTAATATAATGCTGAGGAAAAAAATGTATACTTTTTGTAGAAAAGTTAACCTGGAGAGGTTTTTAATTTTTTTTTTAATTTGTGTTCTTTATGTATTTTTTTAAGTTTTCCAATAGATTTTTTCCTAAAGCATTTTACTAGCTAGAGAGATATGAATGATATTGCTATAAAATGGTAAATGTGTGAATTACTGAAATATTGACAGCTCATATTGAAATTATCTTTTCATATGTGGCTTCAACAGTGGTGCAGAAATGACTGAATTCTGTTGCAGTTTCCAACTATGGAGTACTAGTTTTTATTCAGAACATACTTAAAATATTTTTTCCTGTTTAGAAGCACAAAGACCCCATGGTTTACACAGTTATATTCTTGGTTCCTTACTACAAAGGGCTCCAGAAGTAGCTTAGTGAAAGAACAGTTATCTAGCATGTGTGAGGCCCTGGATTCAGTCGACAGTACCATCAAAAGAAGAAAACAACAACCCAAAAAACAAAAACCACCGAACGCAAATATTTCATTTCTAAAAGGTTACCATTGTGTAAAATGCTCACACATGATATATTTAATAACGAGGGGACTTATTGCACACAATTAGAACTCCAAGAATAGCATGCTTAGCCCAGCAGCTTAATAATATCACCAATAAGTTGGGTTCATTATCTTCTTATCTTTTGCCCTTCCTGGTATACTGGTTTTTGATATTCAGGATTGACCCTTGGTGGGCTCTGTATGACTGACCAGCTCTTAAGTGTCACATCCTTACACAACAATGCCCCAAATTAGAAACAATAAAATTTTGTTATGTGTGATTTGAAGAAATGCCTAGAAGCTATCCCAAGTTTCCCTTTGTATTTCATTGGCTATAATGGCTCATTCCCTTCTTAAATCATGGAATTATCTTGGTTAATTTGGCTGGTGAAAACTCAGCTCCTGGATCTGGGAAGCTTTTCAGCCTGCAGTCTTAAGGTCACTTGTCAGCATAAGCACACAATTGAAACATGAACAGCATTGGAAATGTGTTAGCAAGTGTTGTCTCTTGCTTAGTGCAGGAAGTCAACTCTTTCTACCACAAGTGCCTATTATGCTGAGTTCAGAGTATATTATAGAAATACTATTAGATCCTGGCTTTGAGAAATGTTTAATATAAGAGGAGCTACAGGGAGATGGCAGAGAAGCACCTGTCTTTGTTAAAGGAAATCATGGAATGTTAGCTACTTCTTAAATAATAAATTGTCATAATGAGCTACTGATATTTATGAACTTCCTTTTGTATTCCACTTACTCATATTCAAATTTAAGTTTCTGTGAGGATTTGATAGTAAATATTTTAGTTTTTTCAACTATATGGTCTTTGTTGCAGCTACTCAACTGTCGTTGTAGCACAAAAGCAGCCACAGACAGCATTTATAAGAATGAACATTAGTAGATATCAGTGAATTGTAATTTACAAAATCGAACAGTGGGCTAGATTTGGACTGTGGGCTGTGGTTTGCCAGCTGTTGTTCTCATTTCTAATAGCACTAGTTTTTTCCCCTGCCCTTTGTTTTTCTCCATATTTTTATATCCTGTCCACTTTTTAAATAAACTTTATTTTAGATTAGTTTTAAGCTTACAAAAATTACATATAATAAATGCAGTTAGTATGGTATTGTCTAGATTAATGAACCAGTATCCACACTTTATTATCAACTCAAGCTAATACTTTATTCTGATTTCTTGATTTTTGCGGAGTGGGCCTTTTCTCTTCCAGTATGTCATCCAAACCACTACATTTAGTTATCATGTCTCTTTAGGCTCCTTTGGACTGCAACAATTTTTCACACTTTCCTTCTTTTTGATGACCTTCAAATTTTTGACAAACACTGGTCAGGTATTTTGTAGAATGTCCCTCCCCTAGGATACATCTTTTTATCATGATAAGACTAGGATTATGGGTTTTAGGGGAGGAAGCCTACAGAGATTTATCACATGATGTTCTCCTCACCCCTTTTATACTGTACTCTTTGGAAAGAAGTAACTGTGTAGGCCATACTTTTGGAATGAAATATTCTACTTCCATGAGACAGAAGGTCTTCATAAACTATTTGAGATCCCTCTTCATAAATAGATTTATCTATGTGTCTCTGGTTGTTTTATTGTATCATTTTATCAACATGAACTCACAGATACTTGTACTTTGGGTTATGATCCAATATTGCTTTATTTCTGTGATCAAATGATTCTAGCTTTGGTCTTTCAGAACTCTTTGGTATACTCCCATCATCTATGTTTTGTTTTGTTTGTTTTCTGGTACAGAGCGTTGAACCCAGGGCCTTTGCACTGAGCTACTCCCAGCCCTTTTTTTTTTTTAAAGAGAGGGTCTTGCCTAAGTTGTTAAGTTGCCCAAGCTAGGCTCAAACTTTCAGTCCTCCTGCCTCAGCCTCCCAGAATTCTGGGATTACAAGTGTGTCTTTTTTTTCTTTTTAAGCACTAAGGCAGCATGATTGAAAAACACATCAAATGTTTAAAAAAAATTACAGTAAAAGATACATTGCCATTAATCCTCCTCAAAATACTCCCTCTCACCTCCAAAGTACTTATCCCATTGTTCTTATCACTTTCTAAAGCAGTTCTAGAAGTCCTCATTTGTGTCTTTAGTTTTGCTGTCATGCCTTGATGTCCTGAATCAATTAAAAAAAGTTTACCTTTCATGGTTATTTTGACTTTGGAGAGGAGCTAGAAATTGCAGTCCCAGATTCAGTGAATGAGTAAACAACATAATGTTTTTATGAGCCTGCCTTTCTGTTGGATGGCACTCAGCAGCCACATTTGTTGTATTTTTGATTGTAAAGTCACTCAAAAAAGACTTCCATGTGAAAATAGAGGGAAAAATGGAAACAAAGCTTTTGTACATAGGGAAGGGAGGGGATTTGAAGGAGGGGGAATGGAATAAAATAAAATTTATTAAAAGAAAAAAAACTTCAGAACTGCTTCAGAAAATGGCAAGAGGAGCTAGGCATGGTGGCACCTGCCTGTAATCCCAGCACTCTAGAGGCTGAGGCAGGAAGATCACTTAGAGTTCAAAGCCAGCCTGGGTTACATAGTGAGTTCAAGACCAGCCTAGCAAGACCCTGTCTCAAAAAAAAAAGAAAGAAAGAAAGAAAGAAAAAGGCAAGAACAATGGAAAGTATGTTTGAAGCAAGGGGAAATATTTTGAGGGGGAGCCATGTCAGTGTTGTTAGGTCAAAGAAAACCCCTAGTGAAACCAAGATAACCAACTGCAAGAAAATTTAAAACAAGCTTTATTGCCTCTGGTGACTGTACATGTGTCTTGAGTCCAGGAGCCAGGCTTTGGCCAGGGGTGTTTGGGGTTATATACAGAGAGCTCTGGGTTTAGGAGATATGGGTAAGGGTGATTTGATAGAAAGGGACAAAGCAGGGTCACTTAACAGGTTGGGCCGTTTTGTTTTTCTAAGTTAAGTTTGTATTTTTCTGAAATACTGTTACCTGATAAAGGTTGAATTAAATTCTACTTTCCTAAGTTAGGTATTTATCTCTCAGAAAAGATGTGATCTGTCATGTGGAGCATGGGTGGGCTGGGGGGAGTGGAATCATCTTGCATTATCTCACAATGTGTCTTTTACTTTAATACATTTTAAATAAATAAATTTAAGCATAAATAAATAAAATTAAGCCCTGTATAATTTGATCATGCCTTGTATATTCTGATACTGCAGGCCACTCCAGGCTCCTCTTATATATTCCCTGTCCCAGTCCCAGAATTAGCCATTTCTGCAAGGTCCTCTATTCCGTGCCTCTTATTCACCTACCAGGTAACCTCCAGTATACTAGAGGAAACATCGTTTGGTTTTGACCAAATGATGCTCCTGCATGAGGTCCCTGCAGTGTGTGTCCTGGAGTATCCTGTATGTGACAGGCAGCTGCAAGACAAATACAGATCTACAGCTGCTCTTGGCTCTTTCTATTTGGGGTTTATGTTCAAAAGCAGTGGGGTCTTAATTCATATGGGTGTCCACTGTCTTTTATCACAGCCTTCTCTTCCCTCAGTTGTCAGCTTCTTTTGAGGGTGACTATGATATACTCTAAAGGAGGAGAATGCATTTTCGAGGTCCCTTACATGACCAGATATTTGTGTGTGTGTGTGTGTGTGTGTGTAAAATTGTGATAAAATACACATAGCACAAAATTTACTGTCAGTCATTTTTAAATGAACATTTCAATATTGCGAAGTATTTTCACATTGTTATGCAACCAGTCAGTCTCTGGGAATTTTTCATCTTGCAAAACTGAAACTATCCATTAAACAGCACCTCATTTCCCCTCACACTATAAAAAATTACTTTCCTTGTCCCTCATCCCTTGGTCACCACTGCTCTACTTTTGATTCTGTGCGTTTGACTTCTTTCAGTACCTCATGTAAGTGGAGCTATATAGTATTTGTATTTTTGTGAATCATTTATTTCACTTAACATAGTGCTCTTAAGGTTCATCCATGTCATGACATGATCTGTGTACTTATATTTTAAGTCAGATAATGCCCACCCTTCCATCATCTCCCAATACCTCTGATGCTGTGAACTGCTTATATTTTTCTAATCTAGGCTTCAAAATGTGATTTCACAATAGTTGTTATCCTTTCTGACCAAAAATGTCTACAACATGTCTACACTTTAAAATAGAAAGTAATGCTTTTCTGGAGAATATATTCTTTTGTCTTTCAGATATTTTATTGCCTTATGTGGGTTGAAGGATGAGATTAGAGAGGTATAAAGAGGACCTCATGAAAAGACTTAAAAGAGTTTAATCTTTATAAGAACGGCAAAGGGAGTTTGTCTCAGTGAATAATTAATTGCTGTTTAAACTAAGCTGAATCTTACTGTCTTAAAACAGCACCCATTGATGGTAGTTCTTTGGGGAAGCAGTGTCAGGAACTCAGATGGGGTTTCTGTGCTGTTTGTGGTCAGGGTTCCTCATGGTTCTGTATTCGTCTGCAGGCAGTTTCATCCTGGGAGACTGCAAAAGAGAACTGGGTAGGATAGCCTCTTACACTTTCTGCTGTGAGCTGTTTTAAGAGTCTTTGAGACTCTTGTATGAATGGTGCTTGATATATTCACCTACTGTTGGACATAGGAAATGTACTTAGATGCCTGGAAGTCAGAGAGACAAGATGAGGAATAACAGGATCTGGTGTGTATTTACATCCATCCCTCTAGCTGTGGGGCAGTAGGTGAAGGAGCAAGGGTAGAAGCAGGGGTCCCCTTTCGAAGCTGCTCTGTGACCTTTGGCAAGAGAGTAGAGGATTGGACCAAGGGGGCCAGACAGTAAGAAAGGAGCCAGGCATCGTAACAAAGTTTCTGACTTGAGCTAGAAAGATGCGGAGGAAGGAGGGACATGGGGTCTCAGACAGCCTTGTCAAAGGTGGAGGGGGAATAGTTCTGTCTTTCCATTCCTTTGGTAAAGGGCTAATGAAAACTGGTATTTTTGTAGATCATGCTGATATGTTAAATACTTTTTACTTCTTTCAATTCTTAGGTGCTTAGATGGTCCTTTTCTTTTATTCTTTAAATTTTGTGAAATGTATTCTGTTTTGCAAATGTCTCATAATTTAATGGCTTTTGAAAACTGCTGGTTAGCCTGTAATCTCAGTACTTGGGAGGCTGAAGCAGGATTGCTGCAAGTTCGAGGCCAGCCTGGGATACATAGCAAGACCCTGTCTCAAAACAAACAAACCAATCTACTTATTAGACTTAGAGGACTTCACAAGTTTGAATATTTAATAACAATTTTACTTAGTTGTTTTTCAAAAAAATTGCCAAAATAAAAAATTAAAAGAATAAAAAAAAAGAATAGTAAAATGAACACACATTCCCTTCATCTAAATCCAGCAGTTAATATTTTGTGACCTTTGATTTAGAGTAGATATGTGCACCATTTTTCCAAATTACTTAACAGTGAATTGTACACATTGAGAATCCCCAAGATGTTTAATGTTTATACAGTATGATATACCTAATGTGTAGTTCTTATTCGTATCTTTCCTATTCCTATTTCATCTGGGTCCAGTCCTGCTCCATTTAGGAGTCCCAGTTTGGTTATCACGGCTTTACTCTCCTTTAACCTGGACCTGTCTCCTTCCCTTTAGTTTCTATGAAGCAAACTTTTTATAAATTGTAGAACTGAAGAGTTAGACCTAAGCCTTTTACACAGAGCTACATCCCAGACCTACCTACTTGATTTCTTCCCTTTTTTCTTATTTTTTTTGAAACAAGGTCTTGCTAAATTGTCTAGGCTGAACTCAAACTTGCTATCCTCTTGCCTCAGACTCCTGGAGTTGGGGCTGGGGGGGAGGTGTTATAGACATGCCACCACCAAGCCAGGCTTGACATTATCATTTTAAGGAGACCAGCCATTTGCTTTACAGCCTCTTCTATAATCAGATTTGTTTATTTCCTCATGATTAGATTCTAGTTCAACTATGCCAAGTTTACTTTTAACTTCTGAAGATGTTAACAAATACAACCATAGGAATAGCATGGGTTTAACAAACCCTGTGCAAGTATCACCTCTAGTTACTGCTCAATACTAACAGCACATGATTTTGCATTAAGTATTATCAGAGTCAAAGAACATTACATTGAAAGGAATTTTAGATTTTATCCTAGTAAGTCACAAACTGTGGGAAATAGCAGATTAGGCATAGTCTTTAAAATAGAAAGCTGAATTCTGCTATTATATTAGTGTGTTTTCATATTAGACTTAGTCCTTATTGTTCCCAGGCATTATTTAAATTACCCATGCTGCCCCTGAGGCTTTTGGACAAGCCTGTACTAGTCTCTCCTGTATAGCTAAAGAAGTTAGGCTTAGAGAGGTTAAGTTACTGAGGAACACATAATTAGCAAAATCTTTTTTGGGAATAGGGAGTTGGTTTTTGAGGCGGGATCTTGCCCTGTGGATCAGACTGACTATGAATTTGCTCTGTAGCCCTGGCTGCCCTTGAACTCTAAAGTCTCCTGCCTGACCCTCTTGAGTGCTGGGATTACAGACATGTGCCACCATGCATGGCTAATCAAAGTCTGGAAGACCTAGTTGATTTCCTACCAGATCTCCAGTGATTTGAACTAAGGGGACAAATAGCCTGTATGTAATCTTACCACCTTTCATGATTAGGGAAGGTGAGGGAATCAGGGATACCATGAAATGGAGCTTAGGAGGAAGAGAGGTTTCCCCCCTCCAAAAAAAAAAAAAAAAAGATTGAGGGGCAGATTTTAGGTGTTTTTTAGTGCTAAATTGAACATAAGGCCTTGCACATGCTAAGCATGTGTTCTACCAGAGGTACGTCCCCAGCACCAGAGTGAGGTTTCATCTTAAATAATATGGATAGTACAAAATTTATTTTTTATATTTTTATACCATTTTAAAATAATGAGTTTCTTATATCTCTTTACTACTTTTCATAAAAGGTTTCTTTCTTTTTTTAGCTACAAGGCTTTGGCCGGCCAAGTGTTTACCATGCTGTTATTGTCATCTTCCTTGAATTCTTTGCATGGGGCCTGTTGACAACTCCAATGTTGGCTGTAAGTATTACTGAACTGGATCCTTATTTACTGGAGCAAGAGAGAAGTTCTTAAGCATATATCCCAGGTCTATATATTGTGGATGGGTTTGGGAGTAGCTCTTAATAGTGATTTAAGACAACTTGTTCTTTGGGGTTGTTTGTATGGTATGGTTGTGAACCAGCTGCAACAAAATACTTCATTGTCCATTCCTAACTAGCACTGCACTCTCACTGAACTGGAGTTGTAGGGGTGCTGTTGTACAAAGGAGCTGCATATTTAGGAAAGTCTTTTAGATACACTATAAGAAATAAGCATTGTTCACCAAGCATTGTTGAAGTTTGTATGTTTATGTGGTTGTTAATGGCCTTTGACTTAAGGATATTAATTAGTAAGTGCCTTGTAACAATGAAAGTAATAATTATAAAAATGTCCACATTTCTGTTTTTGGTACCTTTTATATGGCCATTTCTTCAGATCCAGTATTAAATTTCTTAGCAAGAAATTGGCTGTTTGATGTATGCTGTGCTTAGGAGCAGGAGAGCCCAATCCCAAAAAGATTGAGGGGGCAGATTTTAGGTGCCTAGTAACTATGTAACATTTAATTTTCACAAAGACATTTTAAGTTGGCCCTAAGTTTCAGTTATATGAAATTGTTATTTAAAAACCGTTAGTGGTTAACTTTTCCCAGTTGTTTTGTCGTACCAGAGGATCACTTTTGATACAGATAATCTTTGTTCCCCAGTTAGCTTTGCAAAATACAGCACTTGAGAGGGTGGATATTAACCAGTTAGCCTTACATGAGACTTGACAATAAACCTTTTAAGGTTTTTAAGTCTTCTGGTACATTTAAAGTACAAAATTGATTAATTAAAATTACAGCAGGTTGAACAGTAATTAGACTTAAAAACATTTCCTGTCTCTCATTCTCTTATTCTTTCTTGTTGCACTACCTTCTCCTTCATAGTGCTTTATTTACCACAGTAACTAGTTGGGGATAAGTGGTTCCCCATTCTAAGTTCAAGAGATTTGACCTTGCATCACTGCATCCCTAGTGGCTAGTTCTGTCTGCAACCTACTCAGTGCTGAAAAATACTATATTTGAACAAATTCATGGGCTATAGGAAACATGGATGTCCTCAAGTGAATGTTTCTCCAAGAAACATCTTAAGTGTGAATACAGACATACCAGGCTACTTTTTCTGTTTTTCATTTTTAAAAATTCTATTAATGTATACCTAACAATCTTCCTGCCTTAACCATTTCAAGTGTAGTTCACTGGCTTCAAACACATTAATAATGAATGTACAAACATCTCTACCATCCATCTCTAGAACTCTTTGTCTTGTAAAAATCTTTGTATCCATTAATCAGTAGCTCTTCCTTTTCCCCCTACCCTCAGCCCTTGGTAACTACCATTCTACTGTTTCTATGAATTTGATGACATTACCACATGTAAGTGAAATCATGTCGTATTTGTCTTTTTGTCACCACCCTATTTCTCAGCCTAATGTCTCCAAGGTTCATCTATGTTGTCACATGTATCAGGATTTCCTTTTTTTTTTGTTCTGGGGTTCAGATCCAGGAGCACTGTACCACTGAGCGATATTCTCAGCCTTTTTTATTGAGACAGTCTTGTTAAGTTTTCTAGGCAGGACTGGAACTTGCCATCTTCCTTCCTCAGCCTCCCTTGGTGCTGGGATTATAGATGTCAGCCACTGTGCCCAGCTAGGATTTCCTTGTTTTTTATTTTTTATTTTTTGGTACCAGGGATCAAACTCAGGACCTTGCGCTTTCGAGGCAGGCAGCAGAACCACTGAGCTAAATCCCCAGCCCCTAGTTGTTTTTGGTATATGCCCAGAAGCAAATTGCTGCATCATAGAGTAATTCAATTTTAAATTTTTTTGAGGAACTGCCAAACTTTTCCATAGAGGATATATATAATTTTACATTCTTACCAACAGTGTACAAGGGCTCCAGTTTCTCTGGGGTTTTGTTTTGTCATCTTTTTTTTTTTTCCTCACTACTGGGAATTGAACCCAGGGCCTTTCCACTAAGCTACATCTTTTTTTTTTTTTTTAACCACAACAAGCCTTTATTAAGGAGAAGAGACAATCTGCTGGGCTGCCTCTTGAACAAAGAGTGCAGCCCATTTTTTTTTATTTTGAGACAAGGAAGTTCTCACCAAGTCACTAAATTGCTTGGGGAGGAAGGAATCAAACTTTTGATCCTCCTGCCTCAGCCTCCCAGAGTGCTGGAAATAGAAGTATGTGCAACCACTCCTGACTTGTGTTGTTTCATGATAGCAGCTGTCCTAGTAGGTGTAAGATGAACCAGGTCACTCACTGTAAAGAACTGAGTTTTTGTTCTGTTTTGTTTTGTTTTTAACATTTGTGACCCTAGTTATTTGATTCCTCCTCTCCAGTTTAGTTTACAAAGAAAAGAGTTTCAAAATAGTATCTTTATGTACAATCAGTTCTGTTGGTTCAGCAGGTTTTCTAATATAATGAAGTAATTATGTGATCATACTTTGATAAGAATTCCAATTGAAACATTGCCCTTCTAGAAATTCCAAAATCTTCCAGACAGTTAAAATCTTTGGGCAACATTGAATGTCTTTGACCAGATTAACAGAACCCTTTTTATTTTGATTAATTGTAAGATGTCCCGGAGATTGATGCACCTTCTTTGACTGTCCAAAGCAGGGGTTTTTTGGGTTTCTGTGTTCCTGGCAGACCATGGCATGCATCCTTACAGCTGTCTGAGGGGATGCTAAAATACTGCATCTTTGTGAGTTTTGTGCCCTTGTGCTGCTTGTAGAAATTGGATAAAATAAGCATTTAGCGATGAGGAGTATGGGTCATAGAATCATTCTGTAATGCCATCCAAGAAGTGTGGCTGAGTTAACTAGATGTGTTCATTCTCTTTTTTGGCTTCTTGGTGTTGGTAAATGATGCCCTCTGCTTTCTTCTATACTTCACACCACAATGTGTTAACACAGTATCATTTTTTTATCTGTATCTTCTCTAGATTTATTAATCATGTCTTGCACCATGAGCAAAATCTTTGCTGTAATCTGAGTAATTATTTCTGATTTCATTTTTCCCAGATCCTCTTTTGTTGCCAGTTCAGAGAGTCCAGGTG
>NW_004624819.1:287859-300330 GCF_000247695.1 Heterocephalus glaber | reverse complement strand
CGGGAGGGGGTGCTTCTGTTGCCCACATGGCTCACCTTCTCTGCCCTAGGAGCTTGGGATGGCAGTGGGGGAGCTTCCTTCTAGGTTCTGGGACCGGCTCAGCTTCTCTGCCCTAGGAGCCTGGGATGGAGGCAAGGAGCTTCCTTCCAGGTGCTGGGACTGGCTGAGCTTCTCTGCCCTAGGAGCCTGGGATGGAGGTGGGGAGCTTCCTCAACACAGTATCATTTTTGACTTAGATTCTGTTTCATCTCCCTTTGGAAGATTTTTTTTCCCCCTTCAGGCATACGCCCCTACCTCCTTTCCTTTCTGGTTGAATGGACAAGTGATAATGCTGGGTTGTTTGATAACGAGGGACAAAATTAGGGTTTCTTTCTTTCTTTTTTTTTTTTTAAATTAGGGTTTCTTGGGGCCGGGGATTTAGCTCAGTGGTTCCCGCGCCTGCCTCGCAAGTGCAAGGTCCCGAATTCGATCTCTGGTACCAAAAAAATAAAAAAATAAAAAAAATAAATTAGGGTTTCTTTACAGCCAGAGTTCATTTATCCTTGTGTGTGTGTGTGTGTGTGTGTGTGTGTATGTGTGTGTTGGAGTTTTTGTCCAGTTTCTAGTCATTGGCATCTTGAATCCATCACCCACCATGGTATAAGTATTAAGATGATAATTCATATGTGCTCTTTTTCGTTTTGATTTTTTTTTTCCCCCATATGGTAGCCAGTGAACAGCATACTCTCTTGTTTCCATAAAAGGGCAAAAGAAAAATTAGTGTTGAGATTATGATTTGGAAGTCCAGAACAAAACATATATATTAATATTTTGTCCAGTGTAATCCTGCACTATGGCAGTGATGACCACTGTCATTGTTACCTTGGTTCATGCATTTAATTTGTTCCACTATTCTGGAATTTTTGTTCATGTGGAAAAGATGGTCATATCCATCACCTGATGCAGAATTTGCAAACAAAAATAAAACTTTGCTAAACACTTCTGTTTGCAGACCAGATTGTTTGCAACCAAAAGTGTTTTTGATCCAAAGCACCACTGTATTTGGAGCACTGTGGAGCAGTTAATGTCTTCATCCATTGTCATTGTTATGTCTTCTGTTTAGATGTCCCCGAAAGCCTCCTGCCTTTTCAGAGGTACCTGAATCTAGAGTGTGTGATTGATTCCTTGTGGGGCCAGGCCCAAGGGCATCAGGGTTAAGGGTGAAGACTACTCGCCCTAAGAGTCTGAATAAGATATAAAGGGCAGAAAGACAGTGTAAGGTCTGACCCTTGTTGCTTTTGCTGTCTTCCGGTACCATGAACTGTTGCACCTTTGTCACCCTGCCTTGGAGCCAGCCAATTATGGACTGAAACCTCTGTGAACTGTAAGCCAAATAAACCTTTCCCCATTTAACTTTGGATGTTGGGTATTTTGTCTTAGCAATGAGAGAAAAGTAACTATGACAGTCATTTTCCTCTTGAGATTTATTACCTTTGTTGTGTAGCTATAGCCTAGCTTACTATTTTAGTTTATTTAACACTGTCAGAAAGATCTCCACCCCAGTGCATTGGAGCAAATTTAGAAAATTGGCCTCATTCAATGGCTTTACCTTCTAGTAGTAATAGTAGTAGTAGTAGTAGTAGTAGTAGTAGTAGTTTGTACATAAAAATGACCTCCACATGTTTCTGCCTGACATTCTGTCCTTTAGTCAAAACATGAATCCTCTTCGGAGGCCTGATCTCAGCTTACTGTAAATAATCTGATTGAGTTAATTTAAATGTCTTCAGGCAGATATACTTAATGTTAGTTCCTATAAGTAAAGAATTAAATTTCTTGTAATTCACAGATACTTGTTTGCAAGCTGACCTTGAAGTCCTGCTACAGATTTAAGAAATAATTTTATCTACTCCCTCATCCTCATGGGATTATCTGAAAATACAAAGAATACTCTTTAAATAGTTATTCAATTTTCTTAGCCTTTTTTCCCAACTAACTCTCAAGATAATGTGCCTGTTCATTCATTGATTCATTCAGGACGTATATTCTACCATGTCAGTTCCTTATTTTGCTGTGTTGACCAGCCCTTCTGTCTCCATTTAATCATTGTTTTTTTCCAGGAGTTAGAATGGCTGGGATGTGCTAGGACTGTGTGCTGAGTATTTTTGTCACAATATATATAATTTGCTCTTACATGAACAGGAAGTAAGGTAAATGTTCTAACTATAGTACAGTCACATGGAGACTTTGTGTGTGTGTGTGTGTGTGTGTGTGTGTGTGTGTGTGTGTGTTGCTGGGGATTGAACCTAGGGCCTCACACACACTAGTCAAGACCACTACTACTGACCTACACTCCCAGTCCAGTGGAGTCTCTTGGTTTCTCCAAGATGTTCTTCTAGGCTCACCTAATGATTTTGGTAATTTTCTGTGGTTTTATAAAGAAAGTACCCAATACTTGCCTATTTGTGTGCCTGATAATTATTAAAACCAGGAAAGTGACATTAACTAAATATCTACATCAGTACTACTTGTTAAACCTTCATTTTCTCCTGCACAGCTAACTGTTATGCTATAATGAGCACTGATCAAACAGATGCCATGAGCTTTGCTTGGCATTTACTTCTCTCCTATTATTGTGTCTTGTGGTCTGTAGCATACTTTTACATCAATAAACAAACAGGTAATTTTAAAAAGCCAGTGCTGATTTCCGACTTTCCTATTCAACAATTATAACCAGAGCTGACAGAATAAAAAGAAACCACTAGTGGATCTTCTTGACTTAAAATTTGGTATATAAAACATTTTGGTGTGCATTCTGATTTTGTTGCAGAGTTTTCAGGTCTTTTTTTTAGTACCGGGGATCGAACTTGGGTCCTTGCACTTGCACAGCAGGCAGCAAAATCACTGAGCTAAATCCCCGGCCTCAGGTCTTTTAATATATCATTACACTGCCTTCTGGCCTCCATTGTATCTGATGAGAAGATAGCCATTAATAAGAATTATCATTCCCCTTAGGTCAGAGGTCTGCAAATTCTGGTCCATGGGCCACATCTGGCATTCTGCCTACTTTTGTGCTGTGTGCTAAGAATAATTTCTCCATTTTTAAATACTTAGTGAAAATCAGCTAAATTCCATAATTTTTAGATATCACACCATATTGCTAATATTTTATACAGTCAGTTTGATTTAGTGTGATCCTTCTCCATTCCTGTTCTTCTTTCTGAACTTCTATTTTCTTTAATCAGTTCTTGAAGATGTTCTTGTTTTGTGTTGCTTTGTTTGGTGTGGGTCTGCTGTGTGGTATGTTGTTTCTGATGTATGTAACGTTAAATCTACTGTAGAAAACCTCTACTTATTTGGGGGCTTCTTTTTTCTACCATAATTAGCGTATTTGAGGTGATACAGATTTTCCTTTTATATAGTCCTTTATCTGTTTGTGAGTGAGAGCAGAGGTCAAGGATTGAGAAAACATGTCTTCTAGGACTCAGCAGGTAAGTAAATGTGTGAAGTGGCGTAAGAGTAGGTTGATGTTATAGTTGGAATCCCTGCTGCTTCTTCAACAGCAGCCACCATCTGCTGCTCGCCTAGTTAGCAACATGGTTTCTGAGATTTTCAGCCTTCCTATGAGAAGATGGAAAAATTATATAAATTTTTACAAAATTTTCTGAGATTCACATATTGACATTCACACATTGAAAAACAATATAATCCAATAGTATGTCAGCCTTCAAGTTAGAGACAATGGTAGGCAATTTGCCACCGATGGTCTAGATACCCCTGGTACCTAGAGAAGAAAGCCTTACTCCTTAAAATTAAACACAAGGACTGGTTATAGGAACTCCTGAATTTTTTTGAGACCAGGATCTCACTATGTAGGTCAGGCTTACCTCCAACTCACTGTGTAGCCCAGGCTGGCCTCAGCCTCCTAAGTGCTGGGATTATGGTCATACAGGCATGCATTACCATGCTTTGCACAGAACTATGAAAATGTGAGTACTGTGGAGTTTCTTCCAGAGTTCTAGAGCAGTTCGCTATGTGGTTATAGGGCTTTGTGCCACATTTGGCAGCCATGCGGAATCTGGAGCTCTATACTTTTTCAATCCCACCCTGTTTAATTCTGCCAGTATGCCTCTTAGAAGTCCTACTTTTGAGAATTATGCTTTTGATTATAATCTTGGGGCCAAATATGAAGGGCAGCACCTTTCTTCTTTCTTTTTCTTCCTTCCTTTTTGGGGGGTGCAGGGGTGTGATACCGGTGATTAAATCCAGATTCTTTGCACCAAGCTATATTCACAGCCTTTTTTTCATTTTTTATTTTGAGACAGGGTCTTGCTAAGTTTTGTAGTCTGGGCACAAACTTTCACCCCTCCTACCTCAGGCTCTCTGAGTGCTGAGATTACACGCATGCACCACTCACTACTCCTGACTCATCGTACTTTTTGATGCGCAAAACAAGTTATTGGATGGTTCTGATCTTGATAAGATCTTTCTGAGAACTTTGATACTCCACTAAAATTCTTGTTTTTCTTCAGTACAACCAAGCAGAGTTCAAGTGCCATGTTTGGAATAATTTGTGGTTGGAGTTCAATTTCATTTAAAATGATAAGTTTACAAGAAAATTGAGAAGGTACAGAGAATTTTGTATCCCTCTACTTCCACATGTGTAATCCTTTCCTGTCAACATCCCCCACCCAGTGGTACATTTGTTACAATTGATTTACCCATAGTGACACATCATTATCACTCAAAGTCTATAGTTTATGTTAGGGTCCACTTTTTGTGTTCTACATTCTGTGGGTTTTGACAAATACATAATGTCAGGTGACCCCCCCGCCTTACGGTATCATACAGAGTAGTGTCACTAGCAGTGTCCTCTGTGTTCTTAATCACTTCTTCCTCCTTCCCAACCCCTCATAACTGGTGCCTTATTATCTCTGTGTTGTTTCCTTTTCTACAGTGTCACGTATTTGGAATCATACGGCATGTAGCCATTCCAGACTAGCTCCTTATACTTAGGAATGTGCATTAAAAGTTCCTTCATGGCTCTTCTTGGCTTGCTAGACATTTCCTTTCAGAAGTAATGTGTGTGTACCACAGTTTATCTAGTCACCTACTTAAGGACATCATGGTTGCTTCCAGGTTTTGGCAAGTATAAAAGCTGTAAACATCTGTGTGCAGGTTTTTGTGTAACCATATTTTCAACTTTCAGATCTTTTGGGTGTATACCAAAGAGCACAATGGCTGGATCATATGTTAAGAGTAAGTTTAGTTTTATAAGAAACTGTCAAGCTGTCTTCCAAATGGCTGTACCATTTTGTATTCCCACAAGCACTGAGTGAGAGTTTCTGTTGCTCCGCATCCTTGTTAATATTTGGCATTTTTCAGACTATTTGTCACTAGTCTGGATTTTAGCCATTCTGATAGGTGTGTAGTGGTCCCTCATTTTGAATTTTTACTTTCTCATGACATCTGAAGTACTGTTTTTCATATGCTTATTTGGCATATTAAATTGACTTTGATGAAGAGCCTTTGAAGATCGTTGACTCTTTTTTTTTAATCGGATTGTTTTCTAATTGTAGAGCCTTAATAGTTCTTTGTAAAATTTAGTAAAAACTCCTTTGTCACTTAAATCTTTTAAGATATTTTCTCTCAGTCTGTGGCTTATCTTTTCATTCTCTTGATAGTGTCTTTGCAAAGCAGAAAATTTTAATGAAATATTTCTTCATGTATTGTGCTTTTGGTGTCACATCTAAAAAGTCATGGCCAATCTGAAGGTCATCTAGATTTTTCTCTAATGTTGCCATTGAGGAGTTTTGTAGATTGAGTTTTAAATTTAATTCTGCAATCCATCTTGAGTTAATGCTGTAAAGCATCTTTCATTGGTTATGGCACATTCTCAGCCATTGGCTCTTAAAGTATTCTCTGCTTCTGTCTCTATATAGAACAAGTTTAATCTGACTTGTGTCCAACTTTCTTATTAGATCCCTTGTGTCTCTTACTCTTTATTATACTTTTTGTCTCTATGCTGCATTCTTGGGTAGCTTCTTTTGTTCTATACTATAGTTCAAATATTTGTCTACTAAAAATTCATGCTGAAATTTAATTGACATTTTAACAATATTAAGAGTTGGGATTCTAGTAAAGCACAGTGCAGCACATGCTTATAATCCCAGCTACTCAGGAGACTGAGGCAGGAGGATTGCAAGCTTGAGGTTAGATGGGCAACTTAGTGAGACCTTGTTTTAAAATAACATGGAACTGGGCATGATGATGCATGCTTGTAATCTCAACACTCAGCAGGCTGAAGCAGGAGGGTTATGAGTTTGAGAGTAGCCTGGGCTATGTAACAAGTTCCAGGCCAGCCTGGATTACATAGTAAGGTCCTGTGTTAAACAAAGAAGAAAAGGAAGAAAACAGGAGAAGGGGACACTTCAGTGATAAGAGTACCCCTAGGTTCAGTGCTTAGTATTGGAAAGGAGGAGGAGGAGGAAGGGGAGGGGAGGGAAGAAAGGAAAAGAAAAGAAAGAAGGCAAATTTGTTCCCCTCCTGTTCTCCCCCTTTCCATTTGTCAAACACTGAAGCCTTGGTCTTGCACTTACCAGCCTCCAGAACTATGAGCAATAATTTCTTGTTCTTTATAAATTATCCATTCTTAGGTATTCTGTTACAGCAGCACAAAATGGACTAAGGTTATTTTGTGTTCAGGAGCTTTCTCTTCAGCTGTGTCCAGTGTTCTATTGAACATATCTGCTGAGTTAATAAATTAATTATTTTTTTCTCTAGAATTTCATTTTGTTCTCTTTTAAATTTGCTATGTACTTTTGGTTGTTGTTGTTGTTGTTGTTATTTTTGCAGTGCTGAGGGTCAGGCCCAGTGCCTTACACATGCTAGACAAACACTACCACTGAGCTACAATCTCAGCCTGTATATCTATACTCTGTTATAGTTTCTAGTTTTAGGAGGCTCAAGCATTTCTCATATATCTTAGAACATAGTAAGTATATTCATTTTAAAGCCTATATCGAGTAATTCCAGAATCTGGAGTATCTGTTCCAATGTGGTTGCTTGTGTTTGTTTGCTATTTGTTCTTTGCTCATAGTCTTTTTTCCTTTAGTATATGGCTATATTTGACTAGGTACTGGTTACATATAAATATGAGGTCAGTTTTAAGGCTAGATCATGGCATCTTCAGAAGTGATTTTAGGTTTTTGTACTAGTTGTCTGCTAGTCTGGGACCACTGAACTTCAAATTTAAGGCATGAGGTTTTTCTGGATTACCTAGATATTATGAGACTCGGCCCATACGTGGATTTATTATAACCCTTTGCGGGTATCAGTTGTTAGAGTTGAGATGAGAACCCAGTAAACTATTTTATGACAAAAGCAACTATGAGTGTTGGTCTTAACCCTTTTCTTAACCCTTTTGAGCTCTTACCTTAGAAGATTTCTATCTAATTACCTTTTCATCCCTTTAAGGTTTTTTATTTCATTAATAATTTATAAATTTTCATTACAGATTTCATCTTATTTATGTGGCCTGCCATTAATAGACACAGAAATCTTTCCCTTTAATTTGAATTTTAACATATGATGTCTGTTTGCTTTTTGTAGGTTCTACATGAAACATTTCCTCAACACACATTCCTCATGAATGGTCTCATTCAAGGTGTAAAGGTAAGAACAATTTTTGTGTGATTCATAATGAATCAAAGTGAGGAATCTTTAGTAGTTTAACTGGAGATTTAAGTGGATCTTAGTGAAACAGTTACTATTTGTTTTAGAGATTTAATTCTAAATTTCTACTTGGATTACCAAGATCAGAATAAAACACAACACAAAAACCTAAGACATAGAGTAGTTTACTGTTAAAAGCAGTGTGAATATTTTATAGGCCTTACTGCATTTTCATTAATGTGTATACAATAGTTATAAAAAGTTTAAACTGCTCTGCCTGTCAACAGAATAGAGGACAAATGCTTATTATCTTCTTCTTAGATACACTGTGAGACTGAGGAAAGAGGAAGCAACAGAATTTAGTCTTTTGGTCAAGCTAATGCTCAGTGCATAACTTTGAGTTCTCAACCATTCAGTTTAAGTGGCCTTAGCTTGTTATTTCAATTTTAATATATTTTGTGGCAAATAAACATATGAAAAAATGTTCAACCTCACTCACTGGTCATTCAAGTGATGCAGATGAAAACAATGCTGAGATTCCACCTCACCCCAGAAAGAATGGCTGCCATCATGAAATCAACCAATAACAAATGCTGGCGGGGCTGTGGGGAAAGAGGAACCCTGCTCCACTGCTGGTGGGAGTGTAGACCGATGCAACCACTGTGGAAATCAGTAGGGAGATACCTCAAAGAACTAGGACTGGGAGTCCTATTTGACCCAGCTATTCCCCTGCTGGGGATCTTCCCCAGAGAATTAAAAGAATCATACCACAGTGATATATGTGCACCCATGTTCATAGCAGCACAATTTGTGATAGCTAAAACTTGGAAGCAGCCCAGATGCCCATCAACTGCAGACTGGATAATGAAAATGTGGTTTTTAAATAAAGTGGAGTACTACTCAGCCATCAAAAATGAGAAATTAGAGACATTTATAGCTAAATGGATGCACATTGAGGTGATACTCTTAAGTGAATTAAATAGGACACACGTGTAAAAACAGAATAGTTTCTCTAGTGTGAAAAACTGAAAGTGTAAATAGGACTAAAAGGTATAATAGATAATGGGAAATAGGAAGAAAAGGGGCAAAGATGAAGGGGAAGTAGGAGGGGTAGGGGAGAGGAAAGAAGGGAATGGAATTAGTATGAGAAAATGAAAAAATGGAAACAAAGTCTTTGTAAATAGGGAGGGATGGAGGGGTTGAAGGGAGGGCAGGGGAAGGGGAAAAATTATAAACCAAGAGAGATTATGTAAAGGTGCAAATTTCCAATGATGAATGTCATTATATTGTATACCTAAAATCTACCAGTAAAATAAAATTTAATATATTGTGGAAAAGTTTATAAGTAAAGGGTTAAAATATAACAATATATTCCAGAGTCACTTTAAAGTATATGGGTATGGGGTCTTTATTTAACTTTGATGCTATCAGTGTTTGCATAATTAATATTTTGTACTGAACAACACACTTAAATTTAAATTATGCCCTAGTAGTTTGCTGTATTTCCAGAGACTCAGGAGGCTGAGGCAGGAGGATTGCAAGTTCAAGGCCAGCATGGGCAACTTAGTGAGATCCTGTCTCAAAATAAAATTAAAAAACAAGGGCTGGAGGTATAGCTCAGTACTCTTTGAGTTCAGTCCCCAGTACAGTACTAAAAAAGAAAAGGAAAAGGCAAAGGGATATTTGTTATAATTTCATTTGCAATTGTAAACATGGAAACAATTATAGTTAAAAGAAATAAATTGTGGTACAGCCAGATGATGTCACACAAGCATTTAAAGAACACGTTTTTGAAGAATATATGTGTGAGACAAACAGGACATAAATATATAGCTCTATTTTATTTTGATGTATACATACATATATACATATATGCAGGGGGAAATGATTAAAAAGGAGTCACCTGGAGCCTTTTTCCTTTAGCACTTTGAATGTATCGGTCTTCTGGCCTCCCAAATCCATGATAAGAATTGTACCTGTCATCATATTGATGCTCCTTACTCTGTGTTGAGTCTATACTCTTGTTGCTTCCAAGATTCTATTACAGTTATCTTTCTATATTTTGATTATAATGTGTATCAGGATAGGTCTCTGAGTTTATCTTAGATCTTAGATGTTCATATTCATATCATTCATCAAAATTTTTGATTCTGCAGGCATTGTTTCTTTGAATATTCTTTCTGCCCCTTTCTCCTCTCCATCACAGACTCTCACTGTGCATATTTCATTTGGCATGATGGTGTCTCCTGAGTCCCTTATGCTCTGTTCACTTTAGTCTTTTTCCTTTCTGTTCTTCAGGCTCAATGAACCATTGTCCAGGTTCAAATTCACTGCTTTTGCTTGCTCAAATCTTCAAGTTCTTCTATTGAGTTTTTAAAAAGTTTTAGTTATTAACTTTTCAGTTCCAGGGTTTCTGTTTAGGCTTTCTAATTTTTGATATTTGCATTTAGTTCATGCATCGTTTTCTTGATTTTTTTCCTACATCATCTTAGTTCTTTGAGCATCTTTAAAATAGTAAAGTCTTTAAGAGGAGAAGAGTAAGGGAGAGGAGAAAGTGGGGGGAGTGTAGGGCAAGGTCATGGATAGAAGATATGATCAAATATGTATGTATGAAAATACCACATTGAAACTCAGTACTTTGTAAAATGAAAATGAAAATAAAAATGTGCTTATAATTTAAAAATTAAGTCCTCATTTAGTATATTTGCTATCCAACCTTTTTCAGGGGCAGTTTGTGCGCGCGTGTGCGCGTGTGTGTGTGTTTTAATGTACCATAGTTTTCTATATGCATTGTGATTTTCTGTTGAAAACTAGATATTTGAATCTAATAATATGGTAAGTCTGAAAATCAGATTTTTCCTCTTCCTTCATATTTGCTATTTTTTCTTATTACTTTTGTTTTTTGTTGTTATAGCCTTACTCTCTGGTCAAGGGATCAATTTGAGGTATAAGTTTAAGGTATATTCTTAGCTTATACCTTCCCTTGGGTATGTAGTCACTTTATAAATACCCCTACATGACTGTTAATTCTGATATGTCAACTTTATTGGATTAAGAACTGTCTAGGGCAGCAGATCACTAAAGGACACTCCTGGGTGTGTCTTGGTAGGGCATGGAGCCGGGACTTTGGGTTCTGTGTGTGGTCCTTTGCCTGTTACTCTCTGCCACTGCTCCCTTGCTCTGCTTCCCAGCTGCCATGAACAAAGCAGCTTTGCTTCGCTTCCCTCTTTACCTAGATGTTCCTGCCTTGGAACCTGCCATCCATGTACTGAATCTCCTGAAACTGTGAGCTAAATCCCTTAAGTTGTGTTAGGTATTACATCCGGCCACAGGAAAGCTGCAGTTGCTTTCTTTTTGGTACCAGGGATTGAACTTGGGTCCTTGCGCTTGCACAGCAGGTGGCAAAACCACTGAGCTAAATCCCTGGTCCTGCAGTTGCTTTTGAATGTTCTAATCTTAAATGCCTGCCTCGCAAAAGAAGAAAATGAAAAAAATAAAAAGGGGGAAAACAAGCATTAGCTCTTTAAGTCTCCTAGAAATTACTTCAGCCACAGTGGGAGAAGGAACAGCTATGTCCTCTTTGTACCTCTGTGATGAGAGGTAGCAACCAATGATCAGAGCACAGATCCCTAATATTTGGGGGAGTCTGCTGACCTCTACAGTATGTGTGGAAGTTACTCCAGGGATGCTGCTCAGCTACCTCCATGGGGCTGGGGGTAGCAAGTGTGTGTGTTTGTGTGTGTGCGTGTGTGTGTGTGTGTGTGTCTTGGGGACTGAGCTCATGGTCTGCTACATACCTGGCATTGTATAATTTTTATTTTGAGACAGGGCTTACTAAGTTGCTCAGGCTGGGCTTGAACTTGTAAACTTCCTGCTTTAGCCTCCTAGATTGCTGAGATTATAGGCACGTACCACCACACCTGGCTGAAATTGTACTTTTTTGATGCAAGCCTTCCTTCCCCTGAAAGTTACAAGCTTTTAATAGATTTCAGAATTACAAAATAGTTACATCAGATTCTACTAGTGTAGTCATTGTCTAGGTGGGCAGACAGATTCCATGTGCTTCCTACTGTGCTGATTTCCCAGAAGCCACCTATTAATATGTTTTTCTTTTTATACAGAAAGCACTTTAATTCTTGACATTTTTAATATTGTTAAAATTAGTGTACTACCTGGGGATATTCTACAGTGGTAGAGTACTTGTCTTAGCATGAATGAGGAGGCCCTGGGTTCAATCCCCAGTACTGTCTTTAAAAAATTTAAAGGAAAGAAAAAAAAAGTAGTATACTAAATACGTATTTTAATTTTTAAAAATTTTCACTAATCATTAGAAGTGATTACTAAAGATAGAGAGCTGTCACAAAAGTTTCTAAAGGTTGTGAGCAATCAGTATTTTCAGTGGACTGTTAAGATCACTGCAGAATCATTTGATGGTGCTGCACTGCCATATAAAGCAAGATGGTCTGTGCTGTTTGTAGTGATTATACATGGTCCTGTCACATGACAACACCATAATACATTAACCCAGTTCCTTTATAGATGATTTTCAAACTGTTGAAGATAACTTTATAACAAATTTTTTCAAAAATCTTTGTCTACATTTCTTTTTTTTTTTTTGGTACCAGGGATCGAACTCGGGTCCTTGCGCTTGCGCAGCAGGTGGCGAAACCACTGAGCTAAATCCCTGGCCCTCTTGTCTACATTTCTTATGGTTTCCAAAAAATAGTTATAGGGCTAGGGATTTAGCTCAGTGGTTCTGCCACCTACCTGCCCCAAAAGCACAAGGACCCAAGTTTGATCCTCGGTACAAAAAAAAAAAAA
>NW_004624819.1:234451-283270 GCF_000247695.1 Heterocephalus glaber | reverse complement strand
TGCTGGTTTGGTGTTCATGAAATTTCTCAGGTGTTCTTTGTCATGGAAGTATGTAATTTCCCCATCGATTTTAAAAGATAATTTTGCAGGATACAACAGTCTAGGTTGGAGTTATTTTCTTTTAGGGCTTGAAATAACTTCACTCCAGGCTCTCCTTGATTTGAGGGTCTGCGTTGAGAAATCTTCCATGCTTCTGCTGGGCTTTCCTTTGTAGGTGATTTGTTTCTCTTCTCTAACTGTCTATAGAATTTTGTTCTTCTGTTGCATTTCTGGGATCTTGACTATTACTATGTCTAGGTGTAGATTTTTTTTGATCATGGCTAGTTGGAGTTCTATATGCCTCACTTATCTGTATGTCCAATTCTCCACCTCTGTCTGGGAAGTTTTGTACTTTTACTTCTGTGAACAGTTTTTTTATGTCAATTGTACTTTCTCCTGTTTTTTGCTGGACTCCTATCAGTCTTACGTTATTCTTCTTTGCATCATCTAGCAGCTGTTGGATTAATTTCTCGTGGTCCCTTACTATCTTTAGAAAATCTCTGTTTTCATGGTCCTTAACTGCAGTCCTGTCTTCTGTATCTGATATTCTGTCTTTAAATTCCCTTAGTCTGCTCTGCATGCTTTCAGTGGAGTTTTTAATCTCCTGAATATCTGTTTGAATCTGTTTCATGGATTCCATTTCTTATGTTGGGCGATCATGGTTTCCATTTCTTTCTTATGCTGGGCATTCATGGCTTCCAGCATATTTCTGATCTCATCTATTTTATCAGTTTCTGTTCTAGAGCCTCTAATCACGTCTTTCACTCTGCTCATCATCTCTGCATTTATCTGGGAGATTATTTCTGCTTTGAATTTTTTAGAGCCTCATTCATCTGTTTTGTTACTTCCTGTGCTATCAGTTCGGGTATCCAGGTGGTTGATTGTCAGACTTTTCCACCTCATTTCCCCCAGAATTTGCCTTTTGTGGCGTGGAAGTCTACATTTGTTCTTGCCTTAAATGTCTTCTCATTTTTGTTTTTGGTACTGTCCTTGGTTTAATTCCTGGGTTGATATTTCAAAATTGCTTAATGTAGGTATCTTTGTTGCTTGTGTTTAAAACCCCTGTGGAATGATTGCTTTTCAAATGTGTCATCCAGATATAGCTTGTGTTTAGGTTTTGAGACTCTAATGACTGAGGCTATTTCATTTTCATTTTACTAAGAAGGAAAACTGATTAGATCAATCACAACATCTTAGCCCAAATGATACAATCAGCAGCACCATAGCATCAAGCACAGCTTAGAAAATGACAATTTGGGGTAGTTATTAACCTTATCACATTTAACTGTGTGAATTAAATCAAAACAGAGGACCAACCCAACATATGTTTATAGTGAATAAACTCTTCAATATAGCAACTTTACCCTTTGCAATGGGGAGTTAGAAGGCTTTGGGGTGGGAGGGACAGGTAGAAAGATCAGCAAAACCTAGTGGTGAGGCCAGAAGACACAGGAAGATCACACAAACTCTAAGAAATTGTTAGACAAGAGGAAAAGGCAGAATGAAAGAACAAAGTTGTGAACAGAACCACCTAACAGCAATAGGGAGGGTAGATACCATATTTACTTTCCTTTAAAACTAATGATAATCAAGAGAAGGAAAAAGAGAAGAAAAGAAAAATAAGGAGAAATCTGAACTCAGTCCAGAAAGGAACAAATAGGGAGATGAAGAGCAATGTGGGACAGGGAGAGAAAGAGAGAGAGAGAGAGAGAGAGAGAGAGAGAGAGAGAGAGAGAGAAGATAAAAGAAAGAAAAAAGAAAGTAAAAATTTGAAAAGAGTAGAAAAAAAGTAAAAATTAAGAATTAAAAATAAGAGAAAAAAATTTTTTTCTTTTTTGCAAATAACAAAAAATGAAAACGATGGGCCTCCTTCAGGGTATGTCTCTGCTGTCACAGTAGGCAATGTAGGCGGCCGTGAGCATATACAAGTCAATGAGTCTCAGCAAGCCAGTAGCAGACCAAGTACGGTGGTCTGGTGTGTCTTTATTGTAGAGATTCTTTTTACTTTTCCGACACCTTCAGTTTTCATCGAGGAGCCTGAGTGGTCGTCTTTCTTTTACTAACTTCTGTTCTATCTTGTAGCACTCAGGACAAGGGCCTTTATAATCCCCTGTGCCTCTGTAGTGTGGAACCAGGTAGCAGAAAAGCCAGGAGCCCAGAGGTGGGGGGGGGGCTGTTGACGCAGACGGGGGTGGAGGGGAGCGGTACTGGGCTTTGCAGGCACCTGTGCTGTTAAGCAGATCGCGGGATGGGGCAGGGGCTCCAAGCCGCCCTTGGGACCTCACTGTGGCCTGAGCAGAGACCAGAACAGAGCTGGGGGCTTCATGCTGCCTGGCTTCTCAGCTTGCGCTGGTTGGCTGTGCTAAGCGGAGCGTGGGATGGGCTGTTCCATCTTTTAATGACTGCATTTTATTTTACAAGTGTCCCTTCATTATTTAATGATTATCAATTTAGTACCTATTCATCTTAATAGCTGTAAAGTAAAAAACAAAATCTCAGATTGATACTACTTCTCGGTTCCTTTATTCTTTTTCTCTCTCCCTTTCCTTCCCTCCCTCCTCTTTTTTTTCCTCTCCCAATAGTGGAGATTGAACCCAGGGCCTTCATGCTGAGCTACATTCCCAGTCCTTTCCTTTTTTTGTGTGTGACAAGGCCTTGGAAATTGCCCAATCCTCCTTCAGCCTCCCAAAGTGCTAGGATTACAGGGTTGCACCACCAGACCTGGCTGTACTTTTTGTTTTTATGAGATTTAAACTTTTGAAAGGACTTATTGTATGAATAGGAATAAAAATTATCAGTTAGCATTCTCCAGAGAAACAAAACCAATAGGGTGTGCATGTATATGTGTGTGTGTCTGTTCTATTATTTTACTATTAAGAGATCTATTTTAGGGCTGGGGATTTAGCCCAGTGGCACCATGCCTCCCTTGAAGGCGCAAGGTCCTGTGTTCGATCCCCAGTACCAAAAAAAGGGAAGGAGATCTATTTTAAAGAATTGGCTGATAGAATTGTACTTAAGAAGTCTTTAATCTGTAGGGATCCAGCAGGCTGGGAACCTTAATTCTTACTGTTGGAGCCTTTAGCTGTTTGAATGAGGTGTGCCTAAAATACTAAGATGATCCCTTTTACTTAAGGCCCAACTGATGGTAGATGTTGACCATGTCAACACCTAGACTAGTATTTGATTAAATAACTGGGTGCTACTGCCTAACGAAACTGACACATAAAGCTAACCACAAGAGTTTTGGCTATACTGTCAGAAGTGTACTATTTGCTGATTAAGTTGAGCATGTGGAGGGACTATTTTCTTCATTCTTATTACCCAGTGTCTGTTTTAAAACTTCCTGAAATTTCAATGTTAATAATGAGAAGAGAGCTTTCTTTAGCATGGGTTATGTTTTATGTAATGTTTGATATCTTCATCAGTGAGTGGGCCACACCAACTTAAATGAAGTATGTCAGGGGATCTGGCATCAGGGACACTAGGTGGATCTGCACTAGGAATAATTAGTGTGAAGGCAGGTTAAAGGCAGGTGTTCTTACTTTTATCTAGATTCTTTGGTGTACTGTAGCCATACTTGGCTCTCACCTTGTAGCCAGGGCTTTTGAAAACAGCGAGCCAGCCTGGGGCTTGGCCATGAGGGGTGTTCAGAGGCTCCCTAACACAGATGCCTTTCTCCCTGGTGTGGCCTTCTCTGTTGAATCTCATCAGGTAGGTCGTTACACCCTCTGACCCTCTGCCAGGATGCTTTTCCAGGGACATTTCATGGGTTTCTATAGGGCCAGGAATTACCATGAACTATTTCTTGCATTTTAAATCATCAAGCAGTGCTTAACTAAGTAGTTTAGCCTAAGCACACACAAAACATTGACTAATATTGTTAAGAAATCTTAGGGAAGGGCTAGGAATGTAGCTCAGTTGGTACAGCACTCACCTAACATGGCAGGAGGCCCTAGGTTCAATCCTCAGCACCACAAGAAAAAGGAGAGAGAGAAGGAAATCTTAGGGGAAAACACAAGATATCTTCCAACCCCTCCTCATAGCTGCTCTTTGGAATTACTGGGTATAGAATCCTTTTGTACGAACACACAATCTTTGGAACTAGAATAAAGATGATCCTTTTTAATCTATAAATAAGATCATTAAAGTAACCTCATTGACAGAAATGATGCCACGCAATGTAGAACAGACTTTATAACAGTGTACTATCAGTAATAAATTAATTGAATAATTTGTACAAATCATGGGGTTAGGGGTCAGGCCATAGAGCCACACAAACACCTGCACTGAATCCTACCTACCTTCACAGTTATGAGTCAGGCCACCTACCCTGGTGGCACCCACCTCACATGGAGCAGCAGTCATGTGAAAGGCATAGAAATGGGGGCCATATGTAAATGCTGGCTCTTTTTAAAACATGTGTTGAGCCTTATTGGAATCAGAATTTTAAGATAGAGATGGAGGAAAGCCTTCTAATTATCCTTTCCTATCCCTCCCTCCCTCTCTCTCTCTCTCTTTCCCTTTTTTCCTGCCTTCTCTAAAGACTTCCCTGTTTCCCAAATCTGCTTTCCTGGCATTCACATAATTGAGTAAAAGTCACATGTAGCACACTCCCTATTAAATGACACATTTGACCCTGGGAGGAAGCTTTGTGCTGTTCAAGGTCTCACTAGGCCCTGGGGCAGAAAGATGAACAACCCTGTTTTATTTAATACTACTTTTGTGTGAAAAGCTCTGATTCCCAATTTATATAAATAACCATAAGAAATGAAAGATTAATGTCACTAATAAACTGTGAACAATCAAATAAGTCTAATGTTTAAATGTTACAAGTTCTTACTAAACCTGAAAACTTCTCATAAAATGTTAAATTTTTTATAGAAAAATAAAATATTTCAGAAACAATTGACTAGTAAGACTTTGTTCTTTATTCTTCATTGGTGTCATTGTTCCCTCAATTTGCAAAGTTACTTATAATACTTAAAGGGAAAAAAAATCCTAATTTTAGCTTTAAAGCTATTAAATGGATTAATTAAAACTACCTTATCAAATATTCTGTTAACTACATATGTTAAAGAAAACTCATGCTTGAAAGCTTTATGATGGCTGTTGTGAAATTTATATATGTTTGCTTTGGGTGGATTATATTTGCCATTCTTTGAATGCTTTGGAAAGTTTATTAGATAAATATTATGCTAAATTGAACAATAAGCTTTAGTTGATGGTTGTCAAATTAGAACCTACAACTCCACGTCAGAATCAGTGGCCAAGAAATTGTACTACCTTAAGCACCTACTGTGAAGCTAACTTTAATGAAGCAACTTATTTACTCTTGGTTAATTTTGCCTTCCATACCATGTTTTATCCAGTACTTTAACTGGTCAGTGGTTGCATATGAGTACAGTCAATCCTTACTACTCATAGATCCTATATTTGTAAATTCATCTATTCATGAAGTTTATTTCAACCTCCAAAATCAATTCCTGAAGTGCTTTCGTGGTCATTCGCAGACATGTACAGAGCAGGGGAAAACTCTTGAGTTGCTTGAAGTGTTTTCAGCTGAGGTTGAGCAGGACCACACTACACTCTCTGTCCTTGTTTCCCTTGGAAGCACTGGCTCTGTATTTACTACTTTAGTGTTTGTAGTGACTTTATAGAATATAACTACTATGAATAATGAAAATGAATATTTCAAGCCAGGCCTGGTGGCACATGCCTATAATTCCAGCACTGGGGAAGCTGAGGCAGGACAATCACCACAAGTTCGAGGTCATCCTGGGCTACATAGTGGGTACAAGACCAGCCTGAACTACAAAGAGAGACTTATTCTCAAAAAACAAACAAAAAAACAAAACAGAAACCAGAAAAAATGACTGTTTCAACTAAAGAGTATGGCTTTATGTCAGTCTAGTTCCAAGTTTTTGTTTTGTTTTGTTTTTGGGTACCGGGGATCGAATTTGGGTCCTTGTGCTTGCGCAGCAGGTGGTGAAACCACTGAGCTAAATCCCTGGCCCTAGTTCGGTTTTTTAAATCATTTTGTTCTTACTTGCAGATTGTACCCTGGCACTTTAAATACTGTGATATATAGTACTTGCCTAGTCAGTCAAAATACAAAATGTCCTACACCTCTGATAATGTGGTCTGATGGGCTCTAGGGGCAGTTTGAGTACTAAGAGAGAACTAGATAGAAGAACGTCTTTGGTTTTTAGGAAATACAAGTTTTCAAAGAAGGTGAGAGTTTCATTTAATTATATCTTAGCATTTTAGTTTAAAAAAGATATTTTAAATATAGTCACTGAGAATTTGATTTAAATATTTAAACTATGTTAAAATACACTTTAAATCTATAATCTAGAAAATGTGTGTGTGTAACTAGATTCTTTTAAATATAACTTTACTTGGCTTTCTTGTATCCTTTGTTTAAAAATGGCTTGCGTGGGACTGTCGTGTAACTCTGGGTTCCATCTCCAGCATCATACCAAAAAGGGGGGTGGTGCATACATTTCATATTTTTAGCACTGTATGAAATCTGAAGACAGAACTTCCCAAAAACTTTTCTTGAGTTTTGTGTGCTTAAAAAGTTTTTGTTACTATTCGTTGGTGGTGGTGCTTGTTATTTCCTACTGCTTTGCCCTCTTAAATTTCTTTACTTTATTTTCTTGACTACCTTCATACTACCCAGCTACTTATGCTTAATTTTGAAGCAACATAAAAAGTTTTCTGGCCTGACGTGGTAGTGTACGCCTGTAATCCCAGCACACAGGGGTTCAAGTATACCTTAGTTTACATAGTGAGTTCAAGGCCAGCCTGGACTATGTAGTGAGATCTTGTCTCAAAAAAAAAAAAAAAAAGTTTTCTGAAATTCACAGAGCTGAATGTCACAAGTCCAAAATTTGAGCCCTTTCCTTTCCAGCCTTAGCTCAGAATTTTCCTTTAGCTAAGGAACTCCTCTGTCTCTTACTGTGTTGATGTGAGAGCACACCAAATGCCCTTGAGGTCCACTGTGGGTAGCTCAGGAATCACACAGTTTGATTCATGTCCATAGATACTTTATGTTACAGAGGAGCCATAAAGCTTTTCTCTCCATTCTGCGTCTCATTCATTGAATCCTCTCACCTCTCTCTACTTCAGTTTACCTGGATCTGCTGTCCTGGACAGTGTGGGCTGGGTCAACTGGTGGCTACTGGAGATTGAAATCTATTCCATTTTTTCTTCCTTCCTGGCTATGTGATCTCAGAAACTTTTGTGAGTTGATTTCCTCTCAGAAGTTCATTCAGTTGACCAGATATCCTTGAAAGCTAGTATTTATCAGGCCTTATTATAAGTACCAAGGGGACAGAGATGAAAAGGCACATCATCCTTCCAACATTAATACCAATTTTAATCCAGTAGTGTAGACAAATAATAAGACATTGTAGTGGAGTGTTGAAATTACAGTAAAAGAGATATGCACCCGGTGAGTAAAGTTTGTTGTTCCTTGTCCCACTCCCACTGGTATAATAAATTCTGCTTCAGTAGCTAAATGATTAGATAGAAGAGCAGTTTCATGCTCCTGGCCAGAAAGAATGATTTAGCAGTGGACCGGGTCCAAGTGTGGGAAGGGTAGCAGGGACTGGTGCAAAGACACAGAGGCATGTGGTATGTTCAGAAAACTGCTATTACTGCATATAGGAGGTATATCAGGGGCCACATTTTGATGAGTCCTATGTGTATGCTATGCAAAAGAATTTTCAAAAAACATTATTAAGATAATTCAAATACAAGAAAGTAAAGAATAATAGAATGTATGTCTATCCACTCTTCTCTTGTCTGTCTGTTCCTGCCCAAGCCCTATATCTGTAGTACTGATGTGAAAGTGGCCAGCAGTGACTGGTAAATAACGGGCAAGCAGGAGATAGGAGTTGGCGTCTGGGTGGTGGTATTGCTCTCAAACTGTCCTGCTCTTAATATCAGCTCACCGGACAGGGATAACTTTTACTTTGATTGACAAACAAAGAAATCTACTTTTTGTTTTCACATTTCGTGTATGCACACACATTCTTTTTATACCCTGTAAAGCTCCTTGGAAGTATATGCTGTTGTTCATTCAGGGTCCCCTGCCCCAGTTAATACTGAGCCCTGCATGGAGCATATATGTATTCTTCCCACATGCTTGGTGTATGTTTCCATCTTAGACCTACCCATACATATATTTCATAGCATTTCTTCTGCAAAGCAAGCTATTTTATTCCTTTCCTTTTCTAATAGCATGTTTTTTAAAAAAATACATTTTAAAAAATAGTTATTCAAGCTAGACGTGGTAGCACAGGCCTGTAATCCCAGCAATTGAGAGTCTGAGGCAGGAGGATCGCCACAAGTTCAAGGCCTGCTTGGGCTACATAGTGAGTTCAGGGCCAGTCTGAACTACAAAGGGAGACCCTGTCTCAAAAATCAAAACATACATATATACAGTAGTTCATAGCCAACCATTGAGGCACATGCCTGAGTCTCCAGACTTAGTAGCCTGAGGTATGAGGTAGGAAGATTGCATTTTCAAGGCCAGCCTAGGATACATATCGAAACTACCTCACCAAAAAAACCATAATGTTGCCAGGGATTTAGCTCAGTGATTTTGTCACCTGCTGCGCAAGCACAAGGACCCGAGTTCGATCCCCGGTACCAAAAAAAGAAAAAAGAAAAAAAAATACAGCACTAAGTAAAAACCATAATGTTAAGTGAAATAAGTGAGACTCACAAGTTTAAATATTGCATGCTTTCTTTTATATGAGAAACCCACAATATAAATAAAGAGCAGAATACAGTAAATGACAGATAATAGGAAGTAGGAAGATATTTTTCAGATGGGAAAAGGAACTACAGATGGAGGGAGGCAGGAGGGAAGGAAGAGAAAGGGATTGAAAAATAATTGACAAAATAGAAATAGAGCTTTTGCAAATGAGAAAGGGAATGAGAGTTGGATCAGGGAGGGATGGGAGGGCAAGGGGGCAAAAAAAGAATTAAAATGTATTATGTACATGTACAAACTCACAAAAAATGCAATTATTATGTACTATAAACATGTACTAATAACAGTTTTTAAAATAAAGAAACCCTAAATAACAGTTTATATTTGCTTCAAATTACTCTCTTTTGGGGCCAATAAAATAATTGGCGCTAATACATCTAGAAAATAAGAAGCGTAGGTAATTATATCCTAATGTAACCGAGGCTTTTGTTTCTCTTTTAGGGCCTGCTCTCATTTCTGAGTGCCCCACTCATAGGCGCTCTTGCTGATGTGTGTGGAAGAAAGCCTTTTCTCCTTGGCACAGTTTTCTTCACTTGCTTCCCTATTCCACTGATGAGGATCAGCCCATGGTGAGCAGCTCAGCCCTGAGGTGTTGTACCAGTCTGTTTTGGGTCACATATAAATAGTACAGATTGAACATCCCTTATCCAAAATTTGAAATGTTCCAAAATCCAAAACTTTTGAGCATTGACATAAAAGTCAATGTACACAAACTTTGCTTCATGCACAGAATTATTTAAAATATTGTATCATGTTACCCTCGGGCTGTGTGTATAATGTGTGTGAAACATGAATGAATTTCCTGTTTAGACCTGGGTCCCAATCCCAAGATACATCATTATGTAATAAGTATATGCTTTTACTTGATCTCTTTGGTAATACTGAAAGCCGATTTGGGCAGTTGACATCGTGCCCATTTTATAAATGAGAAAGGAAGACATTACTAAATTAAGACTCAAATAAATTAGTTAGAAGAAATAGAAATAAAATATGTCTTTAAGGGCAGCTTTTGTTGCCTTGTTGTCATTTATAGGAGTTAAATCCTGAGAAAGATCCCGTCCTCACTTGTGTGGCTCTGTTGACTTTGCAAATATATGGTTTTTTCAGCCCATTGGGACACTGAAATGAACATAATTTATATCATAATAGACAAGAGTTTCTTTTGTGTATACTATTAGTATATGCCTACTTAAATTGGAATAGGGATTTGAATTTACGTTTCTTTGAATTTGAGTTCATTTTTTCCCTTCAGTGTGATAAATCTGGAGTGAGTATTTAACATGTAACCAAAGTCCTTTGCCATAGAAGGGTTGAACTTAATAGATGAGCTTAGTAGTTTTTTCTAGAGGCCTGAGAGTGGTGGTTTGGCCAGTATTTCTGTTGCTTACATGCTCTTCCTATGTGAATATGAAGCAATTTATTTTCCCCCCCTTGCTGTGTTGGGGATTGAGCCTACCTTGTGTGTGCGAGGTGAGTGCCTTAGCACTGAACTACATCTTCAGGTTTGTTTTTTTTTTGGTATCGGGGACTGAACTCGGAACCTTGTGCTTGCCAGGCAGGTGGTGGCACCACTGAGCTAAATCCCCAGCCCTACATCTTCAGTTTTAGCTTAGTTTTTTTTTTTCTTTTTGTACCAGGGATCGAACTCAGGACCTTGCACTTGCGAGGCAGGCGGCAGAACCACTGAGTACATCTTCAGTTTTGTTTTGGTTTTTAATGCTATTAGATTTTCTGGTTTTGACTCATGTAAAAATGTTTTAATGTATTACTAGAAATTTCATGTCAACATTTTTCATGTTGTAAATTTGTTGGGTGTCTATAATCTTTGTATTTTCTATTTTTAGATATTGAATTTTTATGTTCAAGAACATACCATGCTTCTCCAGTGAATTAGGGCATTTTGTAATGTCCTTCTGCTAGCTTGCAGTTTCTTCAGTACATTTGTTAATCTTGTACATTGTTGATAAGTTTATCCATATACCTTGTATTCTTTTTGTTTTATCATCAGATGGGCTTTTTCCTTCTAACTGCTTGGTTTTTTAGGTATATTGATGTCATCTGTAAATAATTTTACCTTTTTCCTTCTACTTTTTCCTTCCACTGCTACTGTCTGCCCTTGCTAGTTGTACTGACTAATGAATAATGTTAAATAAAAGTGATAGTTATGAGAGGGCTTCATGTATGTAGAGTGTGTTGTTTCATCCTTAGGCTACCTTTTGTGATGAAAAATACTCATTCCTATTTTATACAGGTATTTTCTTGTTTAAAATCAAGATTAGATGGCTTTTCAGCATGGAGATTATTTGCTTTTTCTCCTTAAGAACTATTAATATAATGAATTGTATTAGTAAATGTTCTGTAACATATTGTTTGCTATTATTTTAAGTAGGTTTTTTTCCGTTAAGTTTATTAGAACATTAGTACATTTTTAGGTATACAATAGTTACATTCATCATTGGGATCTTATACCTTTACATGATGTATCTTGGTTAAGTAGGTTTTTTTAAGCATCTGTGTATATAATAAGATTATTTAAATCTTAATTGTATAAAATTTCTTTTACACTTTCTGCTTTGTCTAGTTTTTGTTCTTTTTTTGCCACTCAGACTGTGTGCCTTCCTCTCTTCCCCCGCCATGGGAGGAGAGCAGTCATCAGTGACAAATGGTAGTTTTGGCAAAGTAACACCAAGTGCTGGCTTCATGCTTTTTGTGTAGATTTTTAAAAATCATTTGTTTTGTATGTCTTTTTCTTAACTGTGGCTAGGAAGGGCCGCGGATTTAGCTCAGTGATTCCTCCGCCTGCCTCAAAAGTGCAAGGACCGGAGTTCGATCCCTGGTACCAAAAAATAAAAGAAGAGTAAAGTGAACTATAGCTAGGAAATATGCAAAGTTTTAATTCTGTTGGTTATCTTTAAAATTATGACTATACCTAAAACTGAACTTTTACTTAAACTCCTTATTTGTCCCTTTTTTCTCTCGTCTTTCCTTCTATTCTTTAAATTTTTTAGCATTATGTACCTCTTTTGAGCAATGACAAAATTAGTATGTTTCTACTTCTTTCTCCCCATCCTGCCTTTTAATTTCTTCTGTCTTTAAGTATACTGTACTTACACATGTGCATTTACTTCCTTCTTTGTTTATAGTCTTTACATGATATATTTGGCTGTGGTCATAAAAGTGAACATACAGTGCCTCTTTCCTGACTAATTAAAATCTTTTTATAGGTGGTATTTTGCAATGATTTCTGTATCTGGAGTCTTCTCAGTTACATTCTCTGTGATATTTGCCTATGTAGCTGATATTACTCAGGAGCATGAACGAAGTACTGCTTATGGATGGGTAAGAAAATGTACTGCTTTTTTTTTTCTTAACTAGAACAATAATTAACATTCTATTAATTACCAGAAGGTAAGATTTAAAATAAGATCATAAATAGAATTAGTAAGGTGTTAGAACCTCAGCAATCTATTGTTAACTCTATTGCTGGTCTGTGTGTCAGACACTTAGGACTTAGTGCAGTACTATAGAGAAAGTACCTTTCATTTATTCGGCAAGTAGGTATTAAATAAATAACCTAAGATATAAGAGATTTTGAAAATACATTATTAGACTAGTAGTTACTCTCAAGTGGTTTGAGGAAAAGATAGCATGTACATGTGTGGATGAGCATGTGTGGGCATGTGTCCTGTGTGTGGACCTCCTTGTACATGTAAATGTGTGTTGTCCTTTCTCCCAAATTCCTCTGTGTTCGAAAATGTTCACAATAAGAGGTGGAAGAAGAAAGATGATCTGGCAGTATTGTGGAGAATAATAGATTGGAGGGTGATGAATGCTAGAAACCCAAATAGTCTCTTGCTTTTCCAGGGTCTTAACTTTTTTTTAAAATCCCAATTCCTGGAATAGAGTTAAGTATCATTCAGTGTTGACTAAATGAATAAGTTCATGAGTCAGTGGTGGACATAGTATAAATAAGTTTTTGCTGTTCCATAAAACAACTTTTTTACTTTGTTGATTTTAGATGTCTCTTTTAACCCCACTTCCCTTCTGACTCCTACCTGGTCTTCAGCCCTGCCTCCTTCCCTTCTCCCATGAGTATCTTCCATGCCCCATCCTAACATGAGGACATCTGTAGAGTGCTGTGTGGGACAGAGGGAAAAGCTAATTGGAAGGCTTCAAGGAAGGCTTTAGAGAAAGCAAGATAGCAACGTGGGCCATAAGAGATGGTGGCTAGAGCAGGGAAGAGTGCCAGAAGTTCATTTATCACACTAGTGTCCTGTACTTTTCTCCTGTGGAGAAAATGCCTGTGGATATGCATTCTCCTGTAATTTTATTAGATTTAAAAAAAAATTTTAACTGATAACATTATAAAAGTTGTACATATAAATGTGAGGTACCATGTAATGTTTTGATGCATGTATGCATTGCATAATATTTAAATAAGGCTAAACATTTTTATTGCCTTAGGTGGTTATACTTTTATCATTTTTTTGATTAAATTTTTATTAGATGTTTTTCTTGCTTTTTTATTGAGAAAACTATTCACAAAGCTGTTGTGCTGATGAAAAGTGCTTTAAGAAAGATTTCTAAGAGGTCTGAGCCACCATAAGTGACTATGACCTAATTACTCTCTCTAGCTCAACTCATCATAAAACCACAAGTAGGATTAATGTCTGCTCATGGAGCGCTGAAGCAAGTCCGTGTACACAGCCAGCTGAGACAGTGCTCTGTCAGTGCTCACAGCCAGGCTCCAGTGACATAGCAAGTAGGCTGTTGCATTTGAATCTGGGCCATGACCTGGGCCAGTGACTACCTTTGACAGTCACCCCTTGCAGCCTATCTTACAGAGATTGGTGAGCTTATTGCCAGTTACTTCCATGATTTGTCCGTCAAATTCTTAGGGGCATTTTGAGATCCATTAAAGAGCAACATATGAAATATGTGCACCTTCCTTCCTGAAATTCGTCTTGTAAATCAAAAAAGTAATCATTCTTTCAGGACCACAGCAATGAATAGTCCCATTAGTAAGTAAACTAACACTCACTGGGGAGTTGTATGGTGAGGTCATCTTTCTGATTTTCCAGAGTCCTTTTGAATGTTAAATGAAAGAGGTATTTAGGGGCCCGGGATTTAGCTCACTGGTTTCACTGCCTGCTGCGCAAGCGCAAGGACCCGAGTTCGATCCCCGCTACCAAAAAAAAAGAAGAGGTATTTAGATTTTTTAAAAGACCACACAGGGTCCTAAGTTTTAATGAAGAGTCCTCACTTTGGCAGCACATATACTGTTTTAAGAAAGATACAGTATTTTGCATAGTCTCATGGAGTCATAGCACCTAAGGACACTGCAGCATTGCTTCCTTTGCACCAGTGTCACTATCCCAGTGCTCCCATAGCACCAGAGAATACAGCACTGCTCCTCTTATCTATTTGCATGTTATTGCAGTTTGCAATGCTGTTATGATTGCTTGACATCAGATAAAGTGGGAAGACCTGAAGGGCAGAAGTTCTGTTATCTTCTTCATCTGGACAGTAGGTACTAGATAAATAATGAAGGAATCCTTGTTCCCCAAATTGGAATTCTCCACATTCCCTTCCTCCTTCCCTACCTCCCCTGTCTCCCCCTCTCTCTCTCTCTCTCACAGTGGATTTGGTTTTTACAGAATTTTTAGTGTAATACCAATCTCATTCATTCATTCGTTCATTCATTTCTGGCCGTACTGGGGACTGAACCCAGGCTTTTGCACCAAGTCTCTCTCTCACACACACCAGGCCCCCAACCCCATACTGGGGATTGAATCCAGTGCCTTTTTGCTTAGCTACATCCCTAGGGTCCCCCACCCCTTTTGTTGTTGTTGTTGGGGCGGGGGAGGGATCTCACTGTGTAGTTCAGGATGGCCTGAAATTTGTGGTGATCTTGCTTCAGTCCCCCAGAGTGCTGGGATTATAGGTATGCACCACTGCCCAGCTGATACAATGTATCTTTATGTTCATCTGGGGGATGACAGATAATGGAAGAATGTCATAATCATAGATAATGATTTGTTTTTCTATAAAGATCTATTAGAAGTTTAAGTAACTTACAGATATGCTTTTGGTACTCAATCTGTTTATAATTTGGAGAGTGCCCACTGAGCTTTTGAGTATTCACACTGCATTCTGCAATGTAGGGATATTGGCATGTAATGTGAAGAGGCTTGGTGGTGTGGCTTCAGGTTGTGCCCGCTGTCTGCTGACTGGTCTCTGTTGGACAGCAGCCATGAGGTGACAGGGTGATGGAATTCACAGCCCTCTAGTCAGAAGGTTTCAACAGATGGTTTCATTTTTTAACAGTTATAGCTTTTTTCTCTTTATAAGAATATCAGGGTCTCCTCCCCACCCCCTTCAGCACTAATAAAATGGTCACCAAATGATAAAATGGTGAAACAGTGCAGTGTTTTTGGAAGATAAATCATTCAAGGTCCTTGAGAAATTCATAGGTTTTGTCATCAGTTCTTCAGAGATTGTTTTTATACCCTTCTCAGCACATTTCCATTTCCCAATTTAAGAAGACCAAAGAGTGAATATTTTATTTATGGAGAAAATTTTCACAATTTTAATTTTAGTATTCTTTTTTATTCCCACAGATCTCCACAATACCTCTAGTCAAAGTTTGTGAACAAATTCTTAAACAGAATTACTTTAATTCTCTTTCATGCTTAAAATTTGTGTGCAACACATTTATTTTGTCTTGTTTAAAGCTGAAGAAGGATGTACCTGTAGACCCTGAGTTAAGAGTGTTTTCCCATAGGTGTGTGCCTGTGGCAGTGGGAACCCAGATAAGAACATGCTTTCTCCACAGATGTTCAGTGGTGGGACCCTGAGTGACAGTGTGCTTTCCCTCAGGTCTCAGCCACCTTTGCAGCTAGTCTGGTCAGCAGCCCAGCCATTGGAGCATACCTTTCTGCCAGTTATGGAGACAGCCTTGTGGTGCTGGTGGCCACAGTGGTGGCTCTTCTGGGCATCTGCTTCATCTTGGTAGCTGTTCCAGAATCTCTGCCGGAGAAAATAAGACCAGTTTCCTGGGGAGCTCAGATTTCTTGGAAACAAGCAGACCCTTTCGCGGTAAATGAAAGTATTGACTTTGTATATAGCCTTAAGGATGCCAGCTGTTGTTGATCTATTTTTTTCCAATAAAAATAGAAAAATATTAATTACAGGTAAGCCACTGGGGTATAGACTTAGTATTAATCCTATCACGTCATAGGGAAATGAGAGAAAATAAATGTCCAGTAATCTCTGATGATAGTTTGGGAAGGAGTTTCTATTCACTTGGCTGTTTTCATCCTCTTTTAAACAAAATATTGCAAGTGGTCATTTGAAGTGAATTCACTTTAATTCAAAAAGAATAAATGCATTTTGTCTAACCAGTCATTTTCTAAGTTGTAAGTTTACATCCACATTGGCCAGAGGCTTTGAACTTACATTGTATAGATTAAATAGATTCTTTGCTTTCTACAATCTTTTTGAAAGGGACCATAGGGGGAGTGTGTCACACTAACAACCATGAAAAGCGCTAAGAAAAATTATTTCTGACAAGCCATCCCTCTCATCCCTTATGTAGCTTGAAATTATTCTTGAAATAAATAAGGGCGGGGGGTGGGGGGGAAGAGAACCAGAAACTTGATTTTTGCTCTTGTCTCTCAAGTTTACCTTTTGGGGAAAATATAATAAGAAAAATAACTCATCGGGAAAACATTTAAGTGTCCCCTAAGGGCATGATCTGGGGGACACTGCCCATCTTTTTTGTGCCACAATGTCAGACAGTAAGAGAGGAGTTTGGGAAGGAAGGAGTGGGCCTACTAGTCACCTGAGGCTTCCCACCTATTTATTGTGCAGGGATCAAGTTACAGGTAGAAACTTCTCTGTGAAGTGGAACTTGCAGTTAGCATTTTAATGAACTAGTCTGTTGTCTGGTATGTGTAGCAAGGTCTCAGAAGACATTAGCTGTTTTTGCTATTATGTAAAGGTTATAGGATGATGACCTAGAAGCTCTGCAGCACTTTCCACTTCTCAATAATTGTGTACCTTTAGGTTTTGTTCAGTAATCGTATGTAAATAAGGATTCTTCAGAAAAGTAGTAGCATTTAAAATATTCTTACTAGTGTAGAGTGTACTTTGTTGCATGCTAGGTTTACAGGAATATGGATTCACTACCATAAGGCAAATAGAATATCAACATTTTGACAAATGGAGTGAATTTATGTGTAAATTCCTATACTGGGTATAAAAACCAGGTGAAAACCCTATACTAGATATGACTTTAAAGAAGCTATATTACGAATCAAAGGCAATAATTTTCTTAAAAGCATTCTGAGGAAATATGTTTTCAGGATTTTTTTTTTTTTGTAGGATGTTAAGGATCTATTTAAGGATATAAGCCAAGTTTGCTAATGAAAATGACCCAAGTGTTTTTCAAAAAGTTATTTAATATTTAAAATGTATATTTCTGAAATGAGGACTTGTAACTTCCACAGAGAGATGGTGATGAATTTAATGTTAAAATTCACTTCCTTTTATAATCCATTCAACATTTGTTATGTCTTAATAAATCAAAATAATGAAGCCAGTGTGTCAGAGCATTGGTGATGCTTTTGTTTCTGCTTATTTCCAGTCATTGAAGAAAGTTGGAAAAGATTCTACTGTCTTACTTATATGTATCACTGTGTTTCTTTCATATCTTCCTGAAGCTGGACAGTATTCAAGTTTTTTTCTGTATCTCAGGCAGGTGAGTAGTGGGTACCTAATAGCTTTTGAACATGAGGAATATCGTTGATTGGGATCTGCTTAAAGATAAGTTGGGGAAACGAAGATAACATGTCAGCTTGTTCTAAAGTATAGGTCTTGATGGAGAATTAGTAAACAGTAACCTTTAATGATGACTTAAAAGACAGCAAGATTCTGGGTGTGGTTGGGCATGCCTTACTAAGGAGAATAAAGCAAGAGGATCGTGTGAGCCCAAGAGTTTGAGACCCTGTCTCAAAAAATAATAACATAAAATATGGTGAGATATGTACCATAGAAAACTTCCCTTGAGAATTGAGAAAAGATTAGCAGAAACAAAGTGAATGAATGAATGAATGAACGAATACATTTATTTATTGGTGCTGGAGATTAAACCCAGGGGATTCATACTGACCTGCATACCTGCCCCTTTTTTATCATTTATTTACAGACAGGGTCTCATAGAGTCATAAAAATTCCCCAGGATGGGCTCAAACTTGAGATCCTCCTTCCTTGGCCTCTCAGACTGCTGAGTATCATATTTTTTGAGGACTTCCATTAAGAGCAAATTTTAAGTTCAGAGCAAATTAAGAGGCAGGTGCACAGAATTCCCTTACAGCCTTCCCCACAGGTACACAGCCTCCTGTACTATCAGAATCCTGCACTGGAGTGGTCCATCTGTTACAGTTAAATGAACCTACATCAACATAACAGCATCACTAAGCCTCTAGTTGACAGTAGGCTTCACTGTTGGCATTGTGCATTCTGTGGGTTTACACAAATGTATAGTGACACGAATTCAGCTTTATAGTATGGTATAGAGTATTCTCATGCCCTGAAAATCCTTTGTGCTCCACTGATTCGACTGTCTACCAACGGCACCCACTAGCAAGCACCGATCTCTTTACAGTTTGTATAGATCTGCTTTTTCCAGACTGTCACAGAGTTGGACTCATACAGTATATAGAATTTTCAGAGTGACCTCTCACTTAGCAATATGCATGTAAGTTTCCTCTGTGTCTTTTCTTGGCTTGATAGTTCATTCTTTTTATGGTCAGTTTCAGCAGTTTGGATGTATCCATTTATTCACTTACCTACTGAAGGAGACCTTGGCTGCTTCCAAGTTTTGGAAACTGTGGATAAAGTTATTGTAAACACTTATATCTGTTAATACTATCCATTAGATTGCACAGAAAGGAAATTTATTCAGATACTCCCTGACCTGGGTGTGATGGTGGCCAGTTTGCTGACCTGGCCTCATGACCCATAGCTCAGGTGCTGCACTGGGCAGCAGCTGTTAGTTCACAAACAACAGTCAATATCTTTTCAGTTCTCTTGATTTTATTTTTTTGAACTTACATCTTGCTGGGTATGGCGGCACACTGTAATCCCAGCACTCTGAGAGGCTGAGGCAGGAGGGTCATGTTTGAGCCCAGAGACCAGTACTGCAAACAAAACAAAAAACTCCCAACAGTTTCTATCCTATTTTGTCCCCCCAAAGAGATCATTGATTTAGATAAAAGAAACACCATCCTTCCTTGTCCAGCTTTTCCTCATGTCTCTGGGCCTGCTCAAACCTGAGCTGCCTTTCAGTTGGTCCAGCCCTGGCTATTACTGAAACTCTATTCTGCTAGGTTTCTTTTTTTGAGAGTGTGAGACTAATATGTTTATGTATTAGTGTCTAAGTAGAGCTTGTTTTTCAAGGATTTCTACTTCTATTTTGCTCATTTTGATGGATGGATGCTAGAGATTTAGAGAAGATAATAACTGGTGTAGAAAATTACATGTGCATTTATAATTAAGTATGCTTTTAATGTAGATAAAATGGCAAAGTCCAAAGAAGAAAGTAAAAAAAAAATCCCTTCAAATAGGTAATAAAAAACTATGACTTTCATTTTTCTAGCTATTTTTCCTATACTATGCTCATGTCACCACCATTGATTACAACAAATCAGAAGTATTCTGTTATTTTGTATTTATGCTCGCTCTAAGTGTAATTTACGTAAACATTTAGTTAAAGTTTTATTTGATCTTTAAAATTATATATTTGATAAAATGTTTATAGAAAGCAAAATAATTTTTCCTTTTTGAAATATTTTAAAAATTAGAAATGGTTGATATTTCAGCGCTACTGTTAAGGCCAGAGGCTTAGAAGTTATTGCCAGCCTACTTCATTGGCTGCTAATTCATTGGAAACCCCATGGGAACTTTTTTGAACATATCTGTCTCTGAGCCATACCTCAGAGAGTCTGATGTAATTGGTATCCTGTGAGTTCCAGCATCTCATTGCTACCCTCCCGATTCTCCCCTTTCGCCTTCTCTGGTGTCCACATGATTTTAATGTATAGTGAGAGTTGATAGCCATTGGTTTTTCTATTGAGCAAATTCTGTATTGACAGCATCAAAAAAGTCAAGTCACATTTTCTTTCATATTCTCCCTATTGCATGTTATCAATCTGTGAGTTGAGGATAGAAAGAAAATATGAATTAGTAGGTAGACATAGAAAATAGTATCCAAAATATTTCACAGTTTAAGTTGTGCCTGCTTATTATGATTTCTTATATCAGATTTAGATACAAATTACTGGTTAAATAGGTTCAGCTTTCAGTACTGTCCTGATTTGTCATTGATTTTATGAACTGTTCTCAATTCTTTTATCTTGTCATTTTAATAGAATATAACATTTCTTACCAGTTATTTCTGTGTTATCTGTTACTTTTTTTCCCCCATTCCTTTAGGTCATAGGTTTTGGATCTGTTAAAATTGCAGCATTCATAGCTATGGTGGGAATTCTGTCTATTGTGGCCCAGGTGAGTGTTATTTCACCCATTCTTTAAAAGTTTTTGTTTTCCTTTTAATCCTTGATAACCACAGATCACAGGAAGCCACATACACATGTATATCCCTCAGGCCCCGCTGTGGCACATCATGCACAACTAGAGGATGACATCAAATCCAGGAAGCTGACAGGGACAGGGCTCGAAGAACTGCTTCTTCTTGATAGAATGTTGATTTCAGATTTAGGGGGAACTTCATACAGTTTTCAGTAGCATAATTTGTTTTAAGTTGTGCTGGGTCAGTTCTTTTATTTGCTTGTAAAACAACCAAGATAGTAGGTAACTTGCTTATAGACATCACAAAATTAACCAGGAGAATGTTTTTATGTTATTTTAATTCTGAAAAGTAAATAGAAATAAATGGCAATAACTGTTCCAACCCTTGCTGTCTTTGGGACCAAAGAAATGTGAATTAGTGAGTATAGTTAAGGTTCTCTAGAGGAACAGAATCAATGTCCTGAAATACATTCATTAAAATATATAGTATGCAGGAGGGATTAGGTCAACTTACAGGATCAAAGGCAGGAGAGTCCACAGTAGCTGTCTGCAGCATCAGAGGTGAGAGAATCCACAGTGGCCCTCTGCATGCTGGAGAGCTGGAAGATCCAGGAGCTGCTTAGCCCACAAAGATGGAAGCCACAGAACAAGAGGAACTAAGATGCAGAACCAGTCCAAGGTTGAAGCTCACTGGAGAGTCGCTGGTATAAGACTGCATTGGAAGGCTGAAGAAACTGAAGACCAATGATGGCAGCAAAGGATGCACTCTCTTAAAAAGACTGGAGCTCTTCAAAATGGCAATACTTTCTTCCTCTTGCCCTTTTTGTATTCCAACCAGGCTACAAGGCTATTAGTTGGTGCCAACCAATCCAATGGGTCTTCCTCCCTCAGCTTTGCTGACCTACAGATCAGTCATCAACAGATACCAGAACTGCTTTACTAATCTGCTAGATATTTCTTACTCTAGTCAAGTTGATACATCACAATTAATGGTCAAAATGAGTTAAATTAGGATATATACAATGAATGAAGGGCATTAAATGTTCCCCATTTGTTAAGAAATACAGTTTCACCACAGCTGGGCATATGACTTTCATGTGAATGCAGTGCTATGTATGGATGCATTCACTATGTCTTTTGGGATTCCTAGACTTTGTTGCCTTGAGATAGCCATTAGGGCAAGCAGAATGCTCTTGTGTGGTTCTCTCCAGAAGAAATGAGGAGGCTGTGAATATTTCTTCCGAATACTAGACTTGACAAGGCTCATGAGAATGCAAAGGCCTTTTTGTTTCAAGTTTTTTTTTTTGAGTATGTTTCTGTTTTGACTGTATTAGTGAATGTAAATTATGTTAAGCTTTCAGTTTGATCATGATTTCTGTTTGCTACATGAACTCCAGTTGATTAGCTATTGGCATCATCTTTTTTGTTTTTGGTACCAGGGAATCGAACTCGGGTCCTTGCCCTTGCACAGCAGGCGGCGAAACCACTGAGCTAAATCCCTGGCCTGGCATCTTTTATTGTATTCATTTTCAGACTATCATAACTTGTATTTAGCAAAATATATATTTGTTAAGGTCAGACTTAAACCAGTCCCAAACAGTTGATAAAACTGTTAACCTCCAGCCAGATCCCATGTGTGTAAATGTTCAGCAGAGGTTTGCTGTTCACGCATAGTTAAATGCTTGGCATTTTTTCAGAAACTGATAAAAGCTGTGATAATGTTTTGGGAGGTGCTGCAGAGTGCTAGGTAGACAGACGTGATGAAAGGGCCCAAGTCCCAGGTTGTCCTGAGAGCCCCTGAAACTCCACTCCCTCAAAAGACACCTCAGTAGTATCAGGCTCTGAGGTCACAGACAGCAGTGTGCCCTCAGAGGTACCTGGTTATCAGTGAGCAGGCTTCACTGTGTGTTTAAGCCTGTGTTCACATAGTTTCTCAGGGTGTCTCTTTTTCTTTGCAGACGGTCTTTCTTAGCATCTTGATGAGATCACTGGGGAATAAGAACACTGTCCTCCTTGGGTTGGGCTTCCAAATGCTGCAGTTGGCATGGTATGGTTTTGGATCTCAAGCCTGGTAAGCTTTACCCATAGATTCTCATGAACTAACCTATGGATATGTGTTAGAGGAGCTCTAGCTAGTTGGGCATGATGAGAAGCAGCAAGTTTGCTGTATTCAGCATTTCAAAAACCATTAGGCTTTAAGTTGGGGAAAGGTGGGTAGAACTGGATAATTCAAGATGATTTGTAAAGATTGCTTTCACCTCAGCAGTCTTTTACTGAATCACTCCTTAATTGAATGTGTGTCCGTTTTTCCTTCCAGTAAAGTTCTATTTTTTTAAGTTCCTTTTTTTTTTTGGTACCGGGGATTGAACTCAGGTCCTTGAACTTGTGAGGCAGGTGGCGGAACCTCTGAGCTAAATCCCTGGCCCCAAAGTTCTATTTTTTAAACACGTTTGTCAATTTTTGGGGACATCACATACATCGAAAGAAAAAACAAGAAAAAATGATTGTGCCAAGCTTTGCTATCATAATTAATTGAGCAATCTTAGGCAATAAAGTAACCTTTATAAAATATACCTTTAAGTTTGATGAACACTAAGATATCTTTCAATGGCATTTATACCCTGAGGGAGTTATGACTAGCACATTAGATTCCCATTAATAGGAAGGAGGGTCATAATAAACTGTGGAATAAAAAGAAAAAGAATCCTGAGTTCCTTGTTCTGTGGCAAGTTTCCCCATGTCCCTAGCTGTCGAGCACCAGAGATCTTATCTCTATTTTAGACACAGAGCTGGTTCTCACTTTGTGTTTGAAAATGGAGGGCATAATTTAGAGAAATTGCAATTACTGTAGTGGTAAGAGATTAGTTGGGGAACAAACACATGGAATTCTGAATTTCCTTTGTTCTGTGTGATGTTTTACCTAAGATTAACTTGGTTTATTCTTCTTGTTCCCTTTTGATTTTGGTCCTGTTTGCTTTGGCTCACTAGCTAATTAACACTCTTGCAGTGTTAGACTTTGTCATTATGAACGGTTCATTTTTTTCAGTAAGGACCATCCCCAAGGAAGTATGGACCAGATGGTTACAAGCCCAGCTGGAGCCGGCCTCACTTTCCTGATACATTTCTTTCTGACTCATACTTGGGCCTCTTCCTTAAGACCAGAACCTAGAACTTAGGGAAGTGGGCTTGTCTGGCTCAGTTGGTAGTGCACTGCTCTGAGGAGAGCTGGCAGACTTCGTAGCTTAAGATCAGTGTGAGAAGCACAAAGAGTGGAAATGGGGTATTTTATACCAAGATGTCCCCTGCAGAACTTCATTGAGCTTACTTCTGCAGATGGTAATAGGGAAAGCAGAGAGAAGGAGAGACTTTGAAAGAAGTAAAATAAAGAAATCTGTTTCCATTACAGCCTGTGAAGAGATCAGTATTAACAGTGTGATGTGTAGCCCTTCAAAGTTAAAGAGAAAGCTATTTTTATTTTATTTTATTTTTTAAAAAAATATGGAACACTTCACAAATTTGAGTGTCATCCTTGCACAGGGGCCATGCTAATCTTCTCTGTATCGTCCCAATTTTAGTATATGTGCTGCCGAAGCAAGCACGAGAAAGCCATTTTTAAAGAGGGAAAAATAGCCGGTGTGGTGTTGTACACCTGTAATCCCAGCACTTGGGAGGCTCAGGCAGGAGAATCATGAGTTTGAGGTCCTCTTGAGCTATATAGCAAGTTCAAGACCAGCTTAAAATACATAGTGTGACCCTGGCTCAAAAAAAAAAAAAAGAAAGGGGGTCAGATAAATGAAACTGAACATGAGAAAACAGAAGGCATTTGTATATTGCTGCTGCATTCTGAACCATGAGCTCCCGAGGCCCGACTGTAGTCTGTCCTGTTGTTGCAGGATGATGTGGGCGGCAGGGACTGTGGCCGCCATGTCCAGCATCACATTCCCAGCGGTCAGTGCCCTCGTCTCTCAGAATGCAGAGCCAGATCAACAAGGTGAGGTCGCGGCCCTCGCTGTTTCCTCCTTCAGCTGAGACCTCCCTGCCAGAAGCCTGAAGCTCTGAGCTCTTCACATCAACACCAGGAGGTGACAGCCTGTGATCCCTGCTCCAGGAGCATGTCTCTTTGCTTTTTGCAGATATTAAAGTTCTGTTTTTTTCTCTGCTTTTATCTTACTCATACTAAAAAAAAAAAAAAAATCAGCAATTTCTATGCTAAGAATTAGAAAATATCTATTTTTCTTTTTCAGTTTTGACTCCTTTTGTCTGTTGCCAGAATTAGCTCGACCCTTCACATTTTAACAGGTGTCTCTTAAATGATAGTTAGCAGTGAGTCATTTATTCACTAACATTACTTTAATTTGAAATAATTCAAAGTCCATGAGCATGATGTAGGAAATGGTTCTTTGAGAGGATAAAGAAAAAATTTGTATGGTTGTTGGTAATTGGGTAGAGTGAAAGGTGAAGTGATGCCTGCTGTGTGGAATGTAGGTGTTGGTTACCCGCCCTTCTTGTGCCTTGGCTTTCCTTGGAGGCAGTTCTACTGCCAGAATTAGTCCTTTTCTTTGTCCATTTCCTGATGGCTCACTTTACTGTGGTCTGGAAGTAGGGAATTTTAAAGGGTATATATATTTTTTAAAGATGTTTTTTAAATGCCTAAGCTCTTTTAAATTATTCAATTAAAAAACTATATTGGAAAAGATAACTTTATTCATTGTACCTATTTTTTCCAGATCAGAAATTAGCCATCTTTTTTATATCCATTTTTGAATAGTGTCATTTTAAGACTGCAGATTCTGTGTGTCATCCCCAGGTAAAGTAACCAAGCACAAAGAACACACCCCTGTGTCTGAAGTATGGTCTTGAACTGTCCTATAGGACTGTCTTCTCATTGATGGCATGGACTGTCTTTGGCTTTATTTTTTTATACATAAAAATTCATGCATAGATGTACAAATATCAGTGTTTTTAAGTCAACATTATAAGGTCAGACCGAGGCATGATTGAGACCACTGAGGCAAAGTCTAAGCAACATGTGATGAGTATATAGCCATCTGGGTGCAGATGGGCCAAGGCCAGAAAGGCTGTTGGCACTGAGAGGAGGGTGTTCATGGTTATTACAGGGAAGTTTAGGTAGGGGAGGGGCACTGGTCGAGGGTGGAAAATTCTAGAGTCCCAAGGTTGATGGGCCTGGAGTTGGTTGATAAATAGGGTGGTGGTGGTGGGAAGAGCAGGGTGGCTGCTGGCTTTGTTATCTCTGCTCCTGTGGATGCAGGTAGCAGGTCTGCTTGGGTGGGGGTCCAACTCAGGGGCCTGTCAAATATGTGGAACTATTTGAATGTGTTGTATTAGGAAAGTGTATTTGACCTTTTTTTAATGCTTTAAATGTATTTGCTTTTTATTCAAAGAGACATACCATCTTTTTCTGTTCATTGTCTGAATTTTAGAAAGCATATTGTTTTTGCTACATACTAAATATATATCCAAATTTTTTAAAGGGAGTCTCTTAGAAATGTATCCTGTCCACACTTATGTATTATCAACAGTAAATGCTAAGTTTAACTAAGGCAGGTTGAATCTATGAAACAGCATCATCCACAGATCAGGACAGCTGGGCTGCCATCTCCTTCTTAGAGTCTCAGGACTGTAATTAATTCTCTGTATCTCATCTTGGGTGTACATCGCTAGGATTTGACTGAACAACAAAGTGTTAAAGACACTGTGGGGTGAAAAGCAGTGTTGGAGGCATTAGTTCTGTCCAGTTACTGGCTTGATTACACCCAAAATCCAAAAGCTTCAAGGAGAGCAGAACCAGCTCCTATGAAATTGATTGTTGGAATGATTATAATGCTGGACTCAAAATCTCAGAGGAGGATAACATAATTTTTCTTCAACAAGATTCAGGTTCCATTTCAGGAAGAAGTGTAGGCATGAAGGCCACTCAAGGCAGGAGGAAGGGGGACAGCACCACTCTTTCCTTCTCGGGCTTTGTCACTTTGGCGGGGAGGATGGCAACCTCTGGGGAGATGGCCTGCATCTCACTGGTGTGGTATCACACCCTTAGTGGAAAGAGAATCCAAGAAATTAAGTGTTTTGAACTAATGATTTTTTGCCCCCTCTCTCCATACATATACTCCCACTGGCTTTGGCTTTCATCCTAGGTTGCCTCCAGTTGTCTTTTATCTTCCCAGTAGAGTACAGTACAGCCCTCCATATCCATACATTCTGCTTCTCTACAGGAGGATAATAGTTATAATTCCAGTAACAAAAGTTTCTAGGTAGATAACCTTTGATTAAGTGGCGTTCTGGTACAAGGGGATGAAAAGTTTCTTTTCTTGTGTTATCTCTGGAATCTGTAGCTTCTACATTCATAACTTCCATGCATTTTCCCAGTGCTAGGTCTTCAATGAAAGAACTATGTGTATATTTTTCTGTTTTAAAGGCATCAATAAATCTCTTCAAGGCTTCTTTGCTTAATACATCTCCACTCATGTAACCCTGCTTTACATAGGGCTTAAATCTCCCAAAATAAATGCGTTCTTCGGGGCTATATATTTTTTTCAGGGCTATATTTTGAAAGAAGCCATCTCAAATTATCTAGTATGACATATGTATCATCTGCTTTCATAAACCAATCTGCATCTTCTAAATAATGATCATGAACATACTAAAAGCTTTGTTTTCCAATATAGTTGATCTCTACCTTCTTTGTTTTTTAATCCCACAGTAGGGAAGTCTTTATTTTCTTCTGAACTCATAAATAACAGTTTATTACAGTGCTGGGCCCATGTAGCTTTGACATGTTTGGCCTTTTTCTCTAGATTTTGAGGGCCCATCATAACCCAACAAAGAATTTTAACTTTCTGGTACAGGTTTTAAGCAATGTCTGTGTTCTCATCTTTATGTTGGCTAGAGTCTGCATTAAAGTTCATTTGTCCTTCTAGATGATTCTGTCCATTATCATCTGAATGTCTTGCATGAGGAACATTATGAAAAATATTAGGCTTGGGCCAGGAATTTAGCTCAGTGGTTCTGGCGCCTGCCTTGGAGGTGCAAGGTCCCAAGTTTGATCCCCAGTACCAAAAAAAAAAAAAAAAAGAATATTAGGCTGGGTGTCACCTTGTTCTCCCAACAAAATACTAAATAGCTGACATCAGCTGCACTCCCTCTCACCCCTGGGGTGGGGTAGTGGGTAGGCAAAGAGGTGAGATGATGTGGAACCAGCAACCTTCACTCCTCTGGGCAGCCGCAGAAGTAGCTCATGACCACTAATTTGACCATTTTTGACTTACAAGAAATACTTGTTTCATATGTTCAGGCTAATTTGTACCAGCCATATTAGAAAGCAAAGATATCTAGAAATCAGCATTTAATTTTTCTGTGCAGGTCTGTGTTGTGACGAATACCCATGGCAGCTGAGGGGACCATCTGCCAGGGGAGAAGGGAGTCCCTCTACTAATGTATAGCCAGGGCCATCAGGCAAAGGGAAGGTTTTTTATTGTAAATGTGCTATTAAATGAGCAGAATGGGAGATCTCAGTTCATACAACAGTGGAAATTGCCAGAAATGGGAAATATTAGCTTTGCAGTTTATGATTGCCCATTTATAGGCAGATGTCTGTGATGTGGGGAATTCAAACCCAAAAAGATTTCAGAAACTGAAATCACACTTCATTTCCTGTAGACCTTAGTTATAGAGAATAAGGACAGCATTAAAAGGACATCATAAAGCAAAGGAATCGTTTGTGTAATGAGTGAAAATGCAATGGTGAAGTCTTCCTGATCCACTTTCCTCAGTGTGCTTTCTACTCAGTCCAGGAGAATCATTATATCATAGTTTGTCAGAGTACTGTGAAGCTCCACATCTTGAGATGCTTTTCTGAGAACACTGACTCCTGTTTCTTTCTTCTGACTTAGGAGTTACCCAGGGAATCATAACTGGAATAAGAGGACTATGTAATGGCCTGGGGCCAGCACTGTATGGCTTCATATTCTACATGTTCCATGTTGAACTGACCGAGTTGGGCCCAGAATTGAATTCTGGAAGTGGTGCCCTACAGGTAATCGGATGATTTCTAGTTTTGTAACAGTGGTTAAGTCCAAGTATAGCAATTCTTCTGACCTTAACTTTGGAAAGCATTATTTGTATATTACTGTTGTATTTTACAGCAGTAAGCTCTTTGTTTATGTAATCTTAGGTCACAATAAGATTACAGATAAACAGTTGATAGGCTTTCATGTTGGGGTAAGCTATTTAGAAGTGGTACTCAAAAAACAGCCCTGATTAGTTGCCTTGTGTTATATTCTAAAGACCAAGCTCTATTAGAGTTAGCCTCACTATGTCATGAAGTTCTGTAATCTGCTTATGAGAAAATGATTCACTTTTAGGTGGTATAGTTCTTTAGGTTGAAAAGACTAACCAAATTATTTGTCTTCTTTTTCACATCCAACAGGGAGCTGTCATCCCAGGCCCACCATTTTTATTTGGAGCATGTATAGTTCTTATGTCTTTTCTGGTTGCCTTATTCATCCCTGAATACCGTAAAGCCAGTGGAGCTCAAAAACACAGCAACAGCATCATCAGTGGTAGCCTGACCAACACCCCAGAACGGGGCAGTGATGAGGACATTGAACCACTGCTGCAAGACAACAGCATCTGAGAGCTTTCCTCCTTTGAGGAGCCTGGGAGTCAGAGTACTGAGCTATAACTTGAAGAAGGGGAGTTCTGCAGATGTCAACTCTCAGAGTCTTCAGGGGAGCCACACCACATGGAGACTTCATGGTGCTGGAGGGGCCAGGTTGATAAGTGATTCCTTCTTCCTTCTACCCCCTATCTCTCTCTCCTCTTGTTCTTTTTTTCCATTCTTTTTCTGTTTGTACATTAGAACAAAGTAGTGTGCAAATAGTGTGCCATTCTCAAGATTATCTGGAATCCAAACTTTGAATCTCAAATACAAAAGGTCGTATCTCTCAGAGAAAATGGCTTTCTGCTGGGCAGGGTGATACATGCCTGTAATCCCAGCATTCAAAGGCTGAGACAAGAGGATCACAAGTTCAAGACTGGCCTGGACTACAAAGCAAGTTCAAGGCCAGCCTGGACTACACAATGAGACCCTGTCTCAAAAGAAAAACAAAACAAAAAAACCGGCTTTCCTTTAATAACTGGAGTAAGAGACAGTGCTCTTTCTACACTCTTTTCACTAGAAAGTGCAGGATTGTAGTGGTACTGCCATCTTGGGCAAGATTTCAGGTAAAGATTCCCTTCTTTCTTCCTTCCTCCTCCTCTGGATGACACCCAAAAATTTTAGCCCACAGGTATTGATGAGTGGCCACTCTTGAGAGTAACCACTCAGTATCAGGGATCCACTGCCTTTGTCCAAAGGTCAAACAAAAAACTATAGTTTTACTCTCCCTTTGTTTTTTTCTATTTCCTATGCTTGTCTCAATAAACAATATTGACTAATGATCATCTTTAGCAGATGAAGGAAATCTTTCTTACAAATTGAAATCATATTAAAATAGCAAATCAGATTACTGCACCTAGCATCCTGGTCAGATCCACAGTGATTTTACAGAGCAAAACAAAACTTCATCTAGCTGGGTGTAATGGTGCACACCTGTAATCCCAGCTACTCGGGAGGCTAAGGCAGGAGTATTGTGAATTCAAGGCCAGCCTGGGCAACACTGCAAGACCACCTGTCTCCAAAAAAAGAAAAAAAAAGTCTTCTAATGGCAACAAAGAAATGGAGGATTAAACTTCTTAGAAAGTTTTTAATAATTTGAACATTCCTGAGAGGCTGAGAGTTAGTTACTGCGCACCAGTGGAGTTTATATCTCAGTTCTCTTATAATATATTATTACTATTTGCTTTTTCCCACATCTCCCAAGTCCTCCTCAGTTTTTCTCATCCATCACACACCTGCCTTAACTGCTATGTAGTATGCATTTGTTTTCAGTTAATCTTTATCGCAATCTCTTTATCAGACTTCTGAATCTCATGGGATATGCACATTAAATTCCTTTATAAAATATGAGGGTTTAGTGAAGTCCAGTTTCACAAGTGTCTTGCTAATTTTTTGAGATGTTTTATGGACAAAGACAACTTTACAGATTTATATGTATTTTGCTGCACAGTAAATGGACCATTAACTAGGGCCTTCCAATTTAACAAAGCACTCCTTTGAAAGTTTTATAGGTATGAAATATATGTAGATATTTGTAAGGGTTTTAATTTTTTTTGATGGAGTGCTGTGTAAATCTTGTATTTATAAATGTAATGAAGGTATTGACAGAAAAAATATATACAACTTTTATAAAGGATTATGTGCTGACTGAATACATTTAAAAGAAAATATATTTTGAAACCTGTTCAGACATGGACAGAAATAACATATCTTTTTACTGCTGTTGGTTTTAGGTTAAGCTTCCTAATGCATAATAAATTTGCAATGGATATATTGACGTCTTTTGTGATTTTTAAAAAAAATTGTGATTGCTCTTTTGGGTTTTCTATGGGTAGCTTTCAACTAAATTAAGTTGTTAATCTTTCAGCTAATGTAAAAGATGTGTGTATTTTCAGTGGAAAAAATCTTAAGTTCATTTAAAATCTTCCATTAAAAACATAACATTTTAAAGCAGGGTCAAGAACACATACATATACACCCATGTCTATAGTAGCATTGTTCCCAATAGGAGGAAACTACCCAGGTGCCCATGGACTGATGAACAGATAAAATGTGGTACTGCATACAATAGAATATTATTCAGCCTTTAAAGTATGGAAATTCTAGTATGTGGTACAGTGTGGATGAACATTGAAGACATTGTGCTAAGTGAAATAAGAAAGGACCAGTATTGTATAATTTCACTCTTGAGGTACTTAGAGTAGTCACATTAAGAGAGATAGAAGGCAGAACAGTGGTTGCCAGAGGCTGGGACTGGGAGCAATAGGAAGTTACTTAATGGCCACAGAGTTTCATTTTGCAGTACAAGAAAGTTCTGGGATTTAGTGGTAGTAATTTGCATAACATGTAAATTTACTTAATACCACTAAGCCATACCCTAAAAATGGTTAAAATGGTAAATATTATGTGTTATTACCACTTTACCCAGTCTAAAATGTAGAACAGTGATTTCCAAATAGTCATAATGTTATATAACCATCTGCACTAATTCCTGCAGTTAGATTCACTGTACTAATATTTTTAAATGACTTATGCATCTCCTGAGGGACAGTTCATCTGTAGTATCTTTCAGCAGTGATTAAAGGATCCTGACTCGGCAGAGGGGAGGGGGATGAAAATAAGTCATCTCAAGAGAATCCCCTGGGTTCCAGACATAGCCCTCTCTGTTTGTGGCAGCAACCCATGCTTGCCTTTGGTAGTCCAGATCAGTAAGGGTACCCAAGAGTAACTTCCTCAGTAACACACAGGAAAATCAAATTGGCAGTGTAGTGGAGTCACCTGGTCACCTTGTGGCAGCATTACCCCCTCACTTTGCCCAGCATGCTCCAAGTTACAGAGATAGGTTAGTAGGTATGAATGAGAAAAGCCATTCTTCTTAGCCCTTGAGTCACAACCTCATACTCTGGCTCCAAGAGAGCATTATAGGCTTTTGTATTTTGAATTTTTGAGTTATTTTTCTTTGCATAGAATGATCAACTTTTTGTATAAAATATTTTATACTTGGGTTTTTGTTTTTTGGTACCGGGGATCGAACTTGGGACACCACCAGAGGTAATTTTCTTATATCACAGCTTGTAAAGTCTTTAAAATAATGTTGTAAATTGGACTATTTTTATCTCTAAGTCAGTAATTTTGGTAATTTAAAAATAAATTTTGGGATTCTGGACTCATTAGGTTGGAACAACTATCTCAATGAACTGAAATGATCTGTTAATGGCAGAGTTGGTGGTACAAACCAGTATGTCTTTTGAGAACTAAAAATTAAGGTTGAAAAAAAGTCTTAAAAATATTTAAGTTTTGAAGGTACAGAAGAGCTACAAATGCAGTGAGAAATTTCAGGAATAAGACTAGAGATAAGACATAGTCTCTAGAATTTGAGATAGTTTATTACTAAGAGTTGTTACCTAATTTTTAAGGCAAACAGGGCAAGAAAGGCTGGTGAGTTGTTTACAAACTCATGGAAATGAAGAGACAAATACTGGAATTTAGGTCCTTTCAAGGCAAAAGGGCCTGATTTCTGCAGGTATCCCCTAAAAAAAGGGTGAAAAAATATACAAGCCCTCCCAGTGCTAATGTCTCATTTCACAACCTCAACACATGATTAGATAAAGGCAATCAGGGAAGGCTACTATCCCCAGCCTGGTCGCCTGTTGAAAACAAAGGCAAATCTTCTCTGTAAGAAGACAACATCTAGACATCCATCACTACAGTTTTAATAGGTAATGTCTGGCAGTTGATTTATAAAATCACCAGATATATGGATGACATTACCAAAATTCAAGTAAAACACCACCAACAGAAACAGGTCAATAGAGCAGCTAGATAAAAAGATTAGCTCTAGAAGAAACCAAAAAATAAAGCAGATGTACAATTTGAACAGATAATATCTAGGAATTTCATATGCAAGCATGAACACACACAAACACAAACCACATATTAAAGAATCACTAGAATCACTGAAACACCAAGCAGGTAAGTACACAGAAAATAATACCTTAACACATCTATTCAAAGCAAAAGCCAAAGAGATACACTTTAAAGGAGACCAAAAAAAAAAAAAAAGGTATTTCAAAGGTAATTATACTGGCAGCTTACTTTTCAGTAGGAGACAGACTATAGTAAATATCTCCAAAATATTAATAATAAGTGCAACTTAGAATTTTATACTAAAAGTATCCTTCAAAAATAAAGCCAAGGCCTGCGGATATAGCTCATGGGTAGTATGTACTTGGCATATATAAGGCCCTGGGTTGATCACCGGTACAAAAAAAAAAGAAAAAAAGGTAGTGACTCTCCAACAAATAAAAGTAGAATGTGTCACCAGTAAACACACAATACAAAAAAAATGATTGGTTATATCAGTTACATACAGAAGGCAAATGTATGACATCAATACTGTAAGTCAAGAAGGGAAAACATGCGGTTAATGTTCTAACTCCTTCCCTTGATCAGAAGTGGTTTGAGTATAAATTTACATTAGCCTTTAACAAGGAAGTATGCATAGTGTATTCATTATCTGACATAGTGCATTTTATGTCAAAAAGCATCACTAGAGACACTTCATAATGATGAAGTTCCAATTAATTAGGAAAACAATACCAATTCTAAATTTGAATGTATGTTAAAAAAGACTCAGAATATGTAAAACAAAAATGAGTTTTAAATAAGAGACAAATTCAGAATTATTCTGCACAATTATGACATTTATTCCAGTATCTGATTAAATACAATTAATTTGTAAAGAATGGAGTGAACAGGAAGAGTACTTTTCCAAACATTGAACTATATTTTGTCTTATATGAATATAAGCTAAAATGGAAGACAACTGTGCCCCATTGTAATCTAGCCTGCAATGAATGTACAGAAAATGTACTAACGGGCTGGGATTTAGCTCAGTGGTTCTGGCGCCTGCTTCGCAAGTGCAAGGTCCCAAGTTCGATTCCTGGTACTAAAAAAAGAAAATGTACTAACAAAACTGAAGGCAAGGAATTCTAGGTTTGGAATCCATTTTTCTTAATTTGTCCCATCTTCAAACAGAAATCATTAAGAAAGTGCAGTTTCTTATGAAAAACAGTTGAGGATCCAAAGTGTTATTACCTAAATCTAGGACCCTGTGTCTAAGTACTGTGATCCTGTGGCTAAGTTCTGTGACCCAAGGGCCAGTTCTGAGGTGAGAAGTAGCTACAAGATTGCTGCTCACATCACTGATCAATGCTGGGATATAGGCAGGAACCCCACTGAGATATCCTGGAACCCAGTGCCACAGCATACACCAGTAAGTGCTAAAAACAATAAATAATGATTTCCCAAAAGAAAAGTAGAGTCCCTAGTGTCAAATTTCACAAAACCTTCCATTTTCTTCTCATTACAGACATAACTAACTTCTGCCTTGATCTCAGAATCGTTAGGGGACTCAATGAAAATTTTCTTACCACTTTTTTTGGGGGGGGGTCAATACCACCAAAGGCATAAAATCAAAGTTTTTGCCAGCAAAGGCATAAAAAACTCAACAGCCCTGACTTTATACAGGTGTTTACTGAAAGAAAAGAGAGATTGTAAGTCATCTCTTTACATTTTACATGTTACCCAGGTTGGTCTCAAATTCCTGGGGTCAGCTGAACCTCCTGGCTCAGGCTCCCGAGTACCCAGGATTGTAGGGATGTACCATATCATCCACCTTTTGCATTATTACTATTATTTTCAGGGCCTATCAATCTGTCAAGTAACCAAGTATGACTATGACACATTGCTTACTAGATACTTTCTCCAAAGGATCACCCCAGATGTATAATGAATATCAGCTATATGATGCAGATATTCATTGTGACTAGACTGAAGGTGGTAGGTGGGCCATGGTTACCTCCTGCTTCTTGTTCAAGCTGTAGCCTCTGATTTCTTTGTATCACCATGCCATGATTGTGGTGTTGGGCACTGTACAATATCAGACTTCTGATTTATACTGAGTTGACTTCAAAGTTGTGGCTTCCAGTTTAAGGCTTTCCCCAAGTCACTGCACTTATAGGGCTTCTGTTTAGTATGGATTTTCTGGTGTTTAATAAGATTTGATCTGATGGTGAAGGCCTTTCCACATTGAGCACAAATATATGGTTTCTCTCCTGTGTGAATTCGATGATGCTCATGGAGCTGTGACTTCTTAATGAAGGCTTTCCCACAGTCACTGCATTCATAGGGTTTCTCTCCGGTATGAATTCTCCTATGTCTATTCAAGTGTGACTTCTGGATGAAGGATTTCCCACATTCGGTACAAATATAAGGTTTCTCTCCTGTGTGAATTCTCTGATGCATAATGAGTGTTGATTTTCTTGCAAAGGCTTTCCCACAGTCACTGCACTCATAATGTCTTTCTCCAGTATGAGACTGCTGATGCATATGGAGGCCTGACTTTCGAGTGAAGGCTTTTCCACAGTCACTACACTTATAGGGTTTCTCTCCAGTGTGAATTTTCTGGTGTGTGAAGAGGTTTGATCTGTCTGTGAATGCCTTTCCGCATTCAGCACATCTATAGGGTTTCTCTCCGGTATGAATCTGCTGATGAACATGGAGTTGTGATTTTTTAGTGAAGGATTTCCCACAGCCACTGCATTCATAGGGTTTCTCTCCAGTATGAATCCTCTCATGTGTAATAAAGTGTGACTTGTGGAAGAAGGCCTTCCCACATTCAGTGCAAACATAGGGTTTTTCTCCTTTGTGGATTCTTTGATGCATACTGAGTGTTGACTTCTGAATGAATGCCTTCCCACAGTCACTGCATTCATAATGCCTCTCGCCACTGTGACACTTCTGATGGATCCTGAGCCGTGACTTCCAGATGAATGATTTTCCACAGTCACTGCATTTGTAGGGTTTCTCTCCAGTGTGAATTTTTTGGTGTTTAATGAGATTTGACCTATCAGTAAAGGCCTTCCCACATTCAGTACATATATAAGGTTTCTCCCCGGTATGAATTTTCTGGTGTATAATGAGATTTGTCTTGTGAGTGAAGACCTTCCCACATTCTGAACAGATGAAGGGATTCTCTCCTGTGTGAATCCGCTGATGCACAAGGAGTTGTGGCTTTTTTATAAAAGATTTCCCACAGTCACTGCATTCATAGGGCTTCTCTCCAGTATGAATTCTTTCATGTGTGATGAAATGCGACTTTCGGATAAAAGCCTTCCCACATTCAGTACATACATAGGGTTTTTCTCCTGTATGAATTTTCTGATGCATACTTAGTGTTGATTTCCTTGTAAAGGCTTTTCCACATTCAGTGCATTCAAAGTGCTTCCCTATGGTAGGAACTTTCTTATGTACAGTGAGTTTTGAATTCTGAGAAAAGTTTTTCCCACATTGACCATATTCATAGTTTTTTTCTCCATTAAGATTTTGCTGGCAACTGAACAGATCAGACTTCTGGATACAGCCTCTTCCATACTCACTGCATTTATAGTAATTCTCTTCATTATGAGTTTTCTGATTATTTGACCTGAGGGAATAATCCTTTCCAAATTCAGTGGGCATAAAGGGTTTCTCTCCAGTAAAGACCCTCTGAGGTACAGTATGCTGGGGCTTCTGAGTGAAGACTGTCTGTTTGCTGCACTTTTGCTGTTCTTCAGCATATATACTCAGACATGAAAGTAGAGATGACTTCTGGGTGAAATCTTTTACAAAGTCAGAAAACAAACATAAATTCTCCTCAGAATGAATTTTTTCACATTGAATAAGATGTTGCTTAGGGCTCAGAAGTTCCTTACACTGATTAGCTTCACATATATTCATTTCTGGATGAGAATTAATAGGAGTAAACATATCACCATATCCAATAATCTTACCAAGATTTTCTGTGGCATCGTTTCTATTATGATGATATAAGCTTGCAATAGGTTTCAAACTTTTTCCAAATGTGCTGCTATGGTGGAATCCTTTTCTTGAAGTAACAAGGTATGTATGTACAGGAACCATTTTTCCTGTGTCCTCACAGTCTAGCTCATTAGCTGGTGTTGCCTTGTTGGTGAAGGCAACATGACTTTGTTTGTTCTGGTTTTCCTCATATCTCCCTTTCCATTTATCATCTTTCCACAATTCTAAGTCTCTTATAAAGAGATGAATTATCTCAGACTGGAAAAACAATTCTTCAGACAATTCCTGTTGTAAAATCTCAAAACCAGTATTTCCACCTATAAAAGAGAAAAGATAAAACTGATAAAAAGAACAATTAATGGAAGATAGAAGGACTGATACAATGAATTGATTCAGGGTAAACAGAGAAAAGGGAGAGGCTTTTATAAATATAAAAATATGATATCTAATATAATATATTAATAAAATTAACAGCATATTTACCTTATGATAAATAATAGCATTTAGATGTACTATTGTAACCTCTATATTAACTCATTTAAATTTTATCACAATCTTTTCCTACTGGTATCAAAGTCTCTACAGATGAGGAAACTGAACTATAAGAGTTTAATAATCACCCAAATCAAATGTTTATTAAGAAGGAAAAGACTCAAATGCAAGCAAATGTAGAAGTGAGGGGAGTGCCAGAAAAAAAGTGGCAAGTCTGTAATCTTAAAGGAAGGTTAATACTGGGGAGAGGGGGTGCTAAAGAACAAATCTGGCCTCACGCATGCTAACCATGCATTCTACCACTATGCTATACCTCCAGGCCCTAAAAGACATATTTCTGAGTCTAGAATCTTATTCTTCATCTGTGAACTCTATCTTCCTGAGTTGTGTCTTATCTCTTAACTACTGTGCCCTAAATACCAACTTATTTATGTTTATAGTGAAACTATTGTGGCCTCAGTCTTCTTGACTCAGCCAAAGGGTAAACTGTATGTCTATAATCCAGCTCTTCATCCCTAGTTTAGGGTACAGATGACATGTATCCAGTAAGAAACAACAGGAGAAAGGGCCACACATCTGAGGCTGAAAGTCATCCATCAAATCTGTCCCTTTTCTGTATAGTATTATCTTGTGGCCAAGTACGTGGCTAACTCATAACACTAGGTTTGTCCAGTCTCATTTGTACATTAGGTAGGACCAAGTAACTTAGTTCTTACCAATCAAATGAGAGTAAAATTTACATTTGCTGTGATAAGCCCAAAGTCTTAAGGAAGTGAGTATAAATCTCTCACAAACCTTTTATTTCCACTGAACATTTCAGACTTGGCAGCAACCAGCTCTATCCAGCCAGCATTGCCCTAGGGCAGGTATCAGAACACTAGATCGCTGGGCCAAAACCCAGGCCTTCAACCCAAAACCTAAGAATGGCTTTTACGTTTTTTTAAGTGGCTGGAAAACAAAAACGTAAGAATAACACTTCACTGAGCCGGGGATTTAGCTCAGTGGTTCCACCGCCTGCCTAGCAAGCTCAAGGACCAGAGTTTGATCCCCAGTACCCCTGCCCCAAAATTATTAAAAATTCAAATTTCAGCATCCTAAAAGGTTTTTATTAGACCGTAGCAACATTCATTCACTGATGTATTGTCTACAGCTGCTCTGTGGTTACAACAGCAAACATGAATAGTTATGACAACAAGCATATGGCCCACAAGCCTAAAATACTTACTGCTGAGGGCTATAGAAAAGGTTTCCCAAGCTCTGGCCTAGGGTGGTGATGGCAGTCTTTAGGGTTTTCAATGATAACAAATAGCAGACCGCGGCATGCGCATACTGGAGGTGATGGTGCTGCAATGACTTCCTAGAAACTCTGTCCCTGAAAGGCCACTGCAGTCACCTGGCAGAACCTGAGCCACTCACCTTGGAGCTGCCGTGCAAGGGGTAAATGTTTACTCTTTAACTCACTGTTCCTTGGTGTCTCTGAGTTACAGGAACATGGCTTTATTCTAGTATTTATTCTTAATATTCTTGCCCCAAATCATACGAACATTCCAAATCCCAGAACACTGTATAAGGCACAGTAGATTCTCAGTGACAATTTGTGTATAAATTCAACTATATTATCTTGTTCCAACAGAGTCTTGAATACTGGCAGCCTGAGCTTATTTTATTACATGAGGACACTGCCTTGTCCTCCAAACATGCTCTTTAACTGCTACACTGCACTTTCACTCGCACATACTGATAACTTTCATTAATCCTGAGGACATTCGACACTTGAGTTTTACACACAGAATCTGACCTTCTGCAACTTTTTATTTCCTTTAGCTTACACACCCCCTGCTATGACTGACAGCTTTTACGTTACTACTAATAACACTCAATACAAAAAGTGCTCGAGTTAAAAATTTATTTGTATATAATTCCTCTGTTGTCACTGTTTTGGTTACTCATTCAATAAAATACAGTCAAAATCCAGGCCAATAAAATGTACATATGCAAGTTGTCTCCTCACTAGTCACTACAGTCTACTGTCTTAATGAATTCAAATATACATGTCAAATTCTATAATTTTCTTAGCTTATGCTTTGAGTTAATTATAATCTTAGTTTACAGAATCTAAATTGTTTTTAATTTATGAAAATGGTAGTGTATGTATCTTACTCAGTTTCTTTTTCTTTTTTTTTCAAACAAGTCCAAAATGTGGTGTGTTGAATTTCTAGTTCACTGCTTCTAAGTGCTAGGATTCCAGGTATGCATCACTGTGGTCAGCTGACCCATACTTCTAAAAAAATGTTTCTATAGAAAATATTTAGTAAAATTAAATTCTTTAATTTATAGGCAGAGGAGGTTGTTTTGCTTTATTTCAGAAGGATTTTAAAATTTTTCTCCTGAGAGCAATTCAGAGGGCCAGAGACGGTAATTAAAAACAGAAGATAACTATATGAAATCTTTAAAATGTCAGCCTTTGTGCATTATACTAAATATTTTTATCTACCACTTAGATTCTGTCAATACCTCACAATCCAAAGATACCATATAAGAGAGCAGCTGCCTCTGGGAAGGATAAAAATGAATATGGGGAGTGGGGATTAAAATGAGAGGGGGACCTCAAACACAATGATGATGACACTGGCTGTAAACTAAGATTATAATTAACTCAATCTCCTGCACTTGAGGTACAAAGGCTTCTTGTGAAATATTTAAATAAATAATTTAGAAAGATCAAGTCAGTGTTGTATTGTACTAGTTAAGTAGGAAGAAGATGTTCATGGTGCTCTCAAAGTCAACAATTAGAGGAGAGGCATGGGGAGATTATAAAATAAACCCATCTTAGCTGAACATGGTGGTAGCATGCCTATAATTCCAGCTACTTGGGAGGCAGAGGCAGGAGGATTGCAAGTCTGAGGTCACACTGGGCAACTCAGTGAGACTGTCTCAAAGTAAAAATTTAAAAATTTTAAAAATGGATAGGGATGTTGCTCAGTGGTAGCACACTCCTTTTTTGGTGTTTTTTCATTACTTAAATTCTTTTATTGGTACATTTTAGGTATACAAAACATTTACATTTCTCATTGGGAACTTGTACCTTTACATGATACATCTTGGCTCTTATTTTTTCCCCATTCCTAGCCCTCCCTTCACCCCCTCCACCCTTCCCTATTTACAAAGACTTTATTTCCATTTTTTCCATTTCTCATCATTTTTCCTTTCCCTTCTTTCCTTTCCCCTGCCCCTCCCACCACCCCTACCCCTTTGGACCTTTTCTTCCTATTTTGCATTATCAATTATTCATTCTAATCATTGGTACATTTTAGGTATACAATATACTGACATTCATCATTGGAAATTTGCACCTTTACATAATCTCTCTTGGTTCTTATTTTTCACCCTTGCCCTGCCCTCCCTTCAATCCCTCCATCCCTCCCTATTTGCAAAGATTTTGTTTCCATTTTTCCATTTTCTCATATCAATTCCATTCCCTTCTTTCCTTTCCCCTACCCCTCCTGTTTTTTGTTTTTTAAAGCTTACCAGTGACCCACACTGATTTTCATTAAGAATTCAGGTCTATGAATATGAAAAGGATCTAAAGCCCTGAGGGAGGTAGAAAGAATAAAAATTTTCTAGGGAAAGTTAAGAAAAAAAATCAAGAAAGCAAGATGATGTAGAGTTGGATATAAAGAACACCCCAGTATAGGCGGTGGGGGACAGTATTTAGATGTCCAAGAGACCAACATTAACTCTATCCAGTTTGAAAGTTCAGACCATAAGCAGAAGAGCCATATTATTGGCACTTTAAAGTGGCCAGCGCCTGGTGGCACAACCTTAGGTGAACCACACTGTCTTCCCTGCTCTTGGTTCCTTACTCACTTGGATAGCTCTGACTTGAGTTTTCACTTCCCAATGAACATGGCTCTTCTCCTGGCTCCCAGCTAAAGATGACTTCTAGGTTGGGAACCTGACACCCTATCAACAGGAAACAACAGAGGACTTGGTTTCAGAGGCAATACAATGAAGCATGCCACATGCTTTCCAGAAAAATTCACTGGACAAAGGTATATTCACAGAATCCAAGAGACTATTAAACTCTCCAGATATCCTACAGCCTTTCCACATGTCTCAGAAAACCCACAGATTTCAGAAAGGGCACCAAGAAAGAAAATAAAGTAACACAGGCACAGCCTGTTATACATATATCTGCAGGGCTGAGCTCACCCACTGAGATTAGGTTGAAATAGTTCTCCAGCATCACATCCCTGTACAGGCTCTTCTGGGCAAGGTCCAGGTGCTGCCACTCCTCCCTGCTGAAGTCTACAGTTACATCCTCAAAGGATACTGCTCTCTGTGAAAACAAATTCCAAGGGGAATTCAAATTCAAGGGGAAGGATCAAGGTTGTAGCAAGCGATCTAAACACCTACATATTATGCTGTTATTTTGAAGAAAAAATGAAATCCTTTAAAACTTCTCATGCTAGTCCTTCTGAAATATTGATAATATTCTTTTTAAAAATCTATGTGCTAGCTGATTGCCTATTCCTGTAATCCCTGCACTCTGGGAGGCAGAGGCAGAAGGACTTTTGCAAGTTCAAGGCCAGTCTAGGCAACTTAGTTGAAGCCTGCATAGAGTATTGGTGGGAATATAAAATGGTGCAAAGGGGAAGCTGTCAGGCAACCCTCCAAAAGTTAAAGAGTCTTAGGATATGACCCACCAGCTAGCTATACTTCTAGGCAGAAATAAAACGGAAACAAAAATATCTACACAAAACTTATGTATGAGTGCTCACACCATTATTCTTAACATCTAAAAATGGAAACAACCCAAATGTCTGTCAACAATAAAGAAAATGTTGTATCTCCATACAATAGTATTCATCGATTAAAAAGAAAATAAAGCACTGATACATGCTGTGAATGCATTAATCTTGATAAAACTAAAAGAAGCAAGTCCACAAAATTCTATATGTTACATGATTTCATTTATATGAGATACCCAGAATAGACAAATCAATTGAGACAGAGTAGATTAGTGGTTGTCTAGGACTGGGAGGAATGGAAGGATTTGAAAGTGACAGCTAAAAACAGTTAAGTTTTTTTGGAAGGGGTAAAGAAAACTTTCTAAAACTGACTGTGATAATGGCTGCACAACTCAACAACTATATTAAAAATCAATGAAATATATATTCTAATGAAAGGGAAGGCTCTTCTGAGGCACTGTCATTTCCAGACAGGGTGTAGGAGTGTGTATCCAGTGCTTCTTCCAAGAATAATTATACAAGCCAGATGAAATACTGAAATCACCTGTTGGAAACTACAAGAAATATGCTGAGGTAACAAGGGCTAATATCGGAGAACAAAAAACACTTAAGATTTAAGCTGACTTATGAAGCTACTTTTTCAATAGAAGGTTGTATCTGGGTGACAGAAAAAAAACCAAGAGAAGGAAGCACCTGGCCATTCTCCCCTCAGAATATTAAAAAATTGAGAAATTCAGTATCTCAAATTAAGAATAATTAACTAGGTTTACCAGAAAAATTCAGAATTATTGAACTCGAAGAAAAGTAAACAGAAAATGTCCAAACTGAAGATCAGAGACCTGAATAGGCCCACAAAGACTTAGAAAATGAAAGTAATATATGAACTATAGCCCATTAAAAACAGACCAGGATACTGAACCTAAATGGGTTGACTACTTGCTAAAACACAAGATTTAAAGATAAAGTACAGTCTTATAAAGTAATATTACTAAAATGTCTTGAATAAAATCAAAATTATTCTTCATATCAAAGAAGTAAGAAAATCTCAAATCCAGTGAGAAAGGATCTTCAACAGACGCCAACACTAGATGAAATAGATGCTGGAATTATCTGACAAGGATTTAAAGTTGCTAACATAAAAATAATCCAACAAGTAGCTGTAAATATGCTTGAAATAAATAGAAACACAGAAAGTCTCAGCAAAGAAGCAGAAGATATAAAAAAGAACCAGGTGGTGGTGGTGGGGGGGGGTAATAGCTCAGTCATAGAGTGCTTACCTAGCAAGTGTGAGGACCTGAGACTGATCCCCAGCACTTGGAGGGGTTGGAGGGAGTAGAGAAGAACCAAACTGAAAAGTACAATAACTGAAATTTAAGCCCTCACTGAATGATCTTAAGAGCAGACTGAAGATCCAAAGGAAAGAATTAGTTACCCTGAAGATAGATCAATAGAAGTTATCCAGTCTGAATAGAAAGAAATACACAGAAAAACCACCACTGCCTAAGAGATCTATAGACAATAGTAGGAGGTCTAACAATCATTTCACTAGAGTCTTAGAAGGAAGGAAAAAAAAGTAAGATTCAAGAAATAATAGCTAGTAAACTTCCCAAATTCAGCAAAAGGCAAAAGTCTACAGATTCAAGTAGATGAGAAAGTCTCAAACAGGAATAATCAAATAAATAAATAATCAAATAAATCCATGCCCATGTACATCATATACATATATGAAAACCAAATTCAAGAAAAACCTAAAAGCAGTCAGAGAGAAAACGCATATTACCTTACGGAAGCAATCATTTGAATGAGAGTGAATTTCTCACCACAAACTATGAAATCAAAAGGAAGTGGCACAACACTTTTCAAGTGCTGAAAGGAAAGAACTGTCACTATGGAATTCACATCCAGTGAAAATAAAATAGGCTCTGTTTAGGTTCTCTAGAGAAAAAATGCCACATGAAGACACACACAGAGGGAAGATGACCATGTGACAATGAAGACAATAGGAGTTAACACAATTGCAAGCCAAGGAACACCAAGGATTTCCAGCAACCATTAGAAGGTACAAGACAGAGTATGGCCCCGATAATACTTTGATTTTGTACTTCTACCTCCAAAAACTGTAAAGGAATAAATTTCTGTTGTGTTAAGCTCCCTCTTATGGTAATTTGTTATTACAGTCTTAGTACATTATTATAAATATATAACATGCAAACATTAATCAAAAGAAAGCAAGAATGCTTATATTCATGTAAAATAAAATAGACTTCAGAGGAAAGAAAATTAACAGGAACATTACGTAATGTCTTAGGCTAAGGTTGCTTTAACAAATATGATAGAGTGGGAGGCTTAAGTAACAAATATTTCTTTCCAATAGTTCTGAAGATTAGAAGTCTAAGATTAAGATCCTCACAGTGACTGACAACGCCCCACTTCCTGGTTTACAAATGGCTGCCTTCCTGTATGTTATGGCAAATAGGAAATAAACTCTGTTCTCTTCCTCTTCAAAGGATACTAAGCTAATTACCTCCTAAAGACCATACTTTCAAATACCATTGGAGGTTAGGGTTTCAATATCTGAAGGCTTGATGGACAAAAACATTCAGACCATAATAAAAATGACAAAAGGATCAATTCACTAAGACAACATAACAATCCCAAATGTGTCAAGTACCAAACAAAGCTGCAAAATTTAAGAAGCAACAATTGGCAGTACTAAAAGGAGAAACAGGCATATCCACAGTTGTGGTTGGAGACTTCAACATCTCTCTTGATAATTATTAGAATATCCAGACAAATCTCAACAAATTTAAAAATAACTGAAACTATACAGAGTATATTTTCTCAACACAATGAATTTAAAGGACAACTCAGTAGCAGAAAGGTAACTGGAAAATCTCCAGGCACTTGGAAACTAAACAGCACAAACTCAAAATAATTGAGTCAAAGAGGAAGTTTTGGGGAAATAAAAAAACTATGCTGAATTGAATAAAAATTTAAAATGTCAAAATTTTTAGGATGCAATTAAAGCAGTGATAAGAAAAAACTTCATAGTACTAAAGCCTTGCATTAGAAACTTTTCAAATCAATCATTAAGATCGTTTGTCAAGAAACTAGAAAGAAAAGATTAAAATAAGCTCAAAGCAAACAAAAGGAGGGAAATCAGTAAGAGCAGAAATCAGTGAAATTGAAAAGGGGGGATCTAACATGACTGAATAGAGGAGTCACATCAGAGAGACTCAGAGAAGATCAACTAAAAACACAGGTAATTGGAAGAAGGGAAGGAAAATATACCCTGATGTAACAACTCAATCTGAAAGAAGAGACTTGTAGATCAAACAAAACATATGCATAGGAGTTTGAAAGAGGTGAAGCAGTCTGACAGGACTGCTCATGGGGTCTCAGCCCACAACCAATACCAGAACTGCCATTTTTTTTTTTTCCAGAACTGCCATTTTGAGAAGATCCCAATTAGCTGGCGGGATCCAAGTAGAGCAGTAGAGACAAGCCACACAGAATAGATTTGGGATAAACGGCCCTTTACTTCATCATACCCTCTCCAAACAGAAGATACTGAAGCCTGGCAGAATTTTTTGCCTGGTGTCATACCCCAGGAGCAAATGACCAAGGAGCTGCTCCCTCCCCCCACCCACCTGTTTTCAGACTCTGAGAGGATAAACAAGCAACTGCTACCTGTGTTGGGAGTCTTCAATATTGGACCCCAAGTACACCTGAGTCACCACTAGGAGCCTTCAGTTTATCCCAGGCAAACCAGGACATTCATCTGGCACACAGAGCTAACACTGGTCTGGTTTGAATCCATACTAAGCACCCAGGGCTCACTTGATCCTACACAGATTTCTCACTGCCCTGCTCCAATCCTAGATCCGCCGGAGTCTCTATCTGACATCTAAAACCAGCCCCTGGGCAACTAGGGTTTATACATGGGTGTTCCAGGCACCCAGGGCACAGCAGAGTCTCCACCCTGTGTTCAGCGAGAGCTCCAGACACAGTCCCTACCTGACATAATCGGTTAGTCCTCCGCCTGGTTAAGCAGCAAGGGTGAATGGCTGCCTATTCTGCCCAGTAGTCTGGACATCCACGAGACACCACCCAGTGCTCTGCACCATCACTGGGTTATACAAATCTGCCCATGGTATTCCTCTGAGCAGATTTGTTTCTCCTCAGAGCATCTAGACTGAGAGTCAGGTCTGAGAACCTACAGGAGCTTCCACATACTGGGAGCCTGTCCCACAGACACTGGAAAATACATCAGGTAATCAGCCTCCATTCCCAACCAGAAGGAATCCACAACAGGAGTCTTGTAAATAAGCCTACACCTTCCCTGGTCCAGTACATGGGACCAGAGAGAGGGCCCCTTGAACTGAATAATCTCCATACAAACTCACAGAGTATAAAAAGGGGCAAAGTGGAAAGTGACTTGTAAGAATAAAGACTACTGACCTGGGAAGAAAACACACTTCTGAAAATACATAGGAACTCCTTTTTTCTTCTTCATTACTGGTATGTTTTTGGCTTTTCACTATTTTTTTTTCTTTTGGTAGAGTTTGGAGTTTTACCACCCATTTTTTTGCCCTCTCTTTTTTTCCCCCTTTTTTCTGCTTTTGGTACCGGGGATTGAACTTGGGTCCTTGCGCTTGTGCACCAGGTGGCGCAACCACTGAGCTAAACCCCTGGCCCACCCCCTCTTTTGATAATTACTTTGATTTATTTGTTTGAATAGGTCCTCCTTTTACTCTCTCATCCCATTCTTTTCTCACTTTCTCTCTTTCAACTTGTTCCCTTAGTATTTTTTCTTGTTTTCTTTTCCTCTAATTTAATCTCCATTCCCTATCATTCATTCATCCTGCTCCTAGGTGGTCATCTCTGTTACTATTATCTAATACCACTAATTTCCCTTTACTCCTTAACAGAACCTCCTATATCAATCTTACCACATTGTTCACATCTACCATTGCTTTATTTTCTATTTCTTTGCTCTTTTTTCTTAATATTACCACACCCATAATACCTACCCTTATAAATCTATAGGTAGTTAATTATGTCTTACTATGGCTGAATACTGATTTACAGTGAAAGGGAGTAAATTGCTCTATCCAGGGGATGTTTAATGTATATAATTTTCTGATTTGTTTTATATCTTGCTATATAACTATAAATCCTGTACCTAGGGTTAAAGGTAACAAAGTATTAGTTATTACACTCTGCCATTTTCCAGTTTGTGTTTGATACTATAGTTATTACTGATTGTACTAAGTTGGCCAAAGTGACATTGGTGTTGTGATCAATTGATCCTCTTTATATCCCAATACCTAGATTGTCTGGGGCCCATAAACAATACTACAGCCCAGTACCAAAGAACTGGGTGCTAGGCCAAACAGGCTGCAACCTTTCATCCCTAATTATCAGAAAAGGTAGGCTCCTGGGACAGACTCAAATGTCACAAGCCAGCTATACCTAGAAAGTAGCTCGGAAAAGTAGTGAAGTATTTCAAGCCCTAATAGAAAACAACTTCTAACCCAGACTGTTGTACCCTACAAAATTATCTTTCAAAATTTATGGAGCAATAACATACTTCTATGATAAAGAACACCTGAAGAAATTCATGACCACAAAACTAGCACTCCAAAAAGTTGTGATAGATATTCTAGAAACAGACAATAAAGTCATCAATTCCAATAATCCCAACAGAATGAATCTACCAGGCAAGGCCAACAATTAAATAGAAGGGAAGGAAAGGGAATCAACAAAAGGAAAATAGCACAATGACAAAGATATATCAATACCTATCTGTTATAACTATCAATGTGAATGGTCTCAATTCATCAATCAAAAGAAAGAGATTACCAGAATGGATCAAGAAAGAAACAAGATCCAACAATATACTGCATACAAGAAACACACTTAACTCCAAAAGAAATTCAAAGACTGAAAGCTGAAGGATGAAAACAATACTCCAGCTGAGTATGGTGGCATATATCTGTAATCCCAGCACTTGGGAGGCTGAGCCAGGAGGACTGCCGCTAGATCAAGGAGAGCTTGGGTTACACAGTGAGTCTGAGGCCAGTCTGGGCTACACTGGGAGGCTTTGTTTCAAACAAACAAACAAAAAACAAAAACAGAAAGAAAAGAGAAAAAAATATGCCATGCAACAGGCACCTAGAAAAAAGCAGGAGTGGCCATCCCACACTCCTAGGGCAGAGTAGGTGAGCTGGTCCCAGCACCGGGAAGGAAGCTCCCCGCTGCCATCCCACACTCCTAGGGCAGAGAAGCTGAGCCGGTCCCAGCACCCGGAAGGAAACTCACCTGCGGCCATCCCACACTCCTAGAGCAGAGAAGCTGAGCCAGTCCCAGCACCCGGAAGGAAGCTCCCCCGCCACCATCCCACACTCCAAGGGCAGAGAAGCTGAGCCACACGGGTACCAGAAGCACCCCGCCCCCCGTGGAAATGAGAAGACACATAAACAAGCCTCAAAAACAGACTTCCGCATCACCTACAGCAATCTCAAAGGGAAACGAGATGGAACAATCTGATACTCAACCACCTGGACTCTCTGAACTGGCAACAAAAGAGGATCTGGGAAAAATGAAATCAGAAATAATTA
>NW_004624819.1:174361-221828 GCF_000247695.1 Heterocephalus glaber | reverse complement strand
AAAAAATAGAGAGCTAATAGCAAACTATATTAACCATTGTGCAGTTTCTCAAGGGCCAGCTGACGACCACAAGTTTGACATTTAATTAACTAAATCTTGCTTGTATCCCCGCTGATATGGAGATTTTGATTAAGTTACTTTCTGTTCTGCTTAGGTGTGGGTAAATAAGGGGACAACTGTAATTTTTAAATGTATTCATGATGTTCAATGAAATGAATCAGCTTAGGAAAAATGTACTTTGTTTAGTAAAAAATAACCTTTATTTCTATAGAAATTGTTAAGGTAACCTAAAATGTAAACATGTTCTGCCCAATGCCTCCTGGCCATTGCTTAAAGATATAAAAATAAATCAGACCCTGAGACTTCTCAGAGGGAACCTGCACATTGCTTGCGAAGGTTCTTTTCTCACTCGCCGGCCCGAGACCTCTCCCCTTCCTACCCTGCATCGACTGCAGCTGGTCTGCGACAGTATCATACCACAGGAATATATGTACACCTATGTTTATAGCAGCACAATTTATAAAAACTAAATCTTGGAAACAGCCCATATGCCCATCAACAAATGAATGGATAAAGAAAATGTGGTTATTATATATACTCTGCCATAAAGAAGGATAACTTAAGGCATTTTTTGGTAAATGGATCCACCTTAAAAACATCATTTTAAGTGAAATAAATCAGACACACTTTTAAATATCACATTGTTTCTCTTGTATGAGAAACCCAGAGGATAAATAAGGACCCAAATGGAGGCTAGATACTGGGAAGTAGAAAGAAAATGTCCAAATGGGAAGGGGAACGAGGGAGGGGGGAGGAAGAAGGAAATAGGGATAAAAAAATAAAAAGAATGGAAGAAAAGCAATAGAAACAAAGTTTTATAAATAGAGAGGGGAAGAAGAATTGAAGGGATGAGACGGAAATGGGAATGGGAAAAAAAAGAATTAAGATACATTATGTACAGGTACAAATTCCCTATGATGAATGTGATCATTATGTATGTCAAAAGGATACTGATTACATTAATTTAAAAAAATTGAAAAGATAAAAAAGAGAAAAAGATTCTACATAAAGATCATTTCCTGATTTTTACAAACATCTAAGATCTAAGATTGATACACAAAAATAGAGAAAAGCACAAATAACCAATTTGAAGAATAAAACAGAAGACAGTACCACATACCTTGTAAACATTAAAAGAATAATAAGACAAAATTGCTGCTATGAATTCAGTTGTGTCCTCCAAAAATTCACACTGAACCTCTAACCTCCAATATGACTGTATTTGGAGATAAGGCTTTTAAGAGGTAATTAAGATTAACTGAGGTCATACAGATAGAGTTCTAATCTGGTAAAACTAGAAGCCTTAAAGAAGACAGAGAGTTATCTAAGACATTCACAAAACAGGACTTTCTTTTTTTTTTTTTACTTAACCCAGAAGTGCTATCAAGCTCATTTTTATGTTTAAATACAACTTAACTCCATGATTTCCCACGACCCCCTTCCGTATACAAAAGTGGAGTGAAGAAGTACAGAGCAGAGCATCTAGCGTCCTCTCCTTCCTGTGGAAGTCAGCAGCTAACGCTGTTTCTGTAGCTCAGTTCCTGATATACATAGTCAGCTAAACTTTGTTTTGAAAAGATTTGTTAAATGCCACTTTTATTTACACTCAGAGCTTTACATCTGAGAATGATTATCGAGCAGTCAGCTTATCTCTTTTCAAACATTTCCTAATGACACACCAAAAGAGGACTTTCAAAACTGCTTGAGAAAGAGGCAAGAATGATGTGAATTGTGTTTCAAGTGAGAGAGAGTATTCTGAGGGAATTAATGGCAATAGGTCTTTTACTGTAATACATTTTTAAAAGTTTATGCATATTTTTAAATCATATCTCACACCCACAATCTCTGGCAGAATAAAAGAATACATTCCAATTCATTTATGAGACCAGTGCTATCATGGTATAACAGGGGGATCAATATTTCTCATAAATATGCAAAATCCTTAACAACATATCAGTAAATACAAATATATAAAACAAAGTCAATGCCATGACAAAGTAGGGGCTTATTACACAAATGAAAGATCAATTCAAGGTAATCTACCATATCAACAGATTACTGAAGTAAAAATCATATGATCATGTCAAATGATGCAGAAAAAGCATCTGACAAAATTAATACCTATTCATGATAAAACTCAGGTTTGCTCCTTGGACAAGTAGCATTGACATTCTTAGGGAATATGTGAGGAATACAAGCTTTTGTTCAGAATCTAAATTCATATGCAGGTAAGATGTGAGAAACACTGCTCCACAAGAGAATGAGAAAACCTGTTAGCCAATGTGTACAGAGTTACTGTTGAAGACATCCTACCACCATCTAAAGATCTATCAAATTTTTTTTCAGAGATGAAAGATCAGTATCACTGATGAAATAAGTTACTTGTTAACAATATAAACCACGTGTTCAATTTCCATTATTGTCAGAAAAATCAGAGACAACTGAACTGTTCATAACTGTGTGAAGCCATAGAACTCACACGTATCTATAGTCCAAAATTGATTGGGAGCTCACAGTCTCCTCCATTTTCTCTGTTTTTAGTGTTTATTCATCTACACTTGTCCATCTTACTATATGGAGTATTAGATGCTTCCTAAAATCCACTAGGAAATAAAGTCAAGCAACAGACAAACAAATAACTCACCAGGGATTTGTTCATTTTTGGCTCTTCTGGGAAAGGGGCAGAGATCTGAGAAAACAGATGAGCAGAGATGCAGGTGAGAGCAGGGACTGTGTCAATGTCACAAGAGATATATTTGTTATTTAGTGCCTATTCACCTCTGACCCAAAAACTTATTCCTAGAATTGTATCATTAAAAAAAGCATCCCACATTGTACAAAGACTTAAAAGCAGGAGTTTTATCACAACATGGTCAATAACAAAGGAAAAGCAAAAAAACATCTTGATGCTAACTGTATGTGGTGATGATGCATAAGATCATGAAACTGAAGGAAATAGTGCACAAGAAACGGTGCTCAGAGCCGGGCGTGGTGGTGCATGCCTGTGATCCCAGCACTCAGGAGGCTGAGGCAGGAGGACTGCTGGGAGTTCGAGGCCAGCCTGGGCTAGTGAGTTCAGGGACAGCCTGAACTACAAAGGGAGACCCTGCCTCATGAAAGAAAAAAAACCAAACAACAAAACAAAACAGAAATGGTGCTCAGTGACCTGGAGGAGGCGGCCAAGGAGCAGGCCAAGAACCTCCTGCAGAAAGCCACAGGAAGAGGAGTTTAAGGACATAAACAAGATTATCCTCAACGCCAAGGATCCGCAAATCTTGCAGAAGCACCAGATACAGAAAGAGCTGGATGCAGAGGAGAAACAGTTGGATCAGATGAGGGAAGCAGAGCAACAGAAATCCATTCAAAGGCAGGAGGAACTGGATAGGGAGAGGAAGGAAGAAAGAATATGAGGAAGACAGAACACTGTAGAAAAAGAACCAGAGGAGCGCTTGCTGCTTACAAAGCAGCAGAAGGAGCAGATGCTGGAGAACATGGAGCAATTCCATGAAGAGGATCTGTGAGACAGGAAACTGAGACACCGGCAAAAGCTGAAGATGCAAGCTGGGATTAAGTGCATAAAAATCAGTGGCAGAGCTGTAGCTCAGAAACTGGACGACCAGATGGCGATGGAGTTCACCAAGAAGGTGGCTCAAGAAGCAGAGTCTGAGCTTGAGCAGGAGAGAATCCAGGGAGAGAAAGAGAAAGAGATTTGCTGTCTGAAGGCCATGCAGGAGAAAGCCCAGTATTATCAGGAAGAACAGGATGCCCTGTGGGCCAAGCACAACCAGGAAGCTGCAGACTGAGGGTGCCACAGAAAGGAAAAAGGAAAATATACAGAAGAAGATGGAAAGCTGAAGTCAAGCTTTGGAAGTTGGCTTTCCAGGTGCACACTCTGGCTGTTCAGGTGCAAAGGGACTGGAATGAATGAGTTCAAGTGCATCCTCTGGGCTCAGAGAGAGCAGACTGAGAAGTGGCTAGAGGAGGAAAAGGCTGCAGGGTGCTTGCAGCTGCCAATGAGAGAGAGAAGCAGGTGCAGAACAGGATTTCTACCTTCAAGGAGGGCTGGTGCCTAAAAGAGGAGGCCTAGAAGCCGCAGCAGCACACTAATGATACCAAGAAGAAGAAACTTGAAGAGCTGAGAGCCTTTGGCCTTTTCAAGAAGTACTGTGTTGAAACAGTGCAAAGCCAACATTCAGCCAGAACCTCCGTGAACTGAGGGGGTCTCTGTGGCTCTCGGGGATGCCTTTGGGGGACAGATTCTACCAAGTCTCTGGGTGTCCAAAATTGCCGCTAACTTAGGCATTTCCTAGTTACAGATTAAATCTATTCTACGTCTCTCTTTAAAAAGCGAAAGAATAAAAATTACATCAAAAGCAGGGACAGGAGAACAACTAAAAAGAGAAAACAATATAAAAAGAATAGGGAATAAAAATAAAACCATGAGCCTGTACTTTAAAGTGGTCAGTAAAACATAAAAACTGGAAATACCTAATATTTGAAGAAAAGAAAAAAAATCATATATAAGTATACTAATAGGAATGGCGAACTAATCTGGATGTGGAACAGAATAAAATAACATAGATAAAAATTTATATGCGAACCATCGCAAAACACTTTTTAAATTCCTAGCAAAATATGCCACCGTGAGTCAGAAACAGAAATGTAAACAGAGCGGGTAAACATAAAGGAGAGAAAATGAATTATGATCGACAGCACTCCCCAAGGTCCCGTTACTCAGTCCCCACAGCGGTCCTCTTGCAGTTCCCCCAGCTTGCCTCGTTCATCCGCACACCCACAGTCAGAGGTGACTCAGACCCGGTTCTTTCATCCACTCTCCATCCCAGTCACTGACAGATACTCCCCACTCAGACACTGATAGTCCATCCCTGCACTCACCTGCTCCTCACTCACACGGCTCTCTCAGTTGCCTCCCGCCTAGACAAGAGTCACAGAAACTAAAACGCAACCCACTTCCGGTTACTCCCTCTTCTCTCCACCCGCCAGCCAGACTCCTGGGGGCACCGCCTACGTACGCATGCTCAGCAGAGGCTTCAACCTTCAAGCGGAGGTTGCCAGTACGTAATCAACGATGTGCGGCGCTACACTCCTTTCCGTTGAGGCGCCAATATGGCGGCGCCCATTCTGACACTGCAGCCTGTGGGCGGCCATGTTGAAGTCAGGTAGGTACCCAGAGCTGAAGTATTTTAAAGAAAGGAAGCAGGCAGAGGTGTATCTCCTCTCGTTAAGGCTGAACACAACCAGAACTTCTCATTTTTATCCTTGCCTCTGTGGATTCAACGACACTGACGACAACAGGAACAAATCAACATTTATAGAACACTTCACCCCAAAACAGCAGAATAAACATTCCATGCAAGCATGCATGGAGCATTTACCTACATATCTCATAACATGGGCCATAAAACAAATCTTTTGGATAGTCAGTTAAGCCCACAGTCTCTCCCCTACTGCAAAACGTCATTGCAGTAGTTCCTCTATCCATCACAATTATGTTTCTAAATTTTTTTTTAAAAAAGCAAAAAGCAATGACAAAGTGGGCTAAAGGCATATCAGACATTTCACGGAACAGGATATATAGATGGGAGATAAGCACATCAAGAGATGTCAAAAGGTAGGGCTGGTGGTGCACACCTGTAATCCCAGCACTCTGGGAAGCTGAGGCAGGTTGATTTCAAATTAGAGCCCAGTCCGGGCAACTGAGTGACTTAGTGAGACCCTGTCTCAAAATGAAAAAAGGAGCTAGAGATATAGGTCAGTGCAAAGGTCTTGGGTTCAACCCCGAGTACCACATATACATCTACACAAAGATGTTAAAGACTTTCAATTCACTCCTACATATAAATAGTTTATTCATTCCTATTCTCACATAAAGGAAAAAGCTAAAAAAAACCCCTGAAAATCAGTGTTTCTTAGATCCACCAAAGAATTGAGTCACAGTGCAACCTGCTACCCAAAACTGCCGAGACCAGTAAATACCAAGAATCACCTTGCTGGAAACAAATGCTATTGGACTGAGGAGCTGGCAGAAACATGTAAATGGCAGTGCTGCTCACTGCTTCCTCAGATTGAACGTGAACTAATCTGAGAGCTCATACTTCAGGGGGAACACTCAGAAGAGGGTCTTTAACACTTGTGAATTTTACCTCCAGAAGCCCCATCAGCTTCTTTCACTGCTTCCTTGGCAGGTGTTCGGGCTACAGGGTTAGCAGGGAAGAGGTGTATACGATTGAAAATACACCTGGAACATTTGGTTTTCTTTAACAAAGACCTAACCTCAAAGGAGAATACTTTAAGTGGGCCTTAACTAACCTAGGGGGATGGGTAAATAGACCACTCAGGCCTGACTAGACTTCCTGTCTTTCATGAAGTATTAAAGGAAAGGGATAAGAAATTTCAAAGATCAGAGCCCAAGGATTTAGGCATACTAAAGAATAGACATGATTATATATATGAATAGATTATTCATTGCTTCTCCTCTACAACACCCATTATGTCTTAGCTACTTTTTTGTTGCTGGGACAAAATATACAACACCCACAAGTTAAAGGAGAAAAGATTTATTTCATCTCACAGTTTGTAGAAGTTTTAGTTCATAGTTGGCTGGCTTCAAGGCAGGGTAGCATGGCAGAGGTGCATTACAGAGGAGAAACAGTCCATAGCAAGGTAAGCAGAAGGCAGCAAGCAGCAACAACAGCAAAGCAAGCCTCCCTTTCCCTTTTATGCTATTCAAACTACTAGCCTCTTGGGTGGTGCCACCCACACCCAGAGTGGGACTTCCCATTATTCACACCCAGAACTATGCTAAGCCAATCAGTGAACTAATTTAGTACCATATGTCCTTAATCCCAGTATCACATGCTAGATACAACCAGGTCCCAAAAGCCCCAGCTATGAGCCTACGAGGCTTTTGGGGGACACCTAAATACAAGCCATAACACACTGCTACACCAACCCCACTCCAGTGTAATACTAGTAGGTTACAACTGAGAGAGCAGTAATTAATTTAAAGCAGCAGTTTCTAAGGAAATCCAAACAAAAGAGGGGATGAGATATAGAAAGAAAACTATAGGAAATCGAAGACTAACAACTATGGGTACAGGAAACTTTAAACACAGGCTAACTCTTAGCCCTATAAACATAAAACTTCTAACTGAAAACTGATTGATCTCGGCTCCTAACTGATTGATCTATGCATCATGTCTGGCTTTATCATCAGCAACAAAACTATACAGTAGGCTAAAAGCAAGAAAAAAAACAGTCTGAAGAAACAAAATGAAGTAACATCAGAACAGACACAGATACGGCAGGCATTTTAGATGTAGCAGATAGATCAGTAATTTAAAATACCTATAATTGATATGCTCAGGGCTCTAGTGGGAAAAGTGGACTACATGCAAGAATGGATTGGTACTGTAAGCAGAGACAGAAATTTCTAAGAATTAAAAAGACTAGAATAAACACAAACAAATGAAGGATCAATAGACTGGATTCAGCTGAGAAAAGAATTAGTGAGTTTGAAGATATGTTAATAGAAATTTCCCCACATTAAGAGCAAAGATTTGTATTTATTTATTTATTTTTCAGTACCAGGGGTTCAACTCAGGACCTTGTGTTTGTGAGGCAGGCGTGGTACCACTGAGCTAAATCCCCAGTCCCAAGAGCAAAGATGTTTAAATAGAATGCAAAAAGAATAGAACTTCCAAGCGCTCTGGGACAATTATTAAAGGTGTACATGTGCATAATGGGAATACCTGTGCCAGGAAGAGAAGAAGGTTAAAAGAATAGAAGAAATGCTATAACACTGAGCCCGTGCGCTGTCTTTTGAAAGATTTCATTAGAAAAGAAAGAGCACTAGTTGAGGAATGAATAAAGATAAAATAAAAATCCTTCACTTTTTCTTAATCTGAATTGATATAAAAATAATAGTTCACTCAGAAAAATAATGGTAGCAAAATTGTGTAAAATCTTTTCTTCTATGATCAGGAACTGGACTGGGATGCTCACTACCTTCGCTTCTGTTCCACCTTGTACTGGAAAATCCCAGCCAAAGGAAATCGGCGGGAAAAAACAATGCCTCAATACAAGATACAAATTGGAAGAGGAAGAGAAGCACAAGGAGGGAGAGGAAGAAGAGCAGGAGGAAGGAAAGGAGGAAAAAGAAGAGAAAAAGGGAGTGGAGGAAGAGGAAGAAGAGAAAGAGGAGAAATTGTCACTGCTTGCTGACAACATGATTTTATTCTTAGGAAACCCTAAAGACTGCATCAAAAAGTCTATATAAGGCATTATCAACAGTGGCTTCTTTGTTTGAAGATGGCTGCCTTCTTCCTGCATCTTCACATGGCAGAAGATCCGTGGAGGATGATCAGCACCTGGAGTAGATGTTCTCAACAGAGCTCCTCTTGTTTCCTTGACTACCCTGGGCTCTGAGCTGCCTTCTCCAGCTGAAAATCTTTCCATTTCTCCCTAAAACGCATCATGCAGAGGGAGCCTGTGTTTTCAGGAGGATGATTCAGAGGGTAGATGCTGCTCTAATTAAATCCCACATGACTCTGTTCTTTAGTCTTTTTGACTTCCTGTTGTGTTAAAGGATGCTACCTTTGCTCCCAGGAGGACCTGAAGGAAAGAAGGCTCCTGTGAGCTTTCCCCGTCCTGGGAAGTGAACCTCATCCTCAGGAAGCACAACTCTTTGAACATCCACTAGAAACTTGCAAATCTTAAGGAAGTAAGACATGGGGAAAGGAACAAGAGAATGAAAAGGAAACTACAGGCATCCAGCTTGCTGGTGCCTCTCCTCGGAGAGGGAGAAATCAAAGGTGTGTGTGGATACTTCACAGAAGCAGGAAGGTACCAGGAGAAGGATCTCAAAGAATGAAGGTGTACTGGCTTAGGTTCCAAGTGCTGCACATGGATCTTTTCATCTGATTTTCCAGACTCTGGGAATCAGATCATAAACCCATTTCAGAGGAAAGTCACTCGAGCCCCAGAGATAAAGGGTGTGGCTGCCTTAGGGAAGAGGAGCACCAGCCACCAAGTGGCCTGGCCTGACCAGCTGCCCTATTCTGTGTAGTGAAGAAGGGGAGGAGAAAAATGGAATTAGTTGCCAGCATTTAAATCAAGAGATCTCACCTGAAACCTGAATATGCAATTTCTTGCAGAAAATGGGAAGCATCAGCTCCCCTGGATCTGCCTTCCTGCCTGCCACTGGGGAAGAGGGCAGCCACCCTGTGGAGAGGGACACAGGTTCCGTGTCTCACAATGGTCCCCAGTCCCACTCAGAGTCCCATAGGACAGGAGAGAGAGCACAGAGACAGATTGCCCACCTCCATATGTGAAAGTCTGCCCTGTGTCTGCAGTGACATTTCAGGCCACTGGAGAAAGGACAGTCCACTTGAAGCAGGAATGCTTGGGGTGTGGGACTCCTGAGCTGGTCACACCTGGTCAATATGAGAAATGAATCAGATTCAGATATGGCTGACCCAAGCCAGGTGGCCTGGGGTGGGGGTGGGGACTAAAACAGACAGAAGAGACACATGACCCTAGCAGCCCACCCTGCTTAATGCCCAGGTGGCCTGCCTGCTCCACAGGCATGGGCAGAGGATTTTTGCACACAGTCCCTGAGGTAACAAGAGTCCTCTGCTTCAAACCCAGCACCTGCCTACAGCTAGTGAAGATGCCCTGCAGAGTCTTCTGCAGCCCTGGTGTTGGCCCCTGCAACCTCATGGTGAGGGAGCCACATAGGAGGCCTGGCCAGCTGGGTGGGGTATGGGATTTCACCCAAGGCAGATGCCACCAGCTCTGGACTGGGCAAGTCCTGGTCACTTCCTAGCCTTCACAGCTTATTTATCAGCAGAAAGTGACATTTTCAGAATACTTGTGTCTGGCACAAATCTAATTGCCCATAAGTACACCCAGAGGATCTCAGGGACTGACAGTGAAACTGAAGCAGCCCTTACTTTATAGACACCAGGGAAAGGCCACCCCTGAGCAGGAGCCTCCAGGGACGGTGCCAGGTTCCACAACAGCACTGTTGTCCCCTCACAGTGGCACTGATGTGCCTGACTGGGCATACTCTCCTGTCTCCCAGGCCAGAACTCCCCTGTGACCTCCCTAGAATTATCAGGCCTTGTTCTCCCATGGGAAAGATGCCCACATGGGGACCTGTTGTTCACTTGGACAGCAGGAAGTTTGTTTGCTTTTGGAACTTTGGCCATTTGCCGATGCCATTCTCATGTAAACCCTGTGGCAGAGTCTGGGCTCCTGGCCAGGAGACAGAAGTGGTATGTGTTTCTGTCTGTGGACCATAAGGCCCTCCTCAATGCAACTCAGGGCACTGCCCATCCTCCCCAGCAGACCTCATACGCAGGACTCTAAGGATGAATGTGGTTGTCTTTGCATTAGATCACCAGTTTTAAAAGGCGGACTGCCCAAGTGATGTGGTCATTTCTTTGGTAACGTTCACTGTCTCTTGCTACATATCTTGAACTAACAGTACCTTGTGGTGAAATTACACTAATGAATCCCTTCCATGTTGCATTTGTTCACCAGGTACTTAGGGAGCATCCACCATGCACACTAAGCCACAGCCCTGAAGCAGACAGACGACTTCTGTCTTCGCTACCTGTTGGAGAGATTGGGAGAGATGGCAGACCACCAAGCAATTGGGATAGGGAGGAAGAACAGGCTGTGTTCCTACATACAGAAGGCTCATGCCTTGTTATTCAGCAAACCCCCTACACACAGGTACACACACACCTGTATTGTACGCCCTATTAGTTACATAATATTGTCTTTAAACACGTTTTTAACTTACTAAATTGATTTGAAAATAAAATAATTAATTGCCTTGCCATAAATGGGAAATCCATACCACTGCCATAGGTAAAAACAAATGCAATGAACAGGAAAGGGGGTGATTAAAATCTAGCTGTGTTCTATTGCCCCAAGCTATTGCCCATTTCCTCATTATTAAAGGGAAAGGTAGACATACTGAAGGGATACAAAAGTCTTAATGGTACAAATTGAGATTTGTAGCCAGAGCAACTGAAAGGCTTTCAAGAGCATTTTCAAAACATTTTTGCTGTGATTCAACATTATTAAATCTCATAGCTTGCTTCTATATAAAATAATTTTTCATTCAACCTAAAATAACTTCATGGACCAGAGTGGTGCTCATCTGTGACTGCCAGGGTCCTGGTGAAGAAAACACTCTGAGACTTTAATGAAAGGGCAGTCATAGCCCAAACTCAAAGTGATATAAAAGAAGTGATAAGGCACACAGAGAGAGGACCCATTACAATCTTGGAGCTGAGAAACGAGAGACAAAAACTTAAGTGTCACTAGGAATATTGAGATCTCCAGGGTGGAAGGTTCCCAAGAGGAGCCAGAGGCATGGAGAGACACAAGCAGTATAGCAGGAAGTGAGAAGGGAGGAAAGTGCTCACCTCTTCCCATCTCCTCTGCCTCCCAGTGGCTGCCCTAACCAGAAACTATATGGCACATGAGCCTGGTGATATAATCCATTAGGGTAGCCTCTTGGGGGCAATGAGCATGAGCATAGTAAAGAATTCTGGGCAGAATGAGTCCAACAACCTCCCTTGACACCATCACTGCACAACACACAGGGTGCACATTCATAGGACCATCTGAAGCTAAGTGGGAGGTGGGGATGGAGTGGGGTTCTGAGAAAGGTAAATGCATGGAAAGGATGGGAGGGGACAGCAAGCACCTGCACTGCTCTTTATGCAGTATCACAGCCTTCCTTCCTAACTTTCAGTTTCCTTGAGCCTCGACAACCTGTACCAGGGTGTGAGAATGTAAGCATGAGGAGCCATAGCATGATGCTTGTGCTGGGCCTCACCAAAGGATGCTGGAGATGTTGGTGGCCCTATCCTATTATTGTAGATAGGTAAGTTAATTAGATATCTTGTAGGCAGTTGGACAGGGTCAGCCCTCAAGGAGCCAACATGGAGGACAGTGGAGGAATCAACATGGAGAACAATCAAGGAGCCAACATGGAGAACAATTGAGGAACATTCACTGGTTGGGATTATAAAAAAAGAAAAGAGGTACTACTTCCCCTAGATATGAATAGCAATGATTGATATTCTAAATGGGGAAATTCCTTGTACGTGACTTGTTTTCCAATTTGATCCCAATTTAATCAATATTACCTGGGTGACTGTACTTGTAATCTTATTGGTCGATCATGGTTATGTCCCACCTCATGCCCATCTTGTAATTTTCCATTGGGTCTTATAGTTTTGTCCCACTTTGTACCCGCCTCACCTCATGGCTTTGCCATATATTTATATATAACACCTTTGAAAAGCAGGGTGGGCAGACAACCCACTTTCAGGTCCCCCTTCTGTCTCTTTTAGACAGAAGGTATCTTTTAATAAATTTTTCCTGCTCTTAACCTCCATTATTCCTAGAATTCATACTTGGATTTTAGAGAAGAGGAACTTGCATTTTGGATATGTAGCAGGTTTGGGCATTGCATCTCTTCCCCCTTTATCACTATCATCCACATTGCTTGGCCAATGACTAGTCCATCAAGGACATCAAGGTCCACAATGCTTACAATTTCAATTTCATACCCAAGATAAGAGACTCGGGAGGTAAAGATCTGGGCCTTTTTGGCTGACACTCGATATCCCAATTTTTGTAACAGTCTTAACACGTCCTTGGTACTTGTCATACAGGTGTCCTGATCATCAGCTGCTACTAGGAGGTCATCTACATACTGGAGAAGGGTCACTTCAGGATGAGACACTCTGAACAGAGCCAAGTCTTTATTCAGAGCCTCATCAAACAGGGTGGGAGCATTTTTGAACCTTTGTGGCAATCTTGTCCAGGTCAGCTGTCCCGAGTACCCTCCTTCAGGATCCACCCATTCGAAAGCAAAAAGGGGCTGACTCACCTTGGCCAATGGCAGACTGAAGGCATCCTTGAGGTCCAGTACAGTGTAGACTTGTCATTGTGTTGGCAGGAGGTTTAGTAGGGTGTAGGGATTTGGCACAGTTGGGTGTACAGTTGCAGTTCTTTTATTTACCTCTTGGAGGTCTTGGACAGGCCTGTAGTCAGAAGTACTGGGCTTTTGGATAGGCAGGAGTGGGGTGTTCCAAGGCAATTGGCACAGCTTTAAGATTCCAGCATCTAGGAGCAGACTGATGTGTGTCTGAATCTTTTCTCTTGCCTCTTTTCTGATGGGATACTGTTGGACAGAAACAGGCTGGGCACTGCACTTTAGACTTACCACTATAGGAACTTGATGGCCAGCTAACCCAGGGGGATTAGTCTCAGCCCACACAAGTGGAAACTCCATTTGTAGATCACCAATCAGCCCAGCTGACTTGTTCTCTGGCTCTGAGAGCATCAGCTATTCAGAAGCCAATGGGCAAGTCATCATAACTTTGACAGTCCCCTGTGGGATGCCTAGTCTCAGGTCTGCCTTTTCCTCTGTAAAGGTAATTGTTGCACCCAATTTTCTTAGCAGGTCCTTACCAAGCAAGGGGTATGGACACTCTGGAATCACCAGAAAGGAATGGGTCACTTGTCTGTGACCCAAGTCTACCTTTCATGCAGTTGTCCATTTATAACCTTGAGCACTCTTGCCAGTAGGCCTCTGTACCAAAGTCTCTCGTGTTGTCAATTTTCCCAAAGGTTTAGTCAGTACTGAATGGGTCACCCCAGTATCTATCAGGAAGTTGGTCTGTGTGCTCCCGATTTTTAATTTTACCATGGGCTCATGGGGGCTCAGTTTGAATGAGCCCTGACTTTCCTATTCCATATCTTCAAAGGTCAGGACCTCCTGTGTCTTTTTTTGGTTCTGTCCCTCTTTTTCCTTCTTGAGGGAGCATTCATTTTTCCAATGTCCAGTCTGTTTGCAATAGGCACATTGGTCCCTTCCAAGCTTAGGCTGTGGGGGTCTCCCTGGCTTGGGTCTCCTGGTCTGCTTACTTGTCTCATAGTTTTTGAGGGCGGCAATAGTAACTTTTCCTAGCCACTTGGCGACTGTCTCTTCTGGGGAGTCCCGGTTGTCAAAAACCTTTTGTGCTATACTCAGGAGCTTGGACCTGTTCTTTCCCTCAAACCCTTCCAAACTCTGAAGTTTCTTTCTACTATCTGGGGGCAACTGTGACACAAAAGCCAGATTTATCATGGCTGCATTTTCTTGAGCATCAGGATTAATGGGTGTGTAGACCCAATACACCTCTAGAAGGTGCTCCAGGAAAGCCATGGGGGACTCCATCTTATTCTGTTTTACCTCACTCACCTTAGTCAGATTAGTCGGCTTCTTAGCTGCTTGGCAGAGTCCTTGCAAAAGGTACTGGTGCTAACTGGCCAGGTCTCTCCTACCTGCATTGGTGTTGGGGTCCCAATCCAGTCTTTGGGTTGGCACTTCAGCCTCTGCTCTCTGCAGATAAGCCAGAGTACTGGGGCCAGGATCAGGGTTGGGACCTAGGGCTGCCTTGTCGGCCTCCTGAAAAATTCGCTCCCATTCCTCCGTGGTGAAGAGGGTATGGAGGAGTTGTTGACAGTCATCCCAGGTGGGCTGATGAGTATGGAAGACAGACTCTAGAAGGTTAATTAAAGCCTGGGGTTTTTCTGAAAAAGGAGCAACTTGATTTTTCCAATTATAAAGGTCACTGGTAGTGAAAGGGACATAGATGAATCCCCCACCTGGTTCAACCTATTTCAAAGGAAGGACAGTGGATGTTACCTGGCTGGTTGCCCCTTGAGACTCGTAGCACTGTCCTGATTGGGTGTGAGGAGGGGACAGGGGATCAGGTGGCACAGAGGGGGTGGAGGGATTATGGGAGGCAGAATCAGAGGGGGATTCAGGGTCCTCTTCAGGCCCTTCCCCGTGAGCCCAATAAGAGAGTGGGCAAGGCTGGAAGTCATCCTCATCCCGCAGGGCCAGAAAAACCTTACATATTGGAAGGGGCTTGGTGACAAGAGCAACTGATTGTCCTCGCCTGTTATGAATCTTATCTTCCACAAACCTCCTGTGTCTCAATCCCAGACAATCAAGGGAGGGAGGAGGGTCCTCTACAAGGTCCACCCATACATCAGTATAGGGAAACTAATCGGGATGACGAGGCCCTCCCTTTCCTGTGACCCTGTTCCAAACCTGCTGGGTAGTCCAAATATCGAAACTTCCCACATCTGGCCATCCCACCCCAAATGATGGCCACTCTAGTTGACATAAGGCCCAGAGTCTTCCTTTTGAGAATTTGATGCTGTATTCATCTGCTTTCTGGGGGGTATAAATTTGTGAGAAATGTTGTAAAACACACTTAAGGGGGCTTGACGGGCTAGACGATCTGGATCCCATGGTCTGCTGAGGAAGGAAAAAGGAAGCAAAAGGCATACAAAGCAAGCTGACAAACAACAAAAGACAGATACACAGATATTTAAACAAACTATATCCCCGGGTGCCAAAGGGGTAAACTGACCAGACCAGAAGGCTTCCCACCGTTGTGATGAAGCCCTGAGCGGGGGAATTACTGTCACCGCATCTGACTTTCCTTTCACCCTCTTTTGGTTCCACTGACTGAGAATCATAAGATTCTTACCTGACCTCTGGAGGTTTTCCAGATGAACTCCCCTCAGGATGGCTGGAGTGACCTGAATCCTCTGCTCAAGACCTGAGCCCCCAGGGCCCTGATCAAATGGTCAGGGTGGCTTCCCTGGGCCTCTCTTGGGCCGCGGCAGCCTGAGACAAGGGCCATCCACCGAATAGAAGCCACCAAGTGATGGTGATCTCACTGGGGCCTCCAAAAATGTTGTACCAAGCGAGCTGGTAAATCACCAAACACTGGGACAAATGACAAAGTTAAAACTGAAAGTTTATTCATGTGAGTGGACTCCACCCTCTAGTAGAGTGAAGCGCTGAGTCCAGGAACAGCACAGCTTTTATAGGTTGTTATAAGAGCACAGCTTTTATAGGTTATTTAAAGAAGTTCAAAGGGGGATCAATGTGGTGCAAAATATTTTTCACAACTCAGCTATCTTGCTATCTTGTCAGGATAGGACATTTTGTGGTTAGAGGGAGGCACCAGGCACCAGCTGAGAAGTGATGAAGCAAGTTTACAAAGCAGAACAAGCGGTTACAAAAACATCTTTAGGGGAATTTTTGTACTTTATAAGGGGAGGAGTATGAGGGGAGTTCATCTACAGGCCAAGATGGCATTTCTTGGTTCATCTTTGTCTCACATATACAAAAGGAAATGAGAGGAGAATTTAGAGGTCTCACCATAAAAAATTAACACTACTGCAGAAAACACAAAAAACAAAAAAACTTTTATAGACAACAAAGAGGAAAATGATAGAAGCACCTCTCTATTAGTAGTTACTTTAAATGTAAAATGATTAAACTCTCCAATTAAAACAGAAAGACTGAAAAATATGATCCAAGTCTATGTTGTTTCACATAGACTCATTTTAGAACCAAAAAGACAAATTGGTTGAGAATAAAATGATGGAAAAGGATTCTCTATGTAAATTATAACTGAAAGTGCATGTGTAGCTGTACTATTGACAAAATAGTTCAAGTAAGAAAGGTTACAAAAGACAAAGGACATCACATAATAAAACATTTCATAAAGTGAGAAGATACAATAATTACATTTACAAAGACATTTACAATCTAATAATAGACCATCAACATATATGAAGCAAAAATTTACAGAATTAAAGGGAAAAATACAGTGCTCGGTTCAGCAGCACATATACTAAAGGGAAAAATACAGTTCCATGATACTGTTGCAGGCTCACTGTTGGGTAGTACAACAAGACAGAAGTAAGGAAGTAGAACTTGAACAACACAATAAGCCACCTGGGTCTGACAGACATACGCACTCTGCCAACAACAGAATGAATACATGTTCTTCTCAAGGCACATGAGACCCTCTAAAAGACAGACTATAGGTGTGGTCGTAGGGTGAATATTTAAGTTTTTTTAAAAAAGATTATTCCAGTAAAAGACATGCTGTAATTAATCCTCCACAAAATACTCCTTCTTTATTTGAACACACTCATTTCATTGCTCTTGCCACTTCCTGAAGTGATTCTAAAAGTCCTTCTTGATTTTTAATTGTGCTGTTATGGCTGCCTTCACATCCTGAATCCATTCAGAACATTTACCTTCCATGGTCATTTTGACTTCAAGGAAAAGCCAGAAGTCACAGGATGCCAGATCTGGAGAATAAGATGGATGAGGACATACCTTAATATTTTATGGCCTGCCTTTCCTTTAGATGATACTTGGCAACAGCATTCACTATATTTTTTTAATCACATCTTGTAAAGACACTCATGAAAGAGGACTTCCTGAATTGGTTCAGAAAGTGGCAAGGATGGGACAAGTGTGTTGAAAGTGAGGGGGAGCATTTTTAGGAGGATTTTTACTGTAATAAAATTGTTTTATTTAAGCACACTAATTTTGTCAGCACTTGTATGTTAGCCCACAAATTACTTTTCCATAGATTATTTATTTATTTTGAGACAAGGTGTTGCTATGTAATTCAGGCTGGCCTTGAATTTGCTGGGTAGCCCAAGCTAGCCTCAAACTTGCAGCAATCCTGTCTCAACCTTCCAAGTTTCTGGGGTTACAGGTGGGCAATACACTCAGCTAGTGTCAATCTTTTAAAATCTATGGGACCAGGTGTAGTGACATGCCTGTATCACCAGCACTTTGGGAGTCTTAGGCAAAAAGATCACAAGTTCAAGCCTGTACGAGCAACTTAGGCAGACCCTGTCTCAAAATATAAAAAAGGGCTAGGGATGTAGCTAAGTGGTAGAGTACCTGGGTTCCATCCCCAGTACCCTGACCCACACACAAAGTTATTATACAAAGTGTATTCCACAACCACAAGGGGAAGATGAAGAAGTCAGTAGTAGTAGGAATACTAGAAAACTCACTTATTTTTGGAAATTAACACAATCAACAGGTGAAAGGTGAAATCAAGGGGAAATAAAAAATATTCAGAAACAAAATCACGGCATAACAAAACTCATGTGACACAGCAAAATCAATTTGAAGGAGCATATTTATAGCTAAATGAAAAAAAAGGAAAAATATACCAAGGACCCACACTAAGCAAAATTTATTTATAATTTGTATTTTTTCCAAAAAAATAAAGGAAGACTATGAAAATAAATTTCTAGTGTCTGTCAGAAGTGTTGTTGAAGTGCTTTCTCCCTTTGTTAAATTCGCTTTGAGCACATGTGCCGCTCCTCAGCATGTGAAGCTGACCCAGAACCTGGTGCAGAGCAAAAGTCGCTTTGCTGGAGCAGCTGCAGCTACTTTGCCTTTCTTGGGAGCCAAGAGAGCTCCAGCTCTTGAAGACGCACAGAAGAAAAGTCAGGTGCACGAGAGCGCTATTCAGTAGCCTCCACTGTGCACAAATCCACCAGCAAAGGCACTGCCTAGACCCCAGGTCAGAGACCTCAGCCCAGTACCACTCCTGGGATGGCGCCCTCTGCTGGGCAAACTCGATGTTGAGATGGACCCTGTTTCAGACTGTCGCGCCCTGCGGAATCAGGCTTTGTTAATCTCCGGAGATTCAAATCCTCAAGAGCCCTTTCCCAAGCACTGGTCCAAGAAACTGCTCAAACTTGCAGCTTGACGTGTGCTTTGAGATCTGGCCACCTGGGCTTTGCAGGAAGCCTGCAAGTCCTATCCAGGAGGTGCCATTTCCTAGGCCCTGCCAATTCTCTGGTGCTGCTGGGAGACCAGCCCTTGGCCTGTGGACCAGAGTGAGAGGTTCATCTTTGGGTTTACCTTTTTCCAAAGATGTCACGCAAGCACATGATAAAAATGGAAAAGTCATAAAAATGGACTGAAGCCTTCACTCTCCACATTTTAAGTATATGTGGATATAAAGCATTATGGAGCAATTAGGTTTAGCAATTTAAACTGATGGCAACTTAATGGTTTCTATAGACTCCTTTCATCATAATCTTCTATTATCCTTCTGTTGTGACTATTATCTGTCTTCTGTCTTGTTTTGGCAATTTGATATGAAAATAAGTTATACTACCTTAACCTCCCTCTTATCACTTGGTTCAGTTTCACCTAACTTTTTGCTGATGCATTTACAAGGACAGGTATGCCCACACAACTGCTAAGATGTTTCCATTAGGAACATGGGAAGGACTCTGAGAATTGAGCTCAGTCACTTCTCAATGTTCTTATTACTGTTCTCCACTGACCTTCAAGATGAGTTTTCAAACTTGCCTACTTCACAAATCTTTTACATCAAGGCTGAATGTCCTTTAGGTCTAATTGATCCTTTTGTCTCATTATATAAACTCCCTTTAAGCTCTCTTAAGGGACACAGACCTTTGAGTTTTGATAATTCTAGTAAAATAGATAACAGTGATAGATATTACCTGTTGCTCATTTACTGTGTCAGGCATTGTTTCAAGTAATACAGAAAATGTCAGAAATAGAAAATGTTGTGGAAAAATGAATCAGAAAATGCCTCCAAGACAAAGATTGCAGATTATTACACTTTTCACAGATGAGGAAGCTACAGCACATGAAAAGGAACTGACCTGTCCCACATCACTCTGCTATATGGGGGGAAAGAGAATAAATAGCCAAGTAGCAGACAATATGCCAGAAAGTAAACTCAGAATCTAATGGATAATAACAAGGAACCAAAATTCACTTACACAATTTTAAAACTCAATTGTACTGAAGCATGATTTACATAAAATATACATTTTCAGTACATTCTGAATTCTGAAAATTTACACAGCTTTGTAAACACTACCGCGATCTAGATGTAGAACATTTTATCACACTAAAACATTTACTTGATAAGTGATCCAGTGACTCCTTGCCAACTCTTCACAAGAAACCAATGTTCTGCTTTCTATCACTCTAGATTAGACGTCTTTCCTAAAATTTCATGTAAGTAGAACATGGCTCTAGTTTTTTCCCCCTAATTTAGAATAATATTGTTGAAGTTTATCATTGCTGTTACATGAATCAGTTGCTAGGTGCTATTACATCGTAAAGCAGTACTCATAATAACCTTATATTTTCTCTTAACAGATATTCTGATTTTTTTCCAGGCTGGGGTATTACAGATACTATGAACATTTTTGTACCATTCTGTGTTTCTATAAACAACTAGAGTGAAAATTGCTAGTTATAGGAAAAATATCATTACCTTTATATGGAACTAGCAAATGGATTTGTGATGTTATCACATTATAGTTTAACCTGCACTTCCTTACTTATTAGTTTTAGACATCTTTTCTAGTACTTATGGGCCACCTATTTTTTTGTGAAATGCCTGTTTCAATATTTTCCTTTCCTTTGCTTATTGAAACTAGGTTTGTGCTATTACAAACATTCTTTATATAATGAAGATGAAAGTCCTTTGTCAGGTATTACTAGAGATACTGTCTCCCAGTCTACGGTTCTCTCATTCATTTTCAAAATAAAATAAATCCCAACTTACCTTTCTTTTTGTGTTTTATGTTCTATCTAAAAATCTCTGGGTACCTAAAATTACAGTTTCTTCTAATTGACATTTTGCACACTGTTTACATGAATTACTTTGAATACATTTTAAAATTAAAATACATCAATGTATAGCTATTTTAGCAGCATTTTAAAAAACTGTCCTTTTCCCCATCAAACTATTCTGAAACACTTATTAAAAGTCAACTGATGACTTTCAATTACAGCCTAAGAAGTAGCAAAAAAAATTATTGCTCCTACTCAAAAATCAAAGTAAGTGGCTAGGCAGGCTACTATTTTTCTCAAATGTATTAGATATGTAAGGTCACAAGGCAAAATAGAACCCATAGTCTGGAGAGGTAGGTGGCTGCAGAGAGAAATAAGGATCCAATCAATTGCATAAATGAGACCAAGAATGCCAAACACCACATAAAATTATTTCAGTGGAAAACACAGACAACATGCATGATATAGAGGGTAATTTCTGCAGAGATGGGAACTATGATAAAATGTCAGATAAAAAAATTATGGTAACATAAATGAATGCCCTCAAAAGGGCCACTAGCATACTAAACACTGAAGAATCAGTGATGCTAAAGACGTGTGTGTGTGTGTGTGTGTGTGTGTGTGTATTACATGTATTACTGATCCTATGATAATGCCAAAGTATATAGAAAACATCGGTTTCTTTGAAGAGGCAGTTTGGTAACAATGGCTCTTCCTGTATACATATTATCAGCAGGCAGCAAGGGAGAGGGACTGTGGCACGGTAGTCTGAATGTTCAGATATTACCCGTGAAAGGTTTATTTGTTTTACGTGGCAAGTTGTAGCTGAGGTGATAGTACTTATTAAGTAAAGGGACATAATTCTGAGTTGCAAAACAAATAAATACCTGGTAAGTGGAATGAATATATCCAGACATAAACACCACACAAATCAGAAAATATTCACAAACATTCAATGCTGTCATTCACATTGTGTTATTTATTTTTAAAGTTTTTATTCTAGTGAATGCTTATTAATCAATATTAATATATTACAGTTTCCATACTACATATGAAACAGGTCTTTAAATAAAATTTCTAGATAAAGGCTATTACTTACCTTTCTCAAATTGTTATTTTCCTGTTGTAGGTCTGAGAGATAAGGAAGTTTGAGGAGTTATAAGTAATGAGATACCATTTTTTGGTGAGGGATTTTCTCTCCATATGTTCAAATATTAATTTTTTCCCAATACTGACCTGAATGAGTTGTAGAAAGATATTGTCTGAAGTTTCTCCAGATGAATTTTCTGATATACAATGAGTTCAGATGTCCGCAGAAATTAGATTCATAGGTTTGCAGTAAGGGTTGGTGAGTTTGTTAATATCAAGTATACCCAATCCTGTATAAGCTCAGCGGAGTTTATTTTCTGGTTGTAAAAAAGCCCAGCTGTGCATATGGAGGGGGAAACTCATTCCAGAGAGCAGTTTTTGACCTATTTCTCACCATCATGTATGCTTTTGACTTCAATATATGAACCAGAACTAATCTCCATTCCATTCAGATGAAAACTGGAAGAAACACTGAAAATTTGAGAGGCATAAGACACATTTATAATTGATTCTTACTTTTTTTTAAGCTAGAGTTTAACAATGTTGGATAACACAATGGTTGAGAAATTTGGGTTAGGTGTAGCATGGGGGCAAAAGGAAATGGTTATTGGTGAATATTTTAATAGTCATTATATAGCATATGGGCCTTATACTTGTGTAAGTCAAATTGAGTGTCGACTTATGATAGAGTTTCCCACATTCATCACCTTCATTTCTTCTGTTTTGTATACACTCAGGTCTCTACCTTTTATATATTTTGTGCTGTACTAAAAGAGTTAGCTTTTGGTTAATCAGCACACATTTCTTTCTAGGTTTTCCTCACTGTGATTCCTTTCAAGGATGTATTTTAATTGCTCACACAAAATCTTCGTATTTTCTTTACTTTTTTTATTTTTCAGTACCAGGGAACAAACTCAGGACCTTGTGTTTGCCTGGCAGGTGCTGGAACCACTGAGCTAAATCCCTGGGCCCCATAGTTTCTTTAATTTTAAAGAGAGTTTTTGCAGCACAAGTTTTCTGAGGATTGAATTCACATATTATTTTCTGTATTATCTTTAAAGTGTTTCTTTCCTGGGTAAACTCTGATAGCCAACAACACCGGCACTGTGACTGAAAAACTGCCCATATTGCCCATACGCTTTATGTTCATATTTACTCCCCTGTGTGGGCCTTCTGATGTTCTCTAAGGCTTGATTTCTGACTGAAAGTTTTCTCACATTTATCACATTTATAAGGTTTCTCCCCTGTGTGGGTTCTCTGATGTACTCTGAGGTTGGATTTCTGACTGAAAGCTTCCCCACACTGGTTACAATTATAAGGCCTCTCCCCTGTGTGAGTTCGCTGATGCTTTCTGAGAACTGACTTCTCACTAAAAGCTTTTCCACACTCATGACATTCATAGGGCTTTTCCCCTGTGTGTGTTCTCTGATGTCCTCTGAGATTTGATTTCTGCCTGAAAGTTTTTCCACACACATCACATTTATAGGGTTTCTCCCCAGTATGAGTTCTGTGATGTACTCTGAGGTTTGATTTTTGACTAAAAGCTTCCCCACAATGATTACATTTATATGGTTTCTCCCCTGTATGAATTCTGTGATGTCCTCTAAGTTGTGATTTCTGACCAAAAGCTTTTCCACATTGATTACATTTGTAGGGCTTCTCTCCTGTATGTGTTCTATGGTGTTTTCTTAGGCCTGATTTCAGTTTGAAAGCTTTTCCACAATCACTACACTTATATGGCCTTTCCCCTGTGTGAGTTCTCTGATGATTTCTTAGGCCTGACATATGACTAAAAGATTTTCCACATTCATTACATTCAAAAGGTTTCTCCCCTGTGTGTGTTCTCTGATGTACTATGAGGATTGACTTATAGTTGAAAGATTTCCCACATTCATTACACTCAAATGGTTTCTCCCCAGTGTGGGTTCTCTGATGTATCCTTAGGCCTGACTTTGCACTGAAAGCTTTCTCACATTCATCACATTTATATGGTTTCTCTCCAGTGTGAGTCCTGTGATGTTTTTTCAGATGCGACTTGTCACTGAAAGCTTTCCCACATTCATGACATGCATAAGGCTTCTCCTCATTGAAGCTTTTTTGAAGTCGACTCAGATGTGAATTTACAAAGGAGGATTTTCCACATTCATTATACTCAGAGGGTTTCATCTTTATATGAATTCTGTGATGTACATTAAAAGTCAACGGGCAGCTAAAGGTCTCCATGCCTGTATTATCTGTTGGGTGACTTCTCTGGCATGTTAGGAGGGCTGAATTATGGCTGAAGTTTCCATGTTCAGAGTGCTTTATCTCGATGTCAATTTTCTGCTGTTCTCTCATGTGTGACTTTTGTCTGAAAGATTTTCCTGCTGGGTCAGTTTTCTGAGCAGTCCTACTAAAATCATTTCCATTTCCATTATACCCACAGTGACTCTTATCTGGATAAATGCTCTGATAAACAATGGTTGACTTATTACACAAATTTTCCCCAAATGTATTAAATGTATAAGGTCCCTCTTTTTGATAGGCACTCTGAGATGGAATAAGAATAGCCTTTTCAAGGAAAGCTTTTCTCAAATTCTGAATTGTCTGATGCTGAATAGGCTCTACTTTATGACTACAGTCTTCTATATTTTTACTATAAACCAAAGGTTTCTCTCCAGTGTTCTTTCTGCAGTCCTTAATACTGAATATCCAATTCTCAGAGCAGTAGAGATCAACAGCCTTTTCTCTTGAATACTGAAAATGTGAGGCCAACAAGTTGAGACTCTGGCTGTTGGGCCCAGCAGGGTCACACTGACAAAGCATCAATCTTGCAGGGAAAATATCTTTTTCTGAGTAATATGGTTTTCTGGAAGTTTCTTGCTCCATAGTCAATGATTTGCTGGTGAACGAAACTTGCCACAAATATTTGCTCTGGTGTTCTGGGCTCTTCTCCAAGATTTTATCAGGTTGGTAGTCTTCTACAAATGAGAAAAAAATACTTTATGATACTTCATACAGCTCTTATTAATGGGACTTAAAAGATGTAACTGAAATACATGATGTTTAAATTTTTAAAAATTAATACCATAAAATACACATTACCATTTATCACTCTCCAGTTACTCCCTCCTGCAATGAACACTTATCTTGTCATTCTTGCCACTTTCTTAAGCAGTTCTAGACATCCTCTTTCATGAATGTCTTTATAAGGTGTGATGAATAATACAGTGAATGCTGCTGCTAAGTGCCATCCAAGAGAAAAACAGGCCCCTAAAAACATTACAATATGTCCTCATTCATCTTATCTGGCAATGTGCAAATTTTGGATCCTCCCCAAATTTAAAATGATCATGAAAAGTTAAGGTTTTGAATTAAGGTAGGACATCAAGGGAGCCATGATAGTACAAGTAAGACAATTCAGAACTGCTTCAAAAAGTAGCATGAACAATGGGATAACTGTACTCTATTTTTGGTTTAAAAAACTTTTTATAGTAGAAAGTAGAAATGAACGTGTGTGTGTGTGTGTGTGTGTGTGTGTATTTCAAAATGGAGGAGAAAAAAGGATATGAAGGAAAGAAACAATTGAGAATGAAGTTTATTTACAAGATTTGAGATCCTGCCACCAAAAACTCAGAGAGTGTCATGACCTCAACAAAGGTTATTAGCACTAAGTACATAACAATAATAAAATCAAAAGACACCAAGTTTCAGTGGATTTATCTGAACAGGCTTTGCACTACAAAGTAACTCTAGAGCATATATTTTTAATTTTTCTTCTGTGTGGTACTAGTTATTGAAACTAGGGCCTTTGCTCTGATCTACTTATCTCAAACCTTTTTATAAGACAGTGTCTAGCTAAGTCACTAAATTTCCAGGCTGGGCTGAAACTTGTGATCCTTCTATCTCAGGCTCACAGAATGCTGGCATTACAGGCATGTATCACAATGCTATACTAGAACCTAGATTCTTACTCAGTTAAATAAATACTACAATGGTAGGATAAACATTAACCTACATAATGCTGATCGGAGTGCTGTTTTTTCTATTCCATTCATCAATATCAAAATTAAGTGTATAACAGTATCAATTTCCTCATCTTAAAAGAAATATTCCTACAGGCAATGCGTTAACTTGCTCTGCAGTATCACCACAGCACACATATGTCTAACTGAAAGTATACTTTGATGGGAATTAGACCTTTTCCCATCTAGATTGGATTCACTGTTCTATTCTCTGTCTGGTGCTTTGGTTTATTATATCACAGTCTTTTTTATTATTATTAATTCTTCAGAAGCTTAAGAATCATGTTTCAGCACTTCGGAGGATGAGGCAGGTAGATCACTTTGAGTCCAAGGGAATCCTGGGCTACACAGTGCATTCAAGACCAGCCTGAACTACATATTCAGTGAGGCCTTATCTCAAAAAAGAAAGAAAAAAAAGATCATGTCTCAATCTGGCCTTAGAATCTTTACAAATGCTTTATATTTTTCTGTCCTACATTTCTTATGTGTATTAGACAGCAATCACCCCGCTGCTACATATATGATAAAATGTCAAGACTGAAAGCACGGCCTCAGGTACCTAGAGATAAAAATCTCACAGACATGATTCATGAAATGCATGCTCATTACATATACTACCTACCATTCCACTAGGCCACAGTACTTTTTGTCCTCACCTTTACAAGGTATCAACACCTAAATAAACTGTATGGTTTATTTCCATCAATAAATTCATAATTCTTTCCTTAAATCATCTTGCATTTCAGTCTTACATATACATAACTTCTAAATATCTTTCAGGCTGGGCTATTTCTTTTTTTTTTTAAAGGAAGAGTCAATCAATGGAATAAACTTTATTGTCTCATTTTAAGAAATTGCCATAGCCACCCTAAACTTCAGACACTCTAAATTTCAGTCAGCAGTCAGGCTCAGATAATTATTAACATTTTTAGGAGTAAAGTATTTTAAAATTAATGCATATGCATTATTTTTAAACAATGATCTTATACCCTTAAAGAACTATAGCATAAACGTAATTTTGAAACCCACTGGGAATCCAAAATAATTCTTGTGAATCAACTTATTGTGATGTTGTTTTTATTATTATGATCTAGAACCCAGCATGTAACATATCCAAGGGATACCTGTAATAAAAGTGGGCAGATACCTCATATTAGACAAAAATTACATGTAAGTCCCAGGTGAATGAAAAGTATATCATTAAAAGCTTTAAAATCTCACATTTAAAAATAATTATTTAAATAAGACTGAAAAAGAACAAAACACAAAGGAAATAACTGATAAATTTGACATTAAAATGTTCTGTTTAGAAGGCATCTTAGAAAAAGTATAAATATAAGCCATAGTTTGGTGAAAACAAAGTAGATGTGCATGTAATAATATCGAGTAGTGATGGCAAGTCCTTTAGAGATGAGAGTGCCCAAACTGCAACCCAAAACCCATTTATTTATTTATTTATTTATTGGTACCGGAGATTCAACTTGGGTCCTTGTGCTTGTGAGGCAGGCGGTGGAACCACTGAACTAAATCCCCAGCCCCAAAACCCATTTATTGAGCACAACACTGTAATTAAATCTAAATAATGGGGTTTTAATTTAGAGAAAACAATTCCCACTTTAACATCTTTTGTTTTAAAAGAAAAACAACACGTGTGTCATAGGTTCATCACCACAGCTATAAAGTAATATCACAAACAATGTGGAGTTAAAAGTAATTGGTAGAAGTACTTATAGCTCAGTTAATCTTGTTAAAGCATGAAAAATGTTATCAGATCAATTAGAGATTGACAAACGGTACTGAAAGTATAATGTCATGAACAGGAATGATAAACTATTAAACACAGAATAGGGCATTCATATTATTCTCCATATTTTCCTGGATGTCAGAAAAACATTTCAGAAAATATGTTAAAAATATTGTCATCATCAATGCAACTGGACATGACACAGAGGTATAAATTGGATACTGGAACTCAGTCAATATTCATTAAACTAAAAGTTGTGAAGTTTGATTCTTTAAATTTTAAGTAGATATGACCTATAATATTTAAAAATAAAAATAGGAAAATATCAGCACTGTTTAAATAGATTAGCATTAAAAGGAGGATAAAATCGTTCCTTACTAACTGGAATTCACAACTGATTTTGGGGTTTGCTAAACAATTTTCTAGAAAATTAACCAATGTATTTTTATGCTAAGAACTCAATACTGACCAAAGGACAGTAAAGGTAGAGCAAGGGAAAGCAGAAAGCAGGAGAAGAATGAGAAAAATATAATGGAATTAGATTAAAGTAGATGCAGGCGAAATTAAAGTTCCTGATCACAGATATCTTTCAGCACTTTCAAAATTGGCAAATAACTTGATAAAACCACTGTCTATCAGTGTATAAAACTCTGATGGAGTGCCTGCTGAAGTTATGAATATAAGTGGGGAATGTAGCACAGAGACTTTCAAATGGAAAAGAATGGCTTTTGTATTACAATTTGGTTATCAGGTCAAATTCCTTGCCTAAAAACTTACTGAACCTTTTTGGGAAAGCATTAATTTGCGAATCTAAAATAAATAATATTGGACATAAAATCAACATGAGTTGGTGAAGATTAAAATCTGTCAGTTGAATCTAATTCTTCTCTGTGATGGGTCCATTAAAGGGCAGCAGCAGTGTAATTAATTGCTTGAGGCTCAGAAACCCAATTAATCTCTAAGTTGACTTTTATTTCCTAGAATGGTAGTGCTAGAAGAGCCCTCCAGGATCATCTAACTCTCCCTTTTCATTTTATAGGGAGGAAACAGACATAAAAGAGGTGAAATGACTTGCTCAAGGTCAAAGATAAGTTTTATACTTGCCACTATAGCCTATAAATTGATTCAGTATTGCATCCTTCAAATTTTTATGAGTGTTCGTGTGTGTGATCATGAAATATTATTTGAATACAGTTTGTTCTTTTATTAGTCATTCATAAAGTAGTTGAAAATTCATCTCATGAAAGTTTCCTTACAAGGGTTTTCAACCTTCAGTTTTAAAAAAAACTGAAGCCTTTTCCATATTCTTCGTGTAGCAAGGGTTGCAATAGGAGAGTGGGGAGGGACTGATATGCATACCTCACAGGGAAAATCTAGGAACAGAGGAGCCTTGGGTGTGGACTCCAGGAAAAAAAGGGGTCATGAATTGACAGTACAAATGAGGCCCAATCCTGGTGGTATGTTGCCAGCTATCCCATCCCTTAAGGATTCTATGTGCCCGATTCCAAGATGTGAGCAGAAAAAACACGGAATATTTTTAGAGAAGAGCTCAGTGGGGTCAGCAATGATAACAAAGATGACATATGAGGACACAGGAAATGACAGCCACTGTAAGTGTAGGAAGCAGGGTGGCACACCATGTGTCAGTGTGGTAGCTTGGAGGCGCCCTGCTGAAATATGCCCCTAGTGAGCCTGCTGTGAATAAAGAGGTTATCCAAGAACGTCCAGTTGCTACATATTTTGATTTGCTACTGCATCCATACTTAGATAAGCTCTCCCTGAGTGCTCCTTACTGAACACAACTCTGGATAACAGCCAGGACTTTTGGCTCAATATAGGAAGGCTGGGCTATTTCTTAAACTGAAAAAGAAAAAATACTTTCTAAAATTTTCCTACAAATTTAAGTAACACTTATTTACAATCTGAAAGCAGTTACTACCTGTATCACTCATTTTAACCAGCGATACATGGTATGCATTTATATAGCTAAGAATCATGATATATTAAGCAAATTAAAATTTACTTGGGTACTTGTTGTATATAGGTTCTGGAAAGTGCAAGGAGTACCAAAAATGATGAATACCAAATAAACTGTTTTGGGTGGAAAGTGTAGCAAATCACATGGGAATAAACACTGACAAGTTCTAGCTTAAATGACAAGTATGAAAGGATGAGTATCAAGACAATATTTTTAAGTTAATATGTGATGGGTCCCAAATATGATCATTTTCAAAGCAATTGAGTACCAACAAATGACTGTACTATCAATGAAATAAGGAAGCATCTTAAAGTTGATGGCAAATTCATAGTTAATTGGGTATATTATCTTTCTAACTTATATGTAAAATAACAGTTCACCTTTTAATAACACCTTATGTGATAGAAAATATTTTGTTTCTTGTTTTCTTTCCAAAGAACTTCATTCTGATACACTTCACATTTCTCTATTTTATATACAGAGACTCAGACCCAATGCCAACCTACACCTCACAAATTGGAAGTTCCAGAAATTTCACTGGAAGATTTGCATTTAGAGATAGTGTTTTCTGAATGAAGCACTAGGAAATACCTCTCCCAACTGGCTCTGGAGATAATCTATAGTATTATTAAAAATACTTATTACATGGTACATGCCCAAGTATGGAAGAGTGACGAGCAACCATTCTTTTTTGAAGGATTATAATCCAGGTGGGTAAAAGAATTCATTCAACAACTGAGTTTTCTCACACAGAATCCTACTTCTTTTTGATACATCATCCATCAGGAGAGTAGAAAGTTACCAAAGGAAAAGATGAAGTACAGGCTACAGTATTCCAAGATTATACTATAAAAGTAGGAACCTGAGCCAAAATGTCTTTCCTTTTTCTAGCTGAGGTCAGCTACTTTATTATTTTTATTACAAAAACAACCTTTTAGCTTTATGATTTATACAATTAGTTTTATCTGTATCTTGCTTTGCTTTCTTTCCTTTGAAACTTCTCTCTTTTTTTACCTAAGTATTTGAAACTAAAAGTTTTCCTCTAAGCACTGCTTTATCTATAGTCCAAAGGTTCCCATGTGTATACTTTTAATTTTTTAAAATCCTGTGTATAATGTACAGGTTTGATTTTGCTTTACTCTTTGATCCAATGTGTTTAAGGACACATTTGTTACGGATCTCAAGACAGACTTCAGTTTTTCTCATATTATTTGCAAAAACTAGTTTAACTGAACAATAGCATCTCTACCTTGGGGAATTTATTGACATTTACCTGAAATGTTTCTATGTTTGGTCAATGTTCCAAGGTCATTTTAGGCAGATTCACTCTTTGTTTTTGGAGTAGAATTTTGAAAAAGTATAAAATCATTTTATAAAATATGCTACTTACAAATTCTAGAGAATGAGTCAATAAACTTATAATAAAAAACCAGAGAGTAAATGCTTTTGGCAGTGCTTGCTATGTGGTCCCTGTTAAAACTACTCAACTCTGGCTTATAGCATGAATTCATTATCAAATGGATATGGCTTTGTTCCAATAAACCTATCTCTACCAGAAAGTACAGCAGGTAACACTGACGTGAGGCCCACAGTTTGTTGAACACTCTTCTAGAGTCTCAGTTGGTGTGCACTGGCTTTGCAGTGACAGAGAGGTATAATAAGGTCTACCATATCTAATGCAGAGATACCTCCATTCATGAACTTAATTCTTCCCATGATTCTGGTCACAAACCAAATTGGGCAAGAACCGAATCCAATTTCCCCATAAGGTTAACATTGAACCAACCACTGAATTTGATTCGGTTCTTGTCCGATTCAGTTTGCAACTAGAAATTGTGGGAAGAATTAAGATCATGAACTGAGATACTACTGTATTGCTTCTTATAATTCCTGTGGTTTTTATTTCATAAAACTTGATTATTCAAAACTTTTACATATTCTTTTAAACTTGTCTTCAGCATCTTTAAATTGCTTTCTTCTCACCCATTTTTATCTGACCTGAACAAACACTTAGATATTAATGAGATAAGTAAACAGTGTATTATTTTTGAGAAAAACTGGTATTGTTTCCTTCTAAACTATGAATTTATTCCATCTGTTAGTTGATACAGCAGATCCATTGTCTTATGGTATGTTATTATGCTGGAGATTTGCAGAGCTTCTGCATAGACAATAATAGATGCAGCAGGCCAGAGACTGCCACTTTACATGCTTGTAGCCTTTGGCTGGTATTTGGTGAGATTTCAAGAGAATTGCCAGGAATCCCAGATCTGCTAAGAAATGCCTATGAGGGTTCACTGTGCACAAACTCTTTGTACAGACAAGGTGATTTATGTTGAATACCTGCTTCCTACCTGAAAGTCTGGATTTTTGACATATGCTAGCTAGAAGGTGCCTCTGTGAATAGCCCATAATAAAAATCCTGGACCACTAGTCTCTACTGAACTGCCCAATTAGACAACCTTCTACACAAGTCTGTCACAATTTATGCTGGGGGAACCCAGCATGCTTGGTTACTCTGAACTCCAAAGTTCATGCTTGGTTACGCTGAATTTTGTCTCATGCCTTTTTTTCTTTCATTCTGTTTTGTATCCTTTCTGTTACATTTCAGCCATGATGATTACCATAAGCTGAGCTCTATGAGTCCCCCTAGTGAATCAGCAAACCTTCTGCCCGGATTCAGTGACTCACCTGGGGAATTCCAGCTTAGGCATTCTTTCCCTTTATCTAATGACCATGGATCATCTCCTTTTTCCAATATGAAGATGAGTTCTGGTTTTGTAAAGCAGTACCCTGTGAAGAGAAAACAATTTAGAAATTGAGTCAACAGCATAGGTTCCACTGTTCCTGAATGTGAAGGAAGGTACAGCTTTAGAAGGGGTACACTGAAGGGATTCACTGGATCTTTTTTGGGTAAGTGATAACAAAAACCCACTTTTATGCTTATAAACATCTCTTTCAATCTCTGATTGCAAGAGTAAATGACATTATATTCTAAAATCATCAATGTCTTGGATTTCAAACATGAGATTTCATGAAGTCTTCCATGTCTGTCATTATGGATTAAAAGACACTGATTTACCTATCCGAAATATATGAAATGTTATAGACTTTAGGTAACAGGTAAGAATTTCTGAGAATAGAGGAACGAGTGAAGCGAGCCCTAGAATTATCACAGGTTACTGTTGAGATTATTTCCAACTGATATCACACAACACATTCAACAGATTGGCAGATTCAATGAGTTGAGGTGATAGCACTGAAAGTGTATGGAGGTCATGGGAGCTACTTATGTGGAGTGAAATATCAGAGAAGAAAGAGTTCTACTAATACAGAGTCTTGAAGATCTGAGTGTTGACTTGGATAAACATGCAAGAAAAGTCAGTTGAGTGTAAGGAAAGATCAGTGGAAAAGAACAGGTGAAAAGTAATGTAAACTGTTTAATAAAATTACTTATTTTTTTAGAAATTATTTATTTCTTCCCATAAGAAGGAGGGATGGGATCTCCCAGATCAGGGTGTCAGTGTGGTTTTGTTGGATTCCACTGAGGGTCTACTTCTATGCTGTAAACTTCTGACTTACTGAATTGTCACACTTTGGGATTACCTGATGTAGCATTGTGTGAGGCAGCAGGATTTCTCCCAGTCATCTTTTATATGGGCACTAATCTCATACATAAGAGCTGTGCCCTACTATAGCTGTATAAGTAACCATTGGAATGGTGCAGAATTTAGGAATTAGGACTGCTGTCTTCGCAGACTGACCCTTTTGTCACTATATAAAGTCACTGATCAGTGGTAGTTTGCTTTGCTTTGAAGTCTACTTTAGCAATCCTGCTTTCTTATGATTAATGTTGCATGGTGTACTTTTATGTTCAATGTACTTATTTTTTAAATGAGTATCATTGGGTCTTTTTTTAAACCAACTCTTTCAATCTCCTTTTATTTGATTCACTTAATTATGAATATGTTAGTCCTTAGTCCGCCATTTTATTTGTATTCTGTCTGTTCCCCATTTTTCATTTTTTCACATGGGTGGGTCCCCTTGAACATTTTTTAAAAGCTTCATCTTTATTTAAGTGTATTTTACAAGCTTAAACATACAGATTTGCAAAAGTTTTTAAATAGTTAATTCTATATACTAAGTTCTATGTTAGTTAGCACAGTTCACCAGTGTTGATATTTTACCTGCTCAGAAGTATAAAGGAATCCGTTAAGTCTCTTTAGTGCTCCCTGTTCATAATGTGATAATTTTAAATGCTTCCCCCATATACAGAGAAAAATATCAAATAGTGTTATAAGATTTCCTTCGTATAATGACTGTGACCACTATGTATATCTAAAATGTACCAATAAAATTAATTTTTAAAAAGTGGAGGGTGCAGGGAGGGATTAGAGGAACAGGATAAAAAAGAATTAAAATTTGTTATGTACATGTACAAACTCCCAACAATAAGTGTAATCATTTAGGGTTATTGCAAATCAAACAAACAAACAAACCACAAAGATTTCCTCCAACCATTAAATACAAATGAGAAAACTCAAGAAGGAAGCCAAGTAATTTAATATGTACTTATACTTTTACTCTTTCTAGTTCTTTGATTTCCGATAGTTCGATTGCTTTTACATTTTTCTTTCTGTTCCAATAATTCTTTTAAGCCATCTTTCAGACTACATACATTAGTGATACATTCTTAGCTTTTCACCTGAGACTTAGTTTCCATTTCATTTCCAAGAGTTATAGGGTTCTGGTACTGGAAAAAGAAGAGTTATGGGGTTAGGTTGACAACGTATTTCCTTTATCATTTGAAATATGTGTCCTGGGCCAGGGATTTAGCTCAGTAGTTCCTCTATGGTTTCCAATGAGAAATATACTATCAACTCAAGTTGATTTTCCCCTAGAAGATACAGTTTCTCTCATTGCTGTTAAGGTTTTTTTTGTCTTTAGTTGTCAGAAGTTTGTTAACTACCCTTCTTGAAATGGATTTTTTCTGAATGTATCCAGCAGTGGATCCCAAACACTTTGGTACCAGGGACTGGTTTCGGGGAGATGTATAGTGGTCTTCAGATGATTCAAGCATGTTACCTTTATTGGACACTTTATTTCTATTATTATATTAGGTTCTCATAAGGAGCACATAACCTAGACCCTTCGCATGAGCAGTTCACAGTAGGGTTGGTGTTTCTATGAGAACCTAGTGCAGGTCAGTGGTGAGCAGCTGTAAATACACATGAAGCTTCACTTGCTCACCTGTGCACTGCTCACCTCCTGCTGTGGCCCTGCTCTTCACAAGCCATGGACGGGTATCCATTGGTGTCAGACGGAAGCAAGGGAGTGGATGGGATGACAGGGCCACTGCTGCACAGTTTGTTCAGCTTCCTGCAACTGTAGGCTTATATCTTTTCTAAAATTTGAGGAATTTCTACCATTAGCTCTTAAATTTTTTAGTCTTTGCTAGAACTCCTATTAACATAAATGGTAGAAATTTTGTTGTAGTTTATGAATGGTTTCTTGATGCTTTTTGGGGAGGGGTACTGAGGATGGAACCCAGGGCCTCAAGCTTGCTAGCAACACTACATCCACAGTCCTTCCATTTATCTTTATTCAGTCCACTTTTTTGTAAAGACTGGGTTATTTCTATTGTCCTATCATTAAGTTCAGTGAGTGATTTTTTTCCTGTGGCCTCTCCATTTGGCTATGGTGCACACGAATTGATATTTTTCTGAAGTGAAATTTTATTTTTCAATAGCTTTAGATTCATAAAAGAATTGCAGTGATAAAATTCCTATGTATCTTGCATCCGATTTCCCCTACTGGTCAAATTTTACACTATTATGGCACAGTTGTCAAAACGAATAACATAATATTTAAACATTAATATAGCCTTATTTTATGCAGATTTTTTTACCTAATGGATTTTTTCCTTGTTCTGTGAGTCCATCCAGTATTCAACACACATTTATTCATCATATCTCCTCCAGGTTATAAGTGAGTGCTCTATCTTTCAAAGCATTAATCACTTAAAGGACACTGTAGACCATCCTTCAATTTGGGATTGCTGATGTTTTTCTCATAGGTAAACCAGGGTTGTGTACATTTGGGAGAAAGATCACAGAGATTAAGTGTTTTACCACTTCTCAACAGGGATTTATGCTATCAACAGCCACATCACTGATGATGTTAACCCCAACCACTTGGCTGAGGGAGTATGTGCCATGTCCATTACGTAGAGCTACTTCTTTCTGTTCTGTGGACACTGTACTTTTTGGAAAGAAGCTGACAGACACAGCCCACTAAAGCAGTGCTGAATTATGTTCTATCTCCTTGGAGGGGAAATAATTACGTAAATTATTAGGAATTATATTCTTGCACATTTATTCATAATTAATGATTTATTAGTATTAACTCATGGGAACTTTATACTTATTATAAACCAATGTTACTTGTTTTATTGTTCAAATTATTGCAGCTTTGATTACTGGCACTCTTTTGGTTGGCTCTTTTTTTTTTTTGGTACCGGGGATAGAACTCTAGTCCTTGAGCTTGCAAGGCAGGCGGCGGAACCACTGAGCTAAATCCCTGGCCCTTCTCTTCTTTGATATCCCCATCATTGTGTTTTTTGAGCATTTCCTTACTTTCTGGATCTACAAGATACTCTGTGCTTATCTTATATATTCCATGCCCCAACCCTAGAATCAGGCATTTCTCCAAGAAAACCTGGATCCTTTTATTGAACACAGTACTACAAACTACATATGATCTATTCAGATTTTTCATTTTTCATGATTTTGTTTTCATAGATTATGTACTTCTAGGTATGTCTTCATCTATGATATCCAATTTGCTGGTATATGATTGGTCATAGTATTTTCTTATAATCATTTTTATTCTTGCAGAATTGGCAATATCATCCCTTTTTTGCTTAAATTCTTTTATTGGTACATTTTAGGTATACAATATGTTTCCATTTGTCATTGGGTGCTTGTACCTGTACATGATGTATCTTGGTTCTTATTTTTTCCCCATTCCCTGTGTTCCCTTCACCCCCTCCATCCTTCCCTATTTACAAAGACTTTGTTTCCATTTTTTCCTTTTCTCATAATTTTTCCTTGCCCTTCTGTCCTTTCCCCTTCCCCTCCCACTTCCCCTACCCCTTTAGACCTTTTCTTCCTATTTCAAATTATCAATTATTCATTTTAATCATTTTAATCCTTATTTACACTTTCAGTTTCTCATACCAGAGAAACTATTGGGTATTTACACATGTGTGTCCTATTTATTTCACTTCAGAGTATGGCTTCAATATGCATCCATTTAGCTATAAATGCCTCTAGTTTCTCATTCTTTATGGCTGAGTAGTCCTCCATTTTATAAAAAACAACACATCTTCTTTATCTAGTTTCCAGTTGATGGGCACTTGGGCTGTTTCCAAGCTTTAACTATTACAAACTGTGCCACTATAAACATGGGTGCACATATATAGCTGTGGTATGATTCTTTTAATTATTTTGGGAAAATACCCAGCACCCACTTTTATTTCTGATTTTATTGAGATTTCTCTTTTCTTCTTGGTCAACTACATACATCTTTAGTTGTCTACTTTGGTGATCTTTTCAAGGAACCAACTATTGGTGTCTTATTTTTCTCTGTTTTTCTATTCTTTATCACTTTTCTAATCTCTCACATGGTTGTTCTTCTACTACCTTTAGGTTTAGTTGACAGTTCTTTCCCTCCCATATGACGTAAAACTAGATTCTTGATTTGAGATGTCTTATTTTTTTATGGATGCATTTACAGGTACAAATTCTCATCCTGGTATTATTTTCATTGAATCACGGTTTTGGTAAATTGTATTTTCTTTTTCTTTTTTTCTTTATATATCCTTTTATTGGTACATTTTAGGTATACAATATAATGGAATTCATCACTGGAAATTTGCACCTTTACATAATCTCTCTTGGTTCTTATATTTTCCCCCTTCCCCCGCCCTCCCTTCAACTCCTCCATCCCTCCCTATTTACAGAGACTTTGTTTGCTTTTTTTCATTTTCTCATATCAATTCCATTCCCTTCTTTCCTTTCCCCTACCCTTTCCACTTCCACTTCCCCTTCCCCCTTGCACCTTTTCTTCCTATTTCACATTATCTATTATACCTTTTAGTCCTTATTTACACTTTTGGTTTCTCACACTAGAGAAATATTAGGTATTTACACAAGTGAGCAAATTGTATTTTCACTTCCATTTGTCGCAAGGTATTTTTCTAATTTCCCTTATATTTCTTTGACCTACTGTACATTTAAATGTGTTATTTGCTTGTGACATTTTCAATTATCTTTTTGTTATTCATTTCTAGCTCTATTAACTATGGATGAAAAAATGCTTTGTATGACTTTAGTCTTTTAAAATTTATTGTTTTGTTTTGTGATCTAACTTAAGGTCTATGTTGAAGAATGGCCCACATGTGGACTTGAGAAAATATGAGTTCTGCTGTAGGTGGGAGGAGTCTTCTACATATGGCTGTGTTGTTCACATCTTCTATTTACATACTGATCTTCTGCTTGTGCTACTCATTATGAAAGTGGGATATTAAAGTATCCAGCTATTATTGTAGAACTATCTATTTCTTCCTTCAATCCTACCAATGTTCTCCTCACACAATTGGGGCTCTAATGTTTGGTGACTACCTGTATGGGTATTATGTCATCTTGGTGAATTCTCCCTTTCATCAGTATATATTTTGGTCTTTTGTACCAGTTTTTGACTTAAAGTCTATTTTTCTAAATGATAGGTATTTTTGCTTTTTTATTATAATTTATATCAAGTATCTTTTTGTAGTACTTTGAACTTATTTCTGTCTTTAGATGTAATTAAATTTTTGAGGTAGTGTAGAGTTGAATTGTATGTTTTAAATTCATTCTATCTCTGTCTTCTGTTTGGAGAATTTAATCTACTTGCATTTAGGGTTTCCTGATGAGGAAGGATTTACTTCAGTCATTTTGCTCCTAGTTTCTGTACAGCATCTTTGCCCTTTTCCTGCATTATTGTCTGCTTTTGTGCTTAGCTCACTTGTGGCAGTAGCATATATTTTAATTCCCTTCTTACTGCCTTTTATATATACTGTATAGATATTTTTATGGCTATCATAGACACTATATGGCATACAAACTTACCATTCAATCTGTTTCTATTTTATATCTAATATTTTTAGACTACTCACACAGAAGTGATTACTGTTATCACTAATTTTTTTTATCTGTTCTGGTTTTTCCCCACTTCTCCTTTTGTTCTGTCTTCTTTTAAATAGTATTTTATATGAGTTGACTTGAGCTCTTCTCCTGATATATCATTTATACTTCTTTATAAGTCTTTTTAATGGTTGCACTAGTGTTTTCAATGTATATTTTTTTGATCAAAATGAAGCCAGAATAGGAATTTTACCTTTGTTTACTGTGACACTATTCACAATAGCTAAGATATGGAAGCAGTCTAGGTGCCCATCAGAATGTATAAAGAAAATATGGTATTATGGCTTGTGTTTAGCTCTTCACTCAAAGCCTCATGCAGTCAGAGATGGGGTTTTTCCAGAGGTGGGTGGATCTACAGTGTGTGATGCTAAAACTGATTCATAGTGCAATGCTAGGCTCAAGGGCACTAGGACTAAGGGTGTGAGTGCTACCCACCCTAAGTAGTCTGGATAAAAGAGGCAGAAAGATGCTGTTAAGGTCTCTTGTTGAGTTTTCTATCTTGTGGATGCCATGAACTGCTTCTCCTCTGCCTTGGAGCCAGTCAGTTGTGGACTGAACCTCTACAAACCGTGAGCTAAATACATCTTCTTTCTTTAACTTTGGGTGTTGGATATTTTGTCTCATCAATGAAAGAAAAGTAACTGAGATAGAATTTGGTACTGAGAGTGGGGTCATTGCTGTGACTATACCTGAACATGTGGTTCAAGAGCATTTGAAACTGACTTGTGGGAAGACTTTGGAAAGGTCTGGAGATGCCTTCTGAAAAAGTAGAGCTGGAACACCTTAGGCTGTACTGCATAGGAGATTTTGGTCAGAGCTCAGAAGACCAGAAAGCCGGTAAAGACCAAGCTCAGGAGGCTTTGCTGGAAAGAAGGACTGTATTGGCTGCTGGACTCCAGACATATGTTATGCCTTGCAGAAAGTTCACCTGCACTTTGCTTGTGTTCAGAGACTTTGCCTGAGACTGAGATTAAGGGAGGAGGACTAATCCAGTAGAAGAAATTTCAAGGCAGTCTAATGTTGAGGCAGTGACATGGGGACTGTTGGGGATTTTAGCCAGATTTATATTGAGAATCAAGAGCAAAGAGCTCAGCAGAATTATTTTTGGCTAGAAAGGAAGCTCCAGTAAAGTTGCGGCCTGTGAAGACAGAGCAGAGGATATTGTGATTGCTGAGAAAGAGAGAACAGAAAAGATGGCCTGAGGGCATCACAGGAAGCAGCAGGACCCTCTGCAGCCTCAAAAATGTAAAAGTGAAAGACTTTGCTTTGAGAAGACAGCCCCAGAGCACCATATTCCAGAATGGTGGCAGCAAAGGGAAGTTGTTCCTTGGGATTGGGTTCATAGACACCAGACCCCTACAGTCAAGAGAGAAGGAAGCCTAGCTACTGCTATAGCTGGCAGCAGACCTTGGTGTTATCCACATGGTGCTGATTTTAAGTGCATGCAGATTGCAAAGGTTGTTGGGTCAGGAAGGCTTCCACCCAGATTTCAGAAGAAGGCCTGGGAGCCCAGGCAGTGTGTGAAGTGTGAGTATGAAGCCAAAGGTGCAATGGAGACCCCAGAAGTTTGGAGGGGCCAGGTACATAGTCTGAGGAAAACTCAACGAGAGAGTGGAGCTGGCCCAAGAGAGAAGCTATGGAAGAAGTACCATAGGGGCAGAGAGCCACAAAAGTCCTTTAGAGTTCACGACTTGCCGAAGATTGTCAGGGATGTGGAAGTGGAACTGTGGAATTATGTTTGCCCTGCTGGATTATAGACTTGCTTTGGTTCCATTCCTTTGTATCTCCCTATTTGTACCTTTTGGAATGGTAATGTTTATCTTGTGCCATTGAATGTTGGAAGTGTTTAACTTTCTTTTCATTTGTACAGGGCCTTGCAGCTAAGAGTCTGCCTTAAATCTCAGAGGAGACTTTGGACCTGAACTCTTCAGCAATGCTTAAACTGTTAGGACTTTGGAAACTCTTACAGACAGACTAAATACCTTTTGCATAAGGGGATGTGCATGAGTCTTTGTGGGGCTAGGGGCAGAATGTTATGGCTTGTGTCTGGAAGTCCCCCAAGAACCTCATGCAGTCATTGGTGGCGCTTTTTCAGAAGTGGTTGGATCTAGAGTGTGTGACATTGGAATTGATTCATGGTGTAATGCTAGACTCAAGGGCACTAGGATGAAGGGTGTGAGTGCTATCCACCCTAAGTAGTTTGGATAAAAGAGGCAGAAAGATGCCGTTAAGGTTTCCTGTTGTGTTTGTTATCTTGTATGTGCCATGAACTGTTTCTCCTCTGCCTTGGACCCAGCTGATTATAGACTGAATTTCTACAAACTGTGAGGTAAATAAACCTCTCCTCTTTTAACTTTGGGAGTTGGGTATTCTGTCTCAACAATGAGAGGAAAGTAACTAAGATATATGGTATATGTGCACAATTGAGTATTAGCCATATAGAATAATTAAATGGTGTCATGTGCAGGAAAATAAACAGAACTAGAGGACACTGACATCTTGTTAAGCAACATAAGCCAGACACAAAGACAAGTATCACAAGTCAAAGGATGACCTGAAAGCATAAGAGGGATTACTAGGGACTGGAAAGGCAGCCAGATGAAAGAAGTGAGTGAGTTCAAGGCCAGCCTGGACTACATAGCTAGACTCTGTCTCAAAACCAAACCAAACCTGCCAGGGATTTAGCTCAGTGGTTCTGCCGCCTGCCTTGCAAGGGCAAGGACCTGAGTTTGATCCCTGGTACCAAAACAAAAAAACCAAACCAAACCAAACCTCAATATAAATGTTCAAATCAGCATGACTTATAACAGCCAAAAAGTGGAAACAACCAAAATTCCCTTTGATATGTGAATGGCTAAACAGAACATGATACATTCATACAGTGGAAGACTACACAGCAAGAAAAGGAATAAACTATTGATACATATAACAATTTGAATAGATCTCATGAATATGCTAAACAAAAAAGCCAATCTCAACACATCAAATCCCATGATTCCATTTACATAACATTCATGAAAAGGCAACATTATATATAGAGAGAACAGACTGGTGATTTGCAAGTAAGGGTAGGTATGACTATAAACAGGTAGCACTAGAGTTATCTTCATTGTGACAGAGTTCTGTACCTTGATTGTGTGGTAGTTAATAGATCCCCCTGTGATAAAAGGGTGGTTATTTACATGCATTGGATCACTCTCTATATAATAGTGTTGATATTGTAGTGATGTAAGACATAACCATTTGGGGAAACTTGGTGAAGTATTTAATTTTTGCTAATTCCCATGGATCTCTAATTATCGCAACATAAAAAATTTTAGGAGAGTGAAATAATCAAAATGGTGGAGTAAAAGTGATCAGGCTTTACCCCCCGACCCAGAAAAACAATTACAACTATTCACTGTAAAATTACCACCCAGAATAACCCAGAACTCAAAACTGAGGCTGTGACAAACCCCTGGGCCAGAGAGAGGAGTGAAAAACCAATAGTGCACAATCATAAAAGCCAATCTAACTGTAAGCCCTTTCCCCCAATCTGAGAAGCAATGTATCAGAAAGTCCCTGCAGACTTACTTTCTAAAGTAGAAAAAGTGAGATTGAGGTTGCATCATCAGATTCTGAGTTGGATTTCAAGAAAAATGTTCCTTCCTCAGCCCTCAGGGAACATCATATCCATTTCATCTATTACTAGTTGTCTCAAATGGATATGGACTCAATTCTTTAATTAAAAGACAGAGAGGCTGAATGGATAAAAAAGCAAGACCCAACTGCATCATGCCTGCAAGAAACTTCAACTATAAGGACAGATAGCTAAGGAAAGGAAAAATAGTCCATATAAATGGAAATTAGGGGAGGGGGAAAAAAAAGAAAGCAAATGTAGCTATACTTTCATTGGACAAAATTAACTTTTGCTAAGAAATTGTAAAGGGAGACAGAGAAAGTCATTATATAATGATGGTGTTAATACCACAAGAGGATATAACAAATAATAAATATTTGTGTGTATAATCAGAGTACCTAAATATATACAGCCCAGTCTAATAGACCTAAAAGGAGAGTGAGTTGCAACACAGATATAGCAGGGGACTTCAACACTCTACTTCTGGCTACAAACAGATCATCCAGAGGGAAAACCAACAAAGAAATTTCTGAGTTAAACTATACTCTGGATCAAATGGATCTAATAGACATGTACAGAACATTCCACCCAATAGCCACAGAATACACATTCTTTTCAACAACACATAGAACATTCTCTAGGACCGACCCACGTGGTTTCTAAAGTGGAAAAGGTGAGATCAAGGTCACAAAACAAGTCTCAACAAATTTTTTAAAAAACAGTATCAGCACAAGTAACTTTTCTGATCATAATGGATAAAACTAGAAATCAGTAACATTTGCAAACTCTATAAATACATAGAAATTTAAAAAATGACCGAGCAACAATGAAACTAAAAAGATTAGGAAATATCTCAAGAGAAATGAAACAGAAGCACAACATACAAAAACCACAGAATAAAATAGTACTGAAGGAATTTTATAACATAAATCTCTCTCACAAAAAAGTAGAAATATCTTGAATCAAAAAAACCTAACATTGCATCTCAAGGAATTACAAAAAAACAAGAACTAAACACAAAATCAGTAGAGTAAGAAATAATAAAGATCAATACAGAAATAAATCAAATAGGGCCAGGGATTTAGCTCAGTGGAGCCATGCCTGCCTCACAAGTGCAAGGTCTTGAGTTCAATCTGGTACTGGAAAAAAATTAATTAATTAATTAATTAAAATAAAAAACCAAAAAGATCAATAAAAGAAAGAATTGGCTTTTAAAAAAGATACACGAAAAATAGACAAATTATTAGCTAAACTAAAAAGAAAGGAGACAAGTCTTGCAGGAAACCAGCGTGAAACTGCCCTGAGCAGGCTTTAGATATTATTGATATGACTTATGAAGTCAGCTATTGATTAAGATCATGAGTCACCACAAGGCCTAAGTGTAAATTGCTAATTGACCTTTTGGCTGGGTTCAGAAAGAGACTTCCCTATGCCAGTGGTCACAATTGAGGTCACAAATGAGGTTGTGATGTCTCTTCAGCAAGGAAACACTGCAGCTGAGGAATTATGACCGTCTGCAACCATTCTTTAAGATAAAATGTTAGCAAGATAATGCAGGTGGCTTATTAGCTATAACCTGCAAGATAACACAGGTGCCTTGTTAACTGTGACTTGTCCTTCACATAAAAACCCCTAGGAGTAAATTTAATCAAAAAGGTGAAAGAGCTCTATAATGAAAGCTATAAAACACTGGTCAAAGAAATCAAAGAGAACACAAACAAATGTAAAGACATCTCATGTTCATGGATTAGAATTAATATTATTAAAACATTCATACTAACAAAAGTAATCTACAGATTCAATGCAGACTCTATCACAGTTACCAATGACATTCTCCACTGAAACTGAAAAAAACAATCTTAAAATTCATATGGAACCACAAATATCCTGAATAGCCAAAGCAATCTTGGGCAAAGATGACAAGACTGGAAGAATCATGATATTTGACCTCAAAATATATTACCAAGCTGTAGTGATCAAAACAACATGGTCCTGGAATAAAAGCAGATCAAGGGAACAGAATAGAGAGCCGAGGAATAAACCCACATCTCCATAGCCAACTGATTTTCAACAAAGGTGACAAGGTAGACAATGGAGTAATGACAAGCCTCTTCAGTAAATGATGAGAAAAAAACTGGATATTCACATGTAGAAGAATAAAAGTAGGACTCATTCTCTCAAAATATCACAAAATCAATTCAAAATGGACTAAAGTCTTAAATATAAGACTTGAAGCTATAAAATTACTAAAAGAAAACAAGGGAAGAGCTTCAAGACATTTAACTGGGAGATAATTTTTATATAAGACCCCCAAAACAAAAGCAACAACAGAAATCCAGGAATGGTGGCAAATACCTGTAACCCCAGCACTCTGGGTAGTTGAGGCAGAAGGATCCCCAGTTCAAGCCTAGCCTGTGCAACTAATGATTTCACAAGACCCTATCTAAAAATAAAAATTAATAAAAGGCCTAGGGATATAGGGTACTGCAATCCCCAGTACTGGAAAAGAAAAGAAAAGAAAAGAAAAAAAAAGGACAAGGAAAAGCTTAGACATGGAATTTATATCAAGCTATAAAACTTCTGTACAGTATACAATCAATAGAAAGAAACCTACAGAATGGTAGAAAATATTCTCAAACTATCCATGTGATAGACATATTACATCCAAAATACATAGGGAACTCAGATAACTTCAGAACAAGGAGACAACTCAATTAAAAAGGAAGGAAGACCTGACGAGAAATCTCTGAAAAGAAGACATACAAGACTACACACCATGACCAAGTAGGCTTCATTTCAGGGACGCAAGGATGATTTAATGCATACAAATCAGTAAGTGTCATTCATCACATAAAGAGAAGCAAGGACAAAACTCACATGATCATCTCAATAGATGCAGGAAAAGCCTTTGACAAAATCCAACATCCATTCATGATAAAGATCTCTGAAGAAAATAGGTGTAGAAGGATCTTATCTTAACATAATAAAAGCCATTTAGGACCAACCTACTGCCAACATCATATTAAATAGAGAAAAACTGAAAGCCTTCTCTATTAAAATTAGGAATAAGACAAGGATGTCCAGTATCACCACTCCTGTTCAACACAATCCTTAAAACATTAGCGACAGCAATCAGCCAAGAGAAAGAAATACAAGGGATACATATAGGTAAGGGCGAAATCAAAGCAACTGTTTGCAAATGACATGATCCATTACTTACAAAGACCCAAAAAACTCCACCAAAAGACTCCTAGAGTTGATAACCAAATCCAGCAGTATAGCAGGTGTTATGGCTTGTGTTTAGATGTCCCTCCAAAGCCAAATGCTTTTTCAGAGGTGGCTGACTCTAGAGTGTGTGCTTGATTCATGGTAGGGCTAGGCCCAAGGGCACTAGGATTCAGGGTATGAGTGCTACCCAACCTAAGTAGTCTGAATAAAATAAAAGGGGCAGAAAAACCTGTTAAGATCTCTTGTTGCTCTTGCTGTCTTCTGCTGCCATGAACTGTCGCCCCTCTGCCACCCTGCCTCACAGCCAGCCAATTATGGACTGAAACCTCTCCAAACTGTAAGCCAAATAAACTTTCCCCCTTTAACTTTGGGTGTCAAGTATTTTTGTCTCAGCAATGAGAGAAAAATAACACAGCAGGATACAAATAAACACACAAAGATCAATAGTATTCCTATACACTAATAATGAACTCACTGAAAAAAGAAATTAGGAAAATAATACCATTCACAATATCATCAAAAAAATTTAAATACTTAGGTATTAACCTAAGGATGTGAAAGATCTCTACAATTAAAATTACATTAGACTGAAAAAGGAAATCAAGGATGACATCAGAAAATGGAAAAGTATGCTCTGTACCTGGTTAGGCAGAACCAACTTAATCAAAATAGCTATACTTCCAAAACTGATATACAGATTTAATGCAATCCCAGTCACGATACCAACATCATTTCTGAGAGCTAGTGAAAACAATCCTAAAATTTATATGGAATCAGAAGAGACCCAGAACAGCAAAAGCAATTCTGGGTAACAAAAGCAACACAGGTGACATCATAATCCCAGACTTGAAGTTATACTATAAAGCTACAAGAAATAAACTGCATGGCACTGGCACAAAACAGGCATGTGGTTCAATGGAACAGAACAAAAGGAGCAGAAACAAGCCCAGGCACATGTGGTATTTAATTTTTGACAAAGGGGACAAAAATATATGCTGGAGGAAAGATACTCACTTTAATAAATGGTGTTGGGAAAATTGGATGTCCATATGCGGAAGATTGAGTCTAGACCCATATACATACCTCACCATGCACTAAACAAAAATAAAAATGGGCCAAAGATTTAAATGTTAAAACAAAAACTCCTAATCTACTGGAAGATAAAATAGGTACAACATGTGTAGGCAAAGAGTTTCTAAACAGAAACTCAATGGCACAAGAAATCAAGAAATAATACCGAGAATCAACAAATGGGATCATATTAAAATTAAAAAGCTTCTGCACAGCAAAGGAAACAATCAACACAGTGAAGACACAACCTACAGAGTGGGAAAAAAATTTTTCCAGCTATTTCTTGGACAAAGAACTAACATCAAGAATATACAAAGAACTAAAAAAGGTCAGGCGGAAGACACCAAGTCGCCCCGCTGCAGACAGGCAGCCACCTGGTTCCACACTACAAAGATGCAGAGGACACCAGACCACCAAACCAAGGTACTGAGTCCCGCTGTTCCAGGCCCAAGGGTAGGGGCTTCTGAGCTGTCGTCCCACTGCTCCTGGTACAGAGGAAGGGGCTTCCCGATCACCATCCCTCCTGCTGCTCCCAGACCAGAGGAAAGGGCTTTTGGGTCACCTTCTGTCCTGCTGCTCCTGGCCCAGAGGAAGGGGCTTCCAGGTCACCATCCCTCCTGCTGCTCCCAGCCCACAGGAAAGGGCTTTTGGGTCAACATCCCTACCGCTGCTCCCAGCCCCTGTCCCACCTCACCCAGCTCAGAGGAGGGAATCCGTGCAGGCGCTAACAGACCCCTGCCCCAGTCGAAATGAGAAAACAAGTAAATAAGTCTCAAAACCAGATTTCCAGATCACCTACAGCAACCCCAAAGGGAAATGGGATGGAACACTCTGATACTCAACCACCTGGACCCACTGAACTGGCAACAAAAGGGGATCTGGAAAAAATGAAATCAGAAATGATTTCTCAGATAACAGGA
>NW_004624819.1:144739-170201 GCF_000247695.1 Heterocephalus glaber | reverse complement strand
TGAAATCAACCAATAACAAATGCTGGCGGGGCTGTGGGGAAAGAGGAACCCTGCTCCACTGCTGGTGGGAGTATAGACTGGTGCAACCACTGTGGAAATCAGTATGGAGATACCTCAAAGAACTAGGACTGGTACCAAAATATACAAACCGACAGTTCTCACAATTACAAATGACCAATACATGAGAAAATGCTCATCATTGCTGGCCATTAGAGAAATGGAAATTAAAACTACAATGAGATAGCACTCTACTTCCTGAAATAATGGCTAACAACAAAAAATCTAATAATTATCAATGCTGGTGAAGATGTAGGGAAAAAGGAACTCTACTACATTCTTGGTCAGAATGTAACTAGTACAACCACTACGGAAATCAGTGTGGAGATGCCTCAAAAAGCTAAAAATAGGGCCAGGGATTTAGCTCAGTGGTTCCATAGCCTGCCTCGCAAGCACGAGGTCCAAAGTTTGATCCCCAGTACAAAAAATTTAAAAGCTAAAAATAGAAATTCCACTTGACTCAGCTAGCCCCCTCCTAGGTATCTTCGCAAAAAATCATTATATTACAGGGATAATTGCATACCCATGTTTACAGAAGCACAATTTATAATAGCTATATCATGGAATGAGCATATATGTCCATCAGCAGAAGAATGGATGCAGAAAATGTGGTATTTATACACAATGGAGTACTATGCTGCCATAAAGATAAAACTTGAGGCATTCGTTGTTTAAATGGAGAACATAATGTTAAGTGAAATAAGTCAGACACAAAAGCTCAAATACTGCATGTTTTCTCTTACATGAGAAACACAAAGTACAAAATAGAAGAGAGGTAGATAGGAAATATGGAGAAGTTCAAATATCCAAATTATAAATTCTATTGTTTAAAAAATATTTCAATATGTATGCTGTTTTTTCATTTATACAACTAGTTTATCTTAGAAAGATTTATTGTTTCTCTTTTTGTAAGAGTCTTTTCTGTTTATGTCATGCACTGACTATTTTGAAGATAATACATAGTGTAAAAACTACTGTTATTCTTTTATTAGATTATGAAATTTTATTTTTTAAAAATTGGATTCCTTTTTTCAAAAAAAAAAAGACCAGCTAGTATGTGAAGAAATGCTCAACATCTCCAGTCATCATGGAAATGCAAATTAAAACTACGATACAATGTTACACTTCTTAGGATAGCTACTATTGTCTAGATAAAAGATAATGTATTGGTGAGAATATGTAGAAAAGGGAGCCCTTGTCCACTCTTGGAAGGAATGTCAATTAGTACAGCCATTGTGGAAAACAGTATGGACGTCCCCCCAAACATAAAAAATAAAACTACCATGTAACACAGCAATTCCATTACTTTGTATATAAGCAAAGAAAATGAAATCAGTATGGTGAAGACATATACGCACTCCCATGTTTACTGTAGCACTCTTCACAACAGCCAATTTATGGAATCAAACTAAGTGTGCATTGACAGATGAATGGATGAAGAAAATGTGGTTTATAGACCCAATGGGATGATTTTAAGCCATTTTAAGCCAGAAGGATGAAACTGTACCATCCACAACACCGTGAATAGACCTGGAGGACATTTTGCTAAGTGAAATAGGCCATGAGTAGAAAGAAAAATATCATATACACTCACATATATATGGAATCTAAAAAAAGTAAATCTGATAGAATTTGAGAGAATAATGGGTTGCAGAGGCTGGAAAAGGGGCAGTGGGGGATTAGGAGACAGGTACAAATATTCAGTTAGAAAAGAGGACTAAGTTCTGGAGTTCTATTGTACAATAGAGTGATTACAACCAATAATAACATATTTCAGGCAGGCATGATGGTGCACACCTGTGACCCCAGCACTTAGGGAGGTTGAGACATGAAGGCTGCAAGTCTGAGCCCAATCTGGGGACCTGTCTCAAATAAAAAAATATAAAGTGCTGGAAATGTAGCACAGGGCTCCCTGGAGTCAATACCCAGTAATGTAAAACAAACAAACAAAAACTATTGTATACATCAAAATGGCTAGGACAGGATTATCAGTATTTCTCCAAAACATCTGAGGTAAAAGATATGCTAATTACACTGATTTGATCATTACACAATGTACACTATATACATACGGAAACATCACATTGTGCCCCCAAATCTTGAAAAATTATGACCTATCAATTAAAACAAAAGGTTTTTTAAAAGTATATATAATATTGCCAGGCATGGTGGCATATGTCTGCAATCCCAAAACTCACTAGACTGAGGCAGGAGGATTGCCCCAAGTTTAAGGCTAGCCTGGGATACATAACAAGTTTAAGGTCAGGCTAGAGTACATAGTGAGGCCCTGTTCAAAAAAATGTATATTAAAAAAATAAAAATTGAAATAAAAATTTTCTTCTTAAAAAAGCAAGATGGAGATGGAGAGAAAAAGGATGCAAAACATGCTTAATAAAGCTATGAATTTCAACTCAACAATACAAAACCCAAAGGTCTATAAAGAAAGCATGATCTGAAGATCTGGTCAGATCCTTTATTCAAGTTTTATTTTGTTTTCTTTTTCTGTACTGGACACTGAACCCAGAGATTTCACACTGAGCTATACCCTTGTCCTTTTTATTTTTTTAATTTTTTGTTTGAGACAGGGTCTTACTAACTCTCTGAATTGCCACGCTGGGCTTAAACTAAGAAGTAAGTACCTGGCCATTAGAGATTCATGAATGACTAAAAAGTACATTAAAACAGGTTCACCACTGTTAGTAGATAAATGCAAGTTACAATCGACTAAAATACAACCAGACAACAGCCAGAATGTTTAAAAATAACAACTTACTGAATGCTGGTGACCAAAGAGCAGTAAGAACTGACACTGTTTATGAGCACTAAAAGCAGCACAACCAGTTTGAAAACATTCAACAATCTGTTAAAATGTTACATATAACGTCACCATAATACCAGGCAAATCCACTCCCAAGAATTTACACAAAAAACGAAAACACATGTGGACACAAAGATCTGTACTTGAATGTTCACAGTAGCTTTAATGCTAATAGGTCTCGTTAATATATCTACCAAGTGATAAGGATAACAAATTGTGGTTACATGCACCAAAGGAGTACTCAACATAAAAAAGAATAAACTGCTATTTTGTACAAACATGTAAATGCATCGCAAAAATATGCTAAATGAAAGAAGCCAGACAAGAGAATATAGTTTGGGTTCTGTTTAAATGAAATGAGAGGAAAGGAAAAATTATTAGAACAGAAGCAGATTAGTGGGCGGCAAGAGACAAGGGGGTAGTGACCAAGGGAGAGGACTCACTGGAAGGGCTACAAAAACATCTTTAGGGAGTGACAGAAATATTCCAAATCTTGATGTTGATGGCTGTAATCAAGGGTGAACAATTTCTAAAACTCACTGACTTGTACACTGAAAGGTGTTAATTTTTATTTCTGTTAAACACACCTCAACAAAACTGACTAATAATAAAACAAGAAAAAAGAAGTAACAGGATTGTACTGTGGAGGGAGTCACGGGGTCAGGTCTGCTCACCCACGGAGACGAGGTGGCTGTAGGTCTCCAGCATCACATCTCTGTACAGGGTTCTCTGAGCAGGGACCATGAGCTGCCACTCCTCCCAGGTGAGCTCCACAGTCACATCCTCCAGTGACACTGACGCCTGTAACACACATTTCTCATCATTCCAATAGTTCAGAATGAGGGACTGAAAAATATTTTTGGAAACTAACTCTCATTATGTTCACTCCTGGGAGATTATCATAGAGTGCTATAAAAGATTCCCCTCATAATCCTAAATCTGTCTTCTTTGGAGATACAAAACCAGGACAAATGTAATTTTCATGCTCTGACTTACTTATTTTTACATTATATATACACATGTGTTATCATTTAACATACGGAGAAACCTTAACACATTTCCACCCCCTTGAACCACCAGTGGTGCATGCAAGATTGTCCCATCGGGTGGCCTATACCACTGGTGGTAGAAGTGGTACAGTCACGCATGGGACAGTATGGATGTACCACTGCTGGTTCAAATTGCTGGGCAGTGAGACATATGGATTACGACCCCGCTGTGAAACTGTTAATGCCTTCTTTTCTTATGCAGAATTATTACAAATAGGATTCTGATATACATTTCCCATACATCAATGAGTTCTGCTGAAAAGTCTGTAAAATATACACTGCAACTTGGGTTAATGAAAGCCTGAGGGTATTACATACACCAGATTTGCCTCCAGGAGGAGTGCTCTAGAATGGACAGTTTGTTCAATGTGGCAACTCACCACTGTAAAACAGACAATTGTTTTTGTTCAAAGACTATCCTCTGTATTTTACCTTTTTTTTTTTGGGTGCCAGAGATCAAACTCGGGACCTTGTGCTTGCGAGGCAGGTGGCTGAACCACTGAGCTAAATCCCCGACCCCCTGCATTTTTACCATGTTTAACAGCAGTGTCTGTTTTCTATCCATTAGATGCCAGTAATGTGCCAGTTGTGACAACACAAATCTATCTCCAAAGGCTCTCAGGTGTCTCCTAGGGAGCAAAACTTCCCCATCAGGAGCCACTGTTCTGTGTGAATACTGGATGTCAGTAGCAAAACCAAAACCCTAATGTACATTAAGGTGCAATGACAGCGAAGAACGGAAAGCTTATTCTTACTGGAAACAAACTTTGGTCATCGCTTTCTGGTGCAGTTAAACACGGGGAAGCTGTGTGAGAAGCCCGGGTAGTTACTGGCACCACACATAGAGATGGGAAAAATAAGTGAGGGGAAGGGGTTTGGCACAGGGTCACAGCAAGTATTCTTTGTTGGCACTCAAAACATTTGTGGGATATAAAGATGCACTCATCTGCCCCACATTTGGTTTCATTATTTTTGGAGAGAAAAAAGAGGTTTAAAGTGCAAATACAGATCTAAAAAATAGCAGTCATTAAGATGGCCACTGAAGTCACCAGAGAAAGAAGAGCTGGCTACCACAGGACACAGAAACTGAGGAAAGAAAGGAACAAGTGCAGAATTTAAAGGAGCAGCAATACTTAAGAGGTGGGCAGAAAAGAACAGGACGTGACAGAAAGAGAAATCAGACACACTACTGGAAATTAAGGGAAACCAGAAATGCAAGAACAGATTCTTCTATTTAAAGATAACAAACTGACCACATACATTTCTATGCCCTTGCTCCTAAAACATACTTAGTTCAAATATAATGCCCACTGTAAATGTGTAACAACAGAGGAACAGAGGCAAGCTTCTCAGAAAAAAAAGGTGGAGACTATGGAGAGAGTCTGTGTAGGCCTGTATTAGCTAACAAAAACAGGGCAATGCTGCCTATGATCTAACATAAATACAGGAGTGGGCTGAGGGACAGGGCACTGATGAGCCACCAGGAAGTGATGGTAGACCAAGCCTCAAATTAAACATGATGTAGAATCACAGTGTGCTGGGGTTAGAGTGCACAACTGAAGACCTGAGGAAGGTCCCTCACTGCAGGAATGACACCTGCAGGGAATCTTCATGAGAAGAGCTCTATACTAACATCAGGGGATGTGCATTACGAGCTCAGGGCTGCCGAAGGGAGAAGCACAGAGTTATTCTTGTATTTGAAGCTTTATGACGATTCTATAGAAGGTAACAAAATATAAAATTTTACCTTATGATTATGTTATGAGATATAAATATGAATTCTATTATTTTATACTGGCTCTGTAACCAGCTAATTGCTAACATTTTTTGTTATTTCTAATAGTTTACCTGTAAATTCTTCTTGATTTTCTATATATGCCATCCTGTCACTTCTAAAAATCAAAGGAGTTCTAATTCTTCCCTTCCAAACTTTGTACTTTCTTTTTCTTTCTCTGTACCACTAGTCAAGATTTCTAGTACAATATTTTCAATATCAGGGGAAAAGTTTTCCATATTAAGTTATAAAGAAAAACTTCAGAGTAGGCTTTTTCTTAAAAGATACTACTTACCAAATTGAGAAAGATTCTATTTTCTAATTAAGCTCATTGTGCTAACCTTTCTATCTATGTATTGATTCATTTTTCTTACCTTGGCTTAAAAATTCCTAGAGAAAGGTAAAGATGAAAATGTAGGTAGAAAGTATTAAATAACAGCAAATTTATAGAGCTGTCCTAGTGGACATTTTAATCTTTTATAACATCTCAATAATTAAACCAGTATGAACTTCATACAAGATAAAATGTACTGACTTAAGGAACAGAAGAGGAAGTTCTAACTGGACACAAATATCTATGATTTCCTATCTGAATACAATAAGTAACACGTAAATGAGTGAGGAAAGGCTGGACACAGCTATAGTAGGGTTAATGACACAGCCATTTGAGGAAAGGCAGGTCTATACCTCACACTATACAGCAGTGTTACAACTTATAACTAGATGTGCCCCCAAGGCTTCATGTGGTCATAGGTGGAGCTTTTCGGTGGTGGCTGAATTTAGTGTGTATGATGCTGGGATGAAGGATATGATGTGAGGATTAAGGCTAACCCCATCCTGGGTGTGTGTGCTACCTGTCTGAAGGGCAGGTGGCCTGGATGGAGTATAAGGGACAGAAGAAGCTTGCTGCTGCTGCCTCTTTCCTGCTCTTCGATGCTCTTCTGCATGCTCCCTGCCTTGGTGCCAGCTGATTATGGACTGAAACCTCTACAAACTGTGAGCCAAAAATAAACCTTATCTCCTATAACTTTGGGCTTCACGTATTCTGTCTCAGCAATGATAAAAGTAACTAAGACAAGTAGGATACTATAAAAAAGTATTCAATGTATACTATAAAATATATACAACCAATACAACCAATCATGTTCTCGAAGACTACAATGACTATTTCTTTTCAGTGTTAAGAGTGGAAAAGACTTGACAAAGTCAGAATCCAGGAATCATAAAAGAAGGAAAAAACTGCTGAAATTTGGCAACACAAAAGTCAAATATCTTTATAGCAAAAAGTAACTAAGAAGAAAAAATTCTAGAAAATAGTATCATCTATTTGACGGAAAAAGAGCTATAAAGATATACTGGATAGGATACTGAAAAGATCTGCACGTTAACATGAGAGGGGCATGGGATGAACAGTTCAATTTTAAAAATACAAATAAACCAAATACACACATCCCACCTCACTCATGAGAAAAGCTTATAAAAGTAAACGGAAATATAATTTAATCACACTGTTAAAATTTTAAAAGTCTGACAGCCTATTCTTTTTACAAGGTTTTGGGAAAGAATCTCACACACTTACACTGTTGTCTCTGCCTTAAAATACATCCAAAATCTAATAGCTGCAAAGTAACTGCTAACATGGCTATATCATTTCTCGCTGGGATTACTCAAATAGCCTCTTATATTGTTCCTTCTTCCATCATTACCTCTCTAGAGTATATCATCAGAGACTAGATACCCAGGGGCAGCAGCTCACAATGGTAATCCCAGCTAATCAGGAGACTGAGGCAGGAGTATCACAGGTTTGTGGCCAGGCTGGGCAACTTAGCAGGACTCTATCTCAAAATGAAAAGGAAACAAAGTTAGGGGTGTAGCTCAGTGGTAAAGCTTCCCTGGGTTCAATCTCCAGTACAGCAAAGAAAACAGAAGTGATTCTTTTAAGAGTTGTTTGTAAGGGGGCAGTGATTTAGCTCAGTTGTTCCACCGCCTGCCTCGCAACCCCAAGGTCCTGAGTTCAATCCCTACTACCCCTCACCCCCAAAAAAGAGTTGTTTGTAGAACTATCCTTTCTCACCTCAGACTCCTGAAACAGATATACAATGTTCATAAATTGAAACACCCAAAATGATCAAGATGTTAATTCTCACAAAATTGACTTATACATTAGACTCAACAGATTCAGTGCAATATCAAAATCAAAATCTCAGTGAGCTCTTTCAAGATACTTAAGTTGCTTAAGGAAAAACTGCAAAAGGATTTAGAATATCCAGAACTGTTAAAGACAAACAAAATTGACAAACACACAACTTACTTTCAAGACTTACTGTGGAGAGATGCTTGTCAAAGCAGTGTGGTATTAGCAAAACAATAAACTCAAATCATCAGCAATGAAGAGAGTGCAGAAATAGACCCATACATATGCAGTTAATCAATACTCCCAATAGTGCCAAGGTAATTCAGGAATAAGAGTACTTTGCTTTCCTCAAATCGTGCTGATAGATCGGCATCTAAACTGGAGACCACAGATACTGCAGGTGTATGTTCATCTATTCCCAATATTTAGAGATTCTGCCAGGAAAAATGGCAGAGGCCTTTTCACTCTAAAATTTTATGTTTAACTACAATATATCTGGTCCTTTTCTGATCAGCAACTTTTATACCAGAATAACATTTAAAAGCTGGTTAAAAAAGGAATCACTCCTGGGTGTGGTGGCACACACCTATAATCCTGCCACTCGAGGGCTGAGGCAGGAGGATAGATGCCAGTTCGAGGCCAGCCTGGGCTACATAGTGAGTTCAAGGCCAGAATGAACTACACAGCAAGTCCCTGTCTCAAAAACCAAAAAAACCCCAAAAAACAAAAAGAAAAGTAATTACTAACACAGTAGAGGAAATAAAGTCTTTGACATTCTAAAAGAATACTATTAAAAAGCTTGTGAAAATACTTATTTAAAATATACATAAAAATGAAATATCTATAAAATTGTAATGATAAAAACTATACTAATATGACACAAATCTACTACAGGATTGATATACTAATTAGTTGACTAATACACTGGTTCAGTAATTAAGATCTTTACATGTAGAGTCATTCTAATGTGAATTTCACAAATTGTATATACTATATAACAAAGTTTTCTCATTTTTCTAAATTATTAGAAAAGGAACATAAAACTGTTCCTTTTCCTTTTATGAGAATATAAATATGATAACACAGTATGGCAGGGGAACAAGAAAGAACAGTCTATTCCAACTTATGTGAACAGAAATTAAATCCTAATGTATTAGCAAAAAGTCCTAGGAAAATATGTAAAAAGCAATTCTCCACATGCATTAGCAACTAGGGCCTATGTAACAATTCAAGACAATATTAGAAAATCCAGTATATTATTTGCAATAAAGGAAACAGCTATAGTCTCTCACCGGGAGATATACAAAAGTATTCAATATAATTCAATACATATTAATGGCCAAAAAATCTTGGCAAACTGGTAACTGGAGGGAATCTACTTACCCTGATAAAGGCTGTCTATGCAGACCTAACAGCAAACTTTAGAGTTCATGGTAAAACTGCATTTACCCTCAAAATTGATTCTATTTCAATTTCCCCTTTTTCATTTACTGCATAGACTCCTCCACGCTCCTAACTCCACAGAAATGGAGAATGAGGAGAACTCACCTGAGTTGTGTTCATGTTCTGTGGCACAGGGTAGAGAACCATGGAGGTTCAGCTGGAGGAACAAAAAGAGGTCAGGGTCATGAGATCTGCCTGCTTCACAGCTCCCAGATTTACTTCCCCAAATCTCAACAACTAATCCGGGAAGGTGGCCAAAGGAATAGAGACCTTCAGGCCTTGAAACGGCATGAGAAGGATCATGTGCAGGTGGCATCACCTGTCCCTATGCAACTCTGCAAAATTCGTGGAGCTGAAAGCTGTAGTTTTTTAAGTAAGTAAACACAAATTTCTCAGCATATGTCCTGCTAACAAAGATAAATAAATGACAAACAAAGGACTAGTTCAATTAAAGTATACCAAAGCATCAAGCACTATTCCCTCACTAAGGCTAACTTAGCAGAAAAATATTCCATGTGTGTCATTCATCTGCTTCTCTTAGTGTAGTGTTTACCCCTTGATACAATCCACAGAAAGCCTAAGAAAGGGGATGAGAGGCTTTAAGGCAAAGATTTTTGTTTGTTTTAACTGGTTGTATTTCTCAAGAAGCCCTGTGAATGAGATGCTCTTGGTGGACTCAGCTGTGACTGAAGTCACTGTTTCCCTCCTGACATTGTCACTACCTGCCTATCCCTCAGAAAGTCCCCGGACCTTTCACATCCAACATTTTTCAAGTTTCCAGACTCAGAAATAAGTAACTTTGGAAAACTGTATGTGTATCATCATTCTCAGATTCTGTGAAGCCACCATAAAATCCCTTGTGTCCCATGTGCTGATCACCTATGAGAGCAGTGCAGCAGCTGCCAGCCTGGAGAGCAAAGGGCCTGGGGCTGCCAAGCAACAGCAGAGTAACAGGTTTCCCAGCCAGGCTCCTCACCCCTCACCTGCACACCCCCCTCAGACCTCTGTGATGAAGTGGTCTTTCTTCGGCAACCAGTCACTGGCCCTCCCTAACTCACCCTGCTATTTTCTCTACTGTCACAGTCTATGGTGGCTTCTGGAGGTGCCACTGTCACCAAATCTAGCTCATCCTGGGCAGAAGCTGCAGAAGCAGCTTCCAACCATGCAAATAAGGGCTCTTCTCTCTGCTCGGGAGTGCTGGAGAGAGGTCCAAGGCCAGAGAGGTGTTCTCTTCCAAGCAAAGCTCCTTGCTGCCCGCTTCACAAGGGCTGCTTTGTTTCCAGGAGTTGGGACCTGGACCTGAACCTGAAAAACAAATTCATTTTAGGGGCAAAAACTTGACTTCTGGAGTTCATTATAATATTAGACCCAAGAGAGCCTGAGAGTGCAGAAGGGACCAAGAGCCCCAGTTAAGGGATCTGAAGAGACCCAGGTTGCCCCTGTGTATGTGACACATGTCAAGTTCTCATCTACATCTGCTTCCCATTCTATCCCTGTGCAGTTGGAGACAGGTCACTCTGGTCGGTGCTGTGAAGGATACAATATTGGTTTTAGACAGGTATGATATTAGTACCTGAGACTGGAAGCAAATCACACACCTGACCTTGAGTCAGAGCTCCCTCACACTGGCTTGTGACCTGAGCACACCTGTCCACCAACCTGAGCCTCCGCTGGTTTTTGTAGCGCAGATGGAAAAGCCAACTTCACAGAGTGATGTGAGGTTTATGTAAGTCATGCAACTCAAAGAGCAAGGTGTCTGCTGAACATACTAACAGGTGTCATTTCCTCAGAGCTTGATAACCTGCACTCGGCTGGGGGCTCTACAGGGATGACATATCTCAGTTTCAAAACAAGCCCGTGAAGCCGTCATTATTACAAACCTCGTGAGAGCCCGGATTCTCACCAGGTCATCCGCTCACAGTCATATGAGCTAGGATTGGGTTTCCCCACAACCCCGCTCACGGCTAATAGGTGGGGGTCAGCGGCCTCGACCCCGGCCTGCGCCGAGTATCTGCCAGAGGGAGGTCACCGACCGCGGCTCCAGGTCCCGCCCACTGTCCACTCTGAGGGAGGCACGGCCCGACCCGCGTTGTGGTCCCTACACCCGATCAGGTTCCCCAGAGCACAGCGCATTAGCCTAAGCCCGGGTGCGGTGAAACCCCGGGAGCTCTCCTCTCAGCCCCCAGGCACTAGCGCCCCCCGCCCCGGCCGCACACCGCGCTCTCACCAGGGTCCGCACTGGGTACTTGCAGAACCCACAGCTGCCTCAGCCGCTTGGCCCGGCTGAGAGGCCTGAGGAGTGGGTGAGGCTACCGCCGCACGCATGCGTAGCAGGAGCCCAGCGGCCGGGTGCAGGAGGCTGCGCAGTGAGTCAGACCCACTCTGGACTCCCCTACCTTGAAGGCGCTGGGTCCTGGCCGTTTCCATTTTGGGGCCTTCGAAGGGGGTGGGTGGAAGTGGGTCCAGCCCTCAAAGCTGCCAGTGGAGCCTGATTCTACCGCCAGAGTAAAGGAGCCCCGATCAGAATGTCACATTTTCCATAAGCCTTTGGGAATATTAAGAAAAATTACCGTGATTTCGTGAAATGTGAAAAAAATGGAGTTATGTAGGAATTTTTAAACTATAAGACATTGTACTGAAAAACATGGGAAACCTCGTCTATTCCCACTTGATCTGGAAAATCACAGAATTTTACATCTCGTGAACAAAACGACTCAAACATCCACTGATTGACAGCTGCTCAATCAGTTCCTCTAATTGAGCCAGTTTACAGCCCAGAACTCCTTAATTGAAGGAGAGGTCAGGTCCCTTTGGGGAATGACCCAGGAACGCTACTGAAAATTTATAGGGTTACTGTTTCTTCTAGGTATCACCACAGGGAAGATGCAGTTAGAGGCACAATCAAAAGAACCGAGTGGAGAAGAGCTCAAAGCTACAACAAAAAGATAGCAGTTAAGAAATTTTGCAAAATATACCAATTTACGGGTAAAGAGTGAAGAATAGGAGAATAAAGATAAAAGGTTAGAAAATTAGTGCAGAAGCCTCAACACTTGACAAATGCAACGGGAGAAAAATAGGAGTGGGAGGAACATGTGGGAGGAGATCATCTAAAGACATAACCTAGGACAATTCCATACAGCTCAAGGATATAAATTTTTTGAATGAAGCCCAGGCCAGGGTATATGATGAAATACAAGTGCACCCAAGGAAAGGTGATAGAATTTTCCAGGGACAACAAAGAGCCCGTATAGCAAGCTGACATTAGAACTTGTAAAAGCAACAACAAAGAGTCAAAATTCTGAGGACCAAGATTTTCTTTTCTTTTTCCTCCTTTAAAAAATGTATTTATTTATTGGACAACATCTTCACAAGTTCTGGCTTTGAACTTGGGATCCTTGTGCCTCAGTCTGCTGAGCACCTGGGAACACCGGCGTGACCCTGGCTGGGCCCAGTTATTTCTAATGTGGAATTCCTTGTTTACAAATAGATTGATCACATTTGAGGTGAGAATAATGGCATTTTTAGGCATTCAAAACCTCAAAAGAATATCTTCTTTGTAAGCCTCATACACAGCTTCTGGGAATGTGTTCTTAGGGTTAAGTGAATTAAATCAGACATACGTGTAAATATCGCATTGTTTCTCTGGCGTGAGAAACAAAGTGTAAAAAGGGCCAAAATGTATAATAGATAATTTGCAATAGGAAGAAAAAGTTCAAATTGGAAGGGGCACTAGGGAGGGGGAAGGGGAAAGAAAGACAGGTAAAGGAAGGGAAAAAAGAAAATAAAGATAAAATATAAACAAAGCTTTTGTAAATAGGAGGGGAAGGATTGAAGGTAGAGGAGGGGAATATATATCACGTACAGGTACAAATTCCATACGATGAATGTTCTCATTAGGTATATCTAAAGTGTACCGATAAACTTAATTCAATTTTTTTTCTTTAAAACTGTTTTCTTATGGTGCCTTACTCAGGAACAATTTGGTAAATAATACATGAGTGCATGACCTTAGGGAGTTCAGACTGTGGGTTAGAAGAGAAATTCTTTGTCAACACTTTATGAATCCTATTTTCTTTTTTGGGGGTCGTACTGGGGATCAAACCCGGGACCTTGTGCTGTTCAGGCAGGTGGCGGAACCTCTGAGCTCAATCCCCAGCCCATGAATCCGATTTTCACGATCACTGTATACCATTAAACGTGTGCCAGGACACTGTCCTTGTGTGCATTTCAGAAAGGGCTCCTATCTTCCGGGTGGTGAAAAGAGTTTACTAACGATCGCTTCATACACTTAATAGTTGTGTTCTAATAGCTTGGCTTCATTGAACTTGCCCTTCAGAAGGATGCAGAAGGACTGTACTCTATAGCCATCCCTGTGCTGGTGGAGGACCCCCATATTCTTGCAGGGTACAAATGAAATTCTCTCAGTGAGGAGAGGGGACTGGGGTTTGGCAGGCTACTTCGGCCTAGGCTGGACAGGGTAGTATTGTTTCCCCCTGGAGGTGTGTAAAGAGACCATTACTTATCATGAAAGTATAGAGCAGGGGTGATAGATGCATGCTGTTTCCCTTGGTCCATGCTATAGCCCCCAAGTTCTGATTGCATGGAAGGCTGTATTAGCTAGGGATAAGATGGCCTTAATGTACTCCCACTTGGCGTTCATACCTCTGTTCCAGTTTCACTTCTTCAGGAAGCCTTCCAGAGCGCGGTTCAGGTTGCCTTACTGGGTGCACTACTTCCATTTGAATGGAGTGCTTACTTTACACTACCTGAGTCAGAGGGTAATGACATCCATCCCTCCATGTGACAAGGATACAGTGCATGTCTCTCACACAGGGATTTTCTGAGAAGAGAAATCTTGGGTGTTTTCCATTACTATTAAATTGTGGCATATAGTCAAATATAGTCCATAAATATTTGTTGACTGAGTCCCTGGGAAGCTGGAGAAAAAGAAGATGATATGTTGATATCAGGAAGGAAGAGGACAGGGGAAAACTGGGAATAGAGTAGTTCCCAGGTCGGGAGAGGAGTGAGAATGAGGGATGGGTACTCAGGCAACCTAGGGTTAGTTCCTTGAGCCTGTGGTCAGTTAGACAGTTATTTGGGCTAGACTTCTAATTGGATGGGCTAATTGGAAACCCACAGGGAGGGGTTTCTCTCTGGACACAACATGCATTTTGTAGGGAATATGGATGTTACAATGCAACAGGAAGAGGTACAGGCAGAGGGTGGGATTTAGAGCATGTTGGTATGGATCATAGACTCAAAGGCACCCAGCACAACTGCATACTCCAGTGTTCTCCTGCAGTCCTGGGGTGCTGTGGACCAAGCCTGATGATGATCTTTTCCCTGATCCCTATTCCCTTTCTCCTCCATAGATTAGAGAGTCAAACAGACAAAACAGACATAGTCTGTTTGACTAAGATTGTAGATCCTGGATGGCAAAGCCCCAGGAGACAGTTACATTATGTATCCTTGTTCCTTTTTTGCACATGCCCCAATCTTGAGATAATCATGTTCAGCCTAGGCCACATGGGGCACATGGCACTAGTTACCCCACCTTCCTACACTATAAATAAACAGCACACTGGACACCAGGTGGCCATTAGCTCATCAGGCTATGGTCCCACCTGGTCCCAGCTATAAAGCTTAATCTTGGTATGTATCTTTCTTGTTATTTTCCATTTTTTTCTTCATCTCCAACCACTCTCCCTGGCTTTGGACCCTATGGTGTGCAGGTTGCAACACTGGGAAATGCATTCAAAGTCCACCAAGGAATAGTGGCATAGAGGCCACCCATTCTACAGTTCCAGAAGTTGGTGCTCCAAGAAATCAGGTGAGTGACAGAGCCAGGGATAGAAAACAGATTTATACTCTCCAGTTGCTTATTCCATGCTTCTTCCAATACCCCAGTAGTGTCCACATCTAATGATTCTGAGGTGGGAGACTATCTAGATTAGCCATGTAGGGTCAATATAATCATAAGGGCAGGGAAGTCAGAGAAGGAGATCTGATGACAGTAGCAGCCATCGGAGGGGAGAGAAGATACCTCTTGATACCCTTGAAGATGAAAAGTCTGCTACCTGTGGATGCAGCTGGATGCCAGAGATTGGAAAAGACATAAGGAGCCTGCAGGAACCAGCTCTGGTGGGTCATTAATTCAGAGACCCATTTTGGGCTCATCTTCCAGAAACGTACAATAATAAATCTGTACTGTGTGAAGGAATCGCATTTATGGATTTATTAGAACAGCAATAGGAAATGAACACAGGCAGTAACCTGAGCAAGTTGAAGTCCAGCCATTGGGCACTCAGGCCTGCAGGCATTATAAGGCTTTGTTGGTGGAAGCCCAAGGAGGACAGCTGTGTAGAGTCAGCCAGAGACAAGCATGACCTTAAGCCCAGGGACACTGTCAGAATACAGCAAGGAAGATAAATTCCACCACCTCACCCTTCATGTGCCAGTCTCCTGGGCTGGTATAGGGCCCAAACCCAGAGGAAGCTGATAAGACGGCTGTTTGCAACCAAAACCCAAGGGTCAGCAGCAAACAGTGGGATGGAGAGTAGACAAAAGAAATGGAAGAAGACAGTCATGATGTCATAAGACACAATAAGTCTTAAAGGGTCAGGAGACACAATAATGAGGCATCCCATGCACTGAATCAGAGGAGGATACATGAATTCACCTTAAGTGTAGAGCTGGTTCCCCAGTGCAGTGCTTAATAGCTTTACTGTGCATCACAATTGTGGGAAGAACTTGGAGAAATAAGAATGTTCAGACCTCACCCAAAGAAACTAAGTTTCCGTGTTTAAGATGGATGTGACTTACCCCTTGCTCTGTTCTACAGGTGTGGGTTATGTAATACATCCATATTTGCTATCTTTTCCGTGGTTTGCACAAGAGGACTCACTCAGGGTTAAACTATTACCCAACAATACACACAGCTAATAGAATTTGTCTAACAGTTGTTCATTTCTCTTCTGTGCCATCTGTACAACCCTCCAAACAAGCCAAAAATCTACACTTGATCTTAGCCAAAAGGCTGAGAAGTGATGACAAGCCAAAAATCTAAATATCCCCTCTTCTCCATCACCTTGACAATTGTCCCAGGGCCAGTCCCCAGGGCTTTCATGCACACGCCTGTAAGGCCCTATAACCCAGATGCTGCCCCCATCAAACCTTCTATTACTCTTAATCCAATAAGGGCTATGTAGACTTCCTTCCCACCCCACCCAACAGTGCTAAAATCCTTCCTGAGCATGTATACACTGGCCTACAGGTAATAATAGCACCATCAACCCTGTTCATTGTCCTGCACCTTCCCCACTCCACTCCAATGTCTGTTTCATTTCCACTGGTCCCAGAAGCCAAGACCTCAAAGCTTTTAGAGCACCTATTCTTTCTTCTCTCCCAACATTCCCAGTCTTCCTTTTTCTTACCTTTAGAGCCCAGCTTACATGGAAACTTCCAGGTTATTCTTTCCCCTCAGTTAGGGACATCGCATCCTATTCACCATGCTATCCCTTTGCCTTATGGTAATGGTCTACAGAGCACACATCACCGCCATTTTCTTTATTAGATCTTTTTTTTTTTGTACCAGGGATCGAATGCAGGTCCTTCAACCACCGAGCTAAATACCCAGCTCTCTTTATTAGATCTTATTTTCCCCTTGCTAGTTTGTAGGCTCTGTGTTCTTAGGTCTTACTGGGCTAATTTTTCATGGATGCCTGCCAAGCACCTAGAACAATGCTGGGAATATCATAGGACTACAGTAGATAGTCGTTAAATGGATAGATGTCCATGAATGCTATCGAACACACATTGTGGTCAAAGAGAGTCAAGTGTGCTGGTCATTCTTCAAACTGTTAGGTTTTGCACCCTTTCCCGGTTTGCCTGGTGCCCAGGAGGCTGACTCCTCTGTTTTGCAAAGCCCAGACCGTCTGGGTGGCTGGCTGCCATTTCCCCAATAGTAAGAGGGAGGATGGGAGGAGGGAGATTTGAAGCAGTTTTTCCAGGTCCTTGGGAGCTCCTCTCTCAGAGAATACAACCTCCCCGTCCCTTGGTAATCTCAGGATTTCATGGTAAGTTTATCTTTGTCCCAGGTAAATTTGCTCCAAAAAAGACTAAAAAAAAAATTAAGTGGATTAAATTAAAGTCATTAAATATTCTTCATGCGTAGTAAGGCAAGATTAAAAAAGAAGGGACAGTCTATGAAAATTTTCTAAAATATGAAAAGTACAGTATTAAATTATATTAAATTATATTAGATTATTATTTATCACTTATAAATCAATAGCTAAAAGTGAAATTCATGAAAATTGAGGAATGTCTTTGTAAAAGTACTTATAATTTCACATTGCAATGTAACCATTCCAGAACATTTTATGCTTATCAAATATGAGATAATTTTTAAACATGAAAGAATTGTTGTAGAAATACAAGAGAGACCCCCATTTTTGCTGCTATCCCCTCTGCAGCTTCTGCAGAACTAGCCAAAACCATGATCCCAGGCTTCTGTAGGGAGCTGTTGCCACTACCTTCGACCCGGAGCTGATCACACACAGACCAGCACCATGGAGAAATAAAAACATGATTCTGAATGACCTAGACGTCTACTCTAAGAAGTATAACTTCCTCACTCATACCCAGCCTAATAAGATGGCTGTCAAGAACAGTGCCAGCATGCAGGAGAAAATGAGGGTGTTAGGCATCACAGACCCTGATGAAATCATGTCTTAAAAACTATGTTTGGTCACATTTGTGGCACAACTGCTCAGCAACAGAAATAGCTGCACTTATCCCAAGGACTCCAGACAATTTTCACCTACACCCAGATGGAAATGGGGCACAGAACTCATCTTGGAGGCTTGCAAACCAAAGCGACATATGACCTCACATCTCAAGGGTTCATTATCAAGAGTCCTGTGGTGACCTCCATTAAGTGGTGGCAATACTGCAGTTCTTGCCCAACTGACTACTCAAGGGAGACACTATGGATCATGTACCTTCCTTGTGTCTATTCCCAAAATTGGGACCCACAAGCCATTGCCAGGTGTTACTATTGAAGACACTGACCCAAACTTTGATTATGACGAAATGGACAGCTACTGAAGATGGACAGCTACCGTATTCCCACATAAAGCATCGTGATGAAGTATCCCCAGTTGAAGCCTGCCAGCAGGTATATCAAACCCGGAGTAGCTGAGTTATGGGACCATGGTGTTCACTGGGACCTTTCTTGTGGGAGAAGCAGTTTGGTGTCTCTTCAAGGGGCACACCATTGTCTTTAGATACAGTGCCATAAGGTACCAGTCTGCAATGAATCCAGATAAACCAGAACCCCAGATTTTGGACTTTCAAACATAACAGTATCTCTTCCTACTCCTGGCTATTGCCTTTGCCTTCCAGTTTGTAGGCACATAAATGAAGGAGACCTGTCATTGGATTAATGACAGCATCAGCCTTGGAGACCTGAGTGAGCTGCCTGAGCTTCAGGTCCTCACTACAGGGCTTAAGGCTTTCACCACATGGACAGTAAATGCTGCTATCAGAGTATCAGCTGGCTAGGCACAGCTGTTCTCATTGCAGTGGTGTTCCAAATATTTGTTTCTTTCACAAAGAAAATTTTCTAGCCTGCACTTTTGAGGGAGAGAGCCCCATCACGATGCTACAGACAGGTTCTTGATGAAAGCTATGACCAGATACAGACAGGGAAGTTGATGTAAGGCATGGTGTCCAGCTTGAAGGACCTGCTCAATCAACACATCCAGCCCCAGGAGGTGGCTGTCTAGCTGACAAGGGTGGATATCAACAGCCCTGAAATCCTGATGGAAGCATCAGATATAAGCATCCAGATCAGTAGACATTGCTCTTAGAATCCTTCAGGCTGAAATGAGTCACAAGAAAAGCAAGAAGGTAGCCTGGAACCTAACTTCTGTGGATCTTGTTCAAACAAGTGAGGCTCACTGCTAATATGGGGTAGTTGAACTTATTGCACAAAACCTCCTACAAGTTCAAGATAAATCCATCCAAACTGCCTTAAGGAATTTGATTCTCTTGTATTCTCTGTATGCACTCAGTCAGAAGGCAGAAGATTTTCTTCAGAAAACATGACAGGGTCTCAGATTACTCAAGTAAATTGGCATTCGGAGTTGCTCACTGTAATTCGCCCCAATGCTGTGGCTTTGGTTGATGGATGTGACCTTAAGGACATAATACCTGCTCTGCTCTTGGCCTCTGTGATGGGAATGTGTATGAAAACTTGTTTCAGTGGGCCACAAAATCCCCACTGGGGCTGGGGATTTAACTCAGTGGTTCCACTGCCTGTCTAGCAAGCACAAGGTCCTGAGTTCAATCCCCAGTACCAAAAAAAAAAAAAATCCCCACTGAAGAAAATAGAGGTCCCCAAATCTTACCACAGCATCTGAAGCTGCTGCAGTTCAAACTATGAAGTGTCACAAGCACAAACTTAATCTGCACCAAAAAGAAGCTACACCTCCTACCTGACACAGAAGTCTGCAAAGTCTCCATTGAATTCATATAGCTGTAGAGAAAATGTTAAATTGACCCTTTCCTCATTTATAAATGAAGAAAAAAAAGAAATAATTGTTAAGCAGTCAGAAAATAGTTTAAGAAATGCAGTTTGAATTCCATTTTTAAAACTGCTGATCCCAGTAGGTTATAACTTCTAAAAATTAGCAGAATTTAACTACTAAATTATTTTCACATTTTAATTGCTAGTCTCTGGCTGTATAAGTGTTTCTAAGCAGAAGTTTTTGTAGGAGGGGCAGAATCCTTCTAAGATTTCCCGCTAATGGGAAATCTGTCCTACCATGGGCTATGGCTTAAGAAGCAGGAGCAAAGAAGACCTTGGAGGCAACTAACAGAAATATAACATGAGCGCTTGTGTACTTGGCACATTTGCGGCCTGCTTCCCCCTGTGCAAGTATATTGCTCCTCTCTAACCTTCATAGTAGCATTTTCCAACAAGGCGACTCCTTTAGCACAGGCCTCTTGTGGGACCACTGTCTTGTATAGGTAGGAAGTAGCTGTCCTTTTGACCCCAATTTAGAAACGTGCAGGTGGCAGTTATGTTTACATATGACTTTTAGCCACTGTTGGGGCCTCAAGTGATGTGTTTGATCGCCTCCCTCCCTCTCTTACCCTTTTCTGAAACAAATACTGAAGAAGGGGGGAAAACCCCACCACTTCTTAGTAGAGTAACTGTAGAGAGAACCCTTAGCTGTGGCACTGCTGTAATTTTGGTAATCTTATGAACTAGATTTCCTGGGACAATAGAGTTTAATATCAATTTGGCAAGCCATTAAAATGCTTGGAGGTTACAAACTTTTGGCATGAAGAAATTTTTTAAAAACTATGAAGCCCGCATGTTGGCACCTGACTGTCATTCCAACTACTCAAGGAGGGTTGGCAGGAGGATCACAAGGCCAGCCTGGGCAGCTTACGAGACCATGTTTTAAAATAAAAACTTGTTAAAGAGGGGTGAGGATGTAGCTCTGTGGTGAAGTGCTTGCCCAGCATGCGTGAAGCCCTAAGTTCCATTCCAAGTACCAAAAAATTAAAAATTTAAAAATGGAAACATCACTTGGATCACCTCTTACACCCAGAAAAACCCTCTGATACAAACCTGTGTTCTGAAATTATGTCCAAAGGATAAGTGGAAGTTCCAAAGCTTCTGTTTCTTACTGAAAACCTGGCTTTGTTATCATGAACTTTATTTGAATTACTAAGTGGTTCTTCCAGTTAATATCTAATTTACATAATCATTCTATATTTAAAGGTTAAAACATGTACTTTTATCATAATTTTTTTCCTTAAAATCAAGGTAAAACATGACACTTAATTTTTTTAAATGTGTCAACAGTTTATATCTGTGACATCTGCTTCATGAAGTCAGTTGCTCTAGAATCAACCCTGGTAATGTGGTATAATTCAGTGGAAACAATTTCTGTCTTAGCACCTGACATAAAATCTATCCCGGTGGAGCTGGTGACATGAGACTCTTAGGTAACAGCAGAATTACTGTATGTTGACACAGCTTTAATCTTTCCCCTGGGAGAACTGATAATTATGTTAAGTTTGAAGATGAACAATTTCAGTATACACTGGCTATATATCAATAGTGGTTTAGATTCTAGAAAAAGCAACATTAACTTAAATGACGATATTGATTGATCTGTTAAATGTAGAATTATTTTAAATTTAGTGTTTACCTACTGTATTCATAGATGAATGTTTGTAGGCAGAACCTGATGGTGTCTGAACTGCCTACCTAATCCAGGTGCATAGCTCTGGAATCTATCTTAGCAAGTCTAAGAACCTGTAGATAATATCACATTGCTTTTAATTCAGGTCCTTTAGTTTTATCTAAAAACTGACTGTGACATTAAATACTTGTATTTGAATGTTTTGTCTTGAACTTTTTTCCAATATGTGCAAAGAATAAATGAACAGTAAAACCTCAAAAGAAAAGAAATACAACAATATAGTTACACTTTTTTCTTTCCTTTGTGGTTCACATATTGTGGAGAGCAGTTTGGCTGTAAATTTTAAAATTTATAATGTTCTTTAAGTTCATTAACTCCAAAAGTTGATTCTAGAAAACTGTTTCAATCTGGGGGCTAGGGATTTAGCTCAGTGGTTTCGCTGCCTGCTGCGCAAGTGCAAAGACCTGAGTTCAATCCCTGGTACCAAAAAAAGAAAAAAACCAAAAAAACAAAAAACAAAGAAACAATCTGGAAGCACATGTAATTGCTTTAACTTTTATGGTAGTAGTAATTTGATGAAAATGGCCAACATACAAAATGGTGATGTGATTTAATGAGCTATAATGATGTATTATTTTGCTATTATTTTGTTTTTACTGTTTGGTGATAATGAATTAGGTAGCATATTTTGTTCAGTGGTAGGCATTGTTTTAAGCAATTTATATATAACGGTATATCAATGCTCACACATCCATTAAAGTGTGTGTAATTATAACCCCTCTTTAAAGATAAAAAAATGAAAATCAAAGTTATTAAGAATATCTCTTAAAGTCACCTAGAGTATACATAGTAAGAGTCTGGATACAATCATAGTTAGGTTGAGTATTATTTAATAAATGGGGTAAAGGGACAAGGGAAAGGGAAGTAAAAGGAAATATGTGTTGTATACATGTACCAACTAATGAATGTAATCCCTAACCCTAACCCTAACTCCAAAGCTAGTATTGTTTCAAGAGTTTTGTAAATGAAAAGTAGGCTGTCAATTTGCGTAGCATGTTTCAACAGTGTCCAGTATTTGATGTTTGTTGAAGTTTACTATGAGCAACTTAAAATGGATAAAGAACAAAGATAATTTTTTCAGTACCTTCCTCGCCACCCTTTTCAAGATAAAAGGAAAGAAATGTATCATATGGCAGCCCTTCCCCCTCCTCCCTTTCGGGCAGCAGCAACTCCTTTTCTAGTTTCCACCCCAGAGAAGCTCCTTCTCCTCTTCCTTTGGCGGCTGCAACTTCACGGGCTCTGATTGCTCCAGCTTTCCGTGCCCGGGCCTCCGAAACTGGGGCTGGTGCGCGGAGGCGCAGGCCCATCTGGCTCTAGCGCCTTCTCTGTTACCTCTGGTTGCAGCCTCTGCTCGTTTGGCGCGGGCTGGACCAAAGTCTGGACCCGAGAGCGAGGGGCGCTGCCAGGCTCCCTGCTCGCCATCCCGGCACTCCAAACCTCAATGCCCGCGCCTCTCGCTAGGTGACCTGGGCCTGAGTCGCTCGGCCGTGGGCAGAGGTGCCGCCTCGCACCTGCCCAGCCCTGGGCGGCTCTGATGCAGGCTTCTGGCCGCACTGCCCGCCCCTGCCTGGCTCGCCGGGCTCCGCGCTCTGCTCTCATTTTTCATGATATTAAAATTGATTTTCCTCCTCTCTGTGCTGGTGGATGGCAGAGAACCTCCGGGGGTGTCCTGCTCCCTGCACCATTTACAGCATCCTCATTTCTCCTGCCTCCACACTTCCGACTTTTGTATTGTGATTTTGTATCCTGAAACTTCACTGAATTAGCTTAATAGTATTCTTTTTTTTTTTCTTTTTGGTGAAATCTTTAGGGTTTTCTAAGTATAAGGTCGTATCATCTATAAATAGATTATTTTTCTTGCATAAATATTCTTCCTAGGACTTCTAGTACCATCTTGAATGGTCTTTTATACCTGATCTTGGAGATGCTTCCAGGTTTCTCTATTGAGTATAATGTTAGTGTGGGCATATCCCTTTTGTATTACATTGTGATTCTTTTTTTCTTTATCTAATTTGTTTCAGGGTTTTTAAAATAATCTTGAAAAAATTGAATTTTGTGAAATATTTTTTCAGTATCTGTTGATAATCATATTTTATTCTTTCTTCTGCTAATATGACATATCACATTTATTGATTTGCATATATATTGAGCTATGCATGCGTCCTGGTAACAATTTCCACTTAGTCATGATTTTAAATCCTGTTATTGTGTTGAATTAATTTGCTAGGATTTTTTGAAATTTGTTTAAAAACTAGTTTCATTAGGGTTATTGGCCAGTCATTTTTTCTCTTTTTCGTGTCTTTCAATTTGTTATCAGGCTAATTCTTATCTAATTGGGCCAGAATTAATTGCTTAAAATTCTTTCTTCAGTTTCTTTGAAGAGTTTGAGACAGACCGGCACTCATTAGATGTTTAATATAATTCACTAATGAAACCACAAGGCTTTTGTTGTTGGGAGGATTTTGATTAATTCAGTCTCCTTACTTGTTACTCATCTGTTCAGATTTTCTATTTCTTCAGATTCAGTTTTAGAAGGTTGCTAGGAATTTACCCATTTCTTTGGCGTTATCCAATTTGTTTCCTTATGGTTGTACATAGAGTCCTTTCCGACCCTTTGCGTTTCTGTGGTGTTAGTTGTAACTTCTCCTCTTTGATTTATAGTTGTATTTACTTGAATCCTCTTTCTTACTAAGCTAGTTAATGTGGGCTGGCAGATCACTGGAGCCTGTGCTTATTGGTCCTAACATTTCTGTGCGGTTTTAATGGGAATGAGGGCCCTCAGGTTTAGTTGGCTGTACAGTCACTGGGGTGCATGTTCATGGGCACATCTCCTGCATCTAGGAGTTCTTCTCTCAGTCTATAGTCTTTTCCTCCTTCAGGGTGCAGTCACCTTGAATGCTATTATTTAGTAAGTAGACCCAGATCTTTTCATTTATATTTATCTGCTATATTTTCCCTATGACTTTATTTTCAATATGGTTTTGCTGATCTTGGGTTTTCTTGACATTTTAAAATCTGACAGCTCCTACCTTTGATTTAATTATCGTTCTGTATGACATTTGTGCCATCATTTTTCATGCTTTGCTTTCCATAGATTTATCATTTCTTCTTCCCCTGGCTTTGTGTTTCCCACTTGATGGATCACATGTTCTTCTTTTTGTTAAAATTTGGAGATTTTAAATATTGTAATGGTGATTATATACTTCTTTATATTAATCTTCTCCCCAGTTGTCTACATGTGTCAATACTGCCATCATCTCAGGAAATGAAACAAATTATTTGCCTCCCCCGCAACCCTGTTCAGTTTTGTCCAGTTCAACAGCCCTCGCTTCAAGGGGCTAATTTCCTATGGTCACTTCTGAATTGCTTTAGGTATGCTAAGTTTATGTAAATTTTAGGTACAATAAACATTTTTAATGACAATCTTTGTTTCCACAAACCTAATACCACAGTCCTAGGTTTATTTTTTCTTACTACTATATTTCCTCTAGGAATATTTTCAAAGGGATTTATGTGACAACATTTGTGAGGGATCCTTTCTGATAACATCCTCTTCTATGCCCTCATCCTTAAAAGATTTTGGCTACACATAATTCAAGAATCAACATTTATTTTCTTTCCACTCATTAAAAATACTATTCTATTGGATTCTCATTTCCAACACTGCAATTGGAAAGCCTGATATTAAAATCGATTTTTCCTTAAAGAATTATCTGGCTTTTCTTCATTTCAATAGAGTTATAAAACAAAGAAGTCTTCAATGTTGTGATATCACTCTGCAACTATAAATTTATTTTTTTGTTAGATTCTTTTATTGGTACATTTTAGGTATACAACACAATTACATTTCTCATTGGGAATTGTACCTTTACATAATGCATCTTGGTTCTTATTTTTTCCCCA
>NW_004624819.1:115351-139838 GCF_000247695.1 Heterocephalus glaber | reverse complement strand
CTGAGAAATTATTTCTGATTTCATTTTTTCCAGATCCCCTTTTGTTGCCCGTTCAGTGGGTCCAGGTTGTTGAGTATCTGAGTGTTCCATCTCGTTTCCCTTTGCGGTTGCTGTAGGTGATCTGGAAGTCTGGTTTTGAGACTTATTTACGTGTTTTCTCATTTTGACTGGGGGGGCAAGGGGGGTGCTGTTGGCATCTACACGCCTCACCTCCTCTGAGCTGGGAGAGGTGGGCCAGGGGCTGGGAGCGGCGGTAAGGATGGTGGCCCGAAAGCCCCTTCCTCTGGGCTGGGAGCAGTGGGACCTTTGGTGGCCTGGAAGGACCTTCCTCTGGACCAGAAGCAGTGGGATGGTGGCCCAGAAGCCCGTACCTCTGGGCCAGGAGCAGCAGGAGGTACGGCAGCCCAAGAGCCCCTTCCTCTTGGCTGGGAGCGGTGGGAGGGATGGTGGCCGGGGCGCCCCTTCCTCTAGACCAGGAGCAGTGGGACAGTGGCTCAGAGGCCCCTACCTCTGGGCAGGAATTCTTTAAATGCTGAGAATTTGATTACCTTCAGTACAGTGGTCTGGTGGTCTGGTGTCCTCTGCGTCTTTGTAGTGTGGAACCAGGTGGCTGTACAGAGAAGAGGCCAAAAGGTGGGGCGGGGGGGGGCGGTTCCAGTGGATTGCTGCCAGGGCTCAGGATGATTCAGGGTTTTCCGCACTGCTGGCAACCTCAGGACCATGTCCGCAGACCTGCCTGTCTGCAGCGGGCTGATTCAGTGTTTTCCGTGTGACTCTATCAATCCTTGATTTAAATCATAGGTAATTATACTTCTTCCCCCACCATAAACATATAGATTTATAACCTAATTCTAACCATACCCCTATAATTATAATTGCCACTACAATTTAGCCAAAAATATGCCAAGTGACAATAAAGAGATGTTGGAAATCATTTAAGGATAATGGATCATTTCATTGTGTTCATTTGTATCTTCAGTGTTTAGAATAAAACCCAGTACAGACATACCAGTACACTTTACAAAAGATGATATTTCAATAACTAAATGATCAAAAATCACACAGTTTATGTAGTAGAGAAGTCACCACAGTAGGACATCCTAACTATCCTCAAATTGACAAGCCACCTGTAGAACTGAGGAGGCCAGTTTGTTTTCTAACAATTTACAAGTGGATGGGGCTTTGGAGATCATTTCATTGCAATTTTTCTGGATTTATGTGAGGAAATATGCTGTCATATATATGAAGTAATATTGAATATTTTCTTAAACATCATATAAAATACATTTTTATTCCATAGTGGTAATCTGTGAATATGTGTAATTGCCTACTAAAATAGAATTCTGTGGGTGAAAATGTTGATGTTTTATACTTCTTCCTTGCTGCTTCTCAGTGATAATTTGTTTAGCAAATGAAGCATGGCTGTGAGTTCCACCAGGGTTAGATAATTAACATCTGCCCCTTCTCTGCTAAATCTCCTGACAGGCCCAGTCTCTATGGCATAAAACAGAGTCCTGGGTGTGTGGATAACTGAGGTGGTTGCAGACACTGTCTGTTGTTTCAGATGCTTTCTTCCTCTTCATAGAGCCTTGGATTTTCAAATCGCAGCTCTTCCTGGTTCTGCGTTATGTGGGATAGGTCTGAATTTTGGAGCAGATGCTAAGAGGGCTGTTGCACGCTGGAGATGTGTTGCTTTGGCCACAGGGAGGAGCTGTGCTCAAGGGAAACCTCTAAGGCCAGGGCAGGAGGAAGGGGAAGTGAGTGGAGTGCATGGGGATTCTGGTCTCATACCAGTTGGGACTTTGATTACGGTCAGAGATGCTAATGTCAAGTTCAAACTGATCCCCTTTTGTTTTGAACCACATGCCTTGTGTTCTCTCTCAGCATCTTATATTCTGTATTTCTAGGTGTGATAAAAAAATGTTATGTTTAAATTTTTACAAATTTATCACAGTAAAAAGCACATTGCCATTAATCTCCTTCAGAGTACTCCCCCTTGCTTCAAACATAGGAATCCCACCTTTCTTGCCACTTTCTGAAGCAGTTCTGAATGTCCACGTTCCTGAATGTTTTTATTTGTACTGTCCTGGCTGCCTCACTGCTCTGAATTAATCCAAAACATTTACCTTTCATGGTCACTTTGACATTGGGGAAGAGTCAGAATTTGCACAGTGCTAAATTCAGTGAGTAAGGTGAATGAGGGCACAATGTAATATTTCTCTTTGAAAGAAATCACAGTAAACATTTTGAATGAATTCAGAACATTCTGGCAGCCATGAAAAGACACAAAAGAGGACTTCCGGAACTGCTTCAGAAAGTGGCAAGAATGCTAGAATCAGTGTATTCCAAGGAAGGAGTATTTTAAGAGGGGTTAATGACAAAGTGTCTTTTACTGTAACAATAGTTTTAAAAATGTAAACATTAACTGTACATTTTGATCACACACTGTATGTTTGCTCTAAGCCTAGCCAAGCGCTATACAGCCCTTCCATGTTTGTCCCAGCATCTTCTTCAGTGTCTGGCTCCTTGTTGGCAGCACAAACATGCACCATAAATGATGGGCACTGGTCCAGGATGGAACTGCGCTCACCCAATCATCCTCCCTCCACAAGCTTTAGGTATCAGCTAAGGCATAGAGAGAAGTGGTGTTTTGAGATTGTCCCCTGTGACTGAGCAAGGGAGGAGGGAAATGAATTGAAGTATAAATGGTCTGTGTCTGAGAGGGGTCTCAGAAAGGAGTGGGGCAGAGAGAGGAGGTATATAATGAGGAAGGCAGCTAAGAGCAAAAGGGCAACCTCATGAATACCATTGAGGAGTAAAAAGGAGCTCTGCCCTTTCTGCATTCATCTCCATTGGTCACAGCCTGCTCCATGCAAATGCACCACCTATCAGAATCTTGATAGGGTGTAAAAAAGGGAAGAAGAAACTTCCACTGGATGTGGGATAGTCAGGGACAATTACATCACAGGTAAAACCACCAATCAGGGCCGTGGAACTCACTTCTAGCCCCCTCACCCAGGATATCCCAGCTAGAGGATGCCCATCTGTGAACTGACTCCACCATGAGCTGCAGGCTTCTCTGCTGTGTGGTCCTCAGTCTCCTAGGGGCAGGTGAGTCTTGAGTTCCAGTGGGTTGTCCTTGGACTTCAAGTTTCTTCCTTCTGGCTGCAATCACAACTCCCCCCTAGGTTCTGTCTGAGTTTTGTTCCTTTTCCCCCAACAGTCCCCACGAACACCAGAATTACCCAGACACCAAGACATCTCATCATGGAAACAACAAACACAAAGTCTTTAAAATGTGAACAACATCTGAAACACAATGCCATGTACTGGTATAAACAGAATGCTAAGAAGCCCCTGGAGCTCATGTTTCTCTGCAACTTTCAGGAAGTGGTGCAAAATGAGACTGTGCCTAGTCGCTTCTTACCGAGGTGTCCAGACAGCTCTCACTTCTACCTTGATTTGACTGCCCTGGAGCCACAAGACTCAGCTGTGTACCTCTGTGCCAGCAGCCAAGACACAGCCCTGCACACTCACTGTCTCCCTGTGCATAAACCTGTGGGTCCAACCAGGAAGCTTTAGGGGCAAATGAGGGCTCCGTTGAATACTTCCTGTAGGACCCCATATGTAAACTGCTATACAAACCATAATACCACCTGCTGTCTCAACAGATGTGGTGACTTTATACTCTACACAACGTATTTAGAGTGTGGAGTTTCTTTTCCTTGTATGTGATGCGGCTCTGTTGACTGATGAAAAGACAAATACTTTTAAATCTAGTTTTTTAAATGTCTTTCTAAATGTGCAATAAAACAAGCCTGTTATAAGTAGATCCTTTGGCTCAAGAGTTTACAGGGGTTTTCTGTGACCACTGCAGTCATATCCCACAAGAGGCCAAAGGGTAAGACACTGTCCTTAGAAGGTTTCACTGTACACTTCAGGACCCAACACTTCTGAGCCTCTTCTTCCCAGGAATCAAGAACTGTGGTCACCTAGGGCCAGGTAGCACTGAGGTTGAGGAATTAGAGAAGAGACTTCCCGGCAAGGGTCCCAGGCTAGAGGCAGCTGCAGAGGACAGTAGGAAACTCGCCCTTGGGAAATGGATTGAAAGTATGTACTGGTCTGTCTTCACCAATTCTATTATTCTATATTCCAGCTTGGCTTTTCTGTAATTTTTCTCTGCCTTTAGCTATGTCTTGAGCCCTAGCCCTGATTAAGGTACCACATATGTACAGATGCTGTCTCTGAACCTGAGAATGTGGCTCCGTCCCTCCCATCCATTCATCTGCGATCTTGCTCTCTGTTCACACTCCCTCCCTAGCTCTCAAATGTCCCTGTTGGTTTCAAGCTTTAGGTCCCCACTGGATTGTCTCTCCACACTGAGACTTACGGGGTCATTTATCCCCCTTTGTCTCTTTATTCCCCGAATTCAAATCATTAGCCTCAGAGCTTCTGCAGCAAGACTTTGCACTGGCCATCAGAGAGGAGAGTGGGTCATACTATTCCATTCAGGTCTTATATTCCAGCTCACTGTCCTGAACCCTATGTTATCAGAGGGCCCCTCTCAGGGTACTACTGAACACAGGCTGCCCACCTCAGGATACTCTGGGGTCCAGCCCATCTCATGTCCATGATGGTATGCAGGTTCCTTGAGTCTGTGGGTGTAGCACAGACTGTGACATCACCAGATCTCCTCCTTTGCACTGCTAACAACCAGAGCCCCAGCTGGAAAGGCCTCGGTCTTGTGTGGCCCTGCCATGGACAGCATCTTCCCCTGCTGTGTAATCTTTGGTCTCCTGGGGGCAGGTGAGTCCTGGGCGTGCCTGGAATTTCCCAGCCTGCTTTTACCTGGGTGCAATTCCAAACTTTCACCTCATTCTCTTTTTGCTGTCTGTCTCCTCCACAGGACACATGGAACCCAGAGTCAAGCAAACTCCCAGCCATGAGGTCACAAACATGGGACAGAATGTGGTTCTGAGGTGTGAGCCCATTTCTAACCACCTGTACATCTATTGGTACCGACAGACTGCAGAAAAAGGAATGGAGTTTATGGTTTATCTTTACAACAATAACCCTGGGGAAAAGGCAGACTTTTTCAAGGATCGATTCTCAGCAGAGATGTCCAAAGGATCATATTCTATCCTGAAGATCCAGCCTGTGCAGCTGGAAGACTCAGCCATGTATCTCTGTGCCAGCAGCTTAGCCACAGCTGCACACAAACATTTCCTGTCCCTACATAAACGCGTTACCTTCCCCTCTCCCCAGGCTCTGAGCAGTCCTTCCTGCCTAGGTAGGTGGGGATGTGTGGCTGGGGAAGTGGTTGATTCCAGTAGAGGCAAAAATTAACCCTAATCACCAGAATAGACAATAGCAACAAGGATAACTCTGGCCATGGTGTGAAATGCTCAAAGAGTGTGGCTGTGGACCCAAGGATGTGACAAATGTGGCCTTAGGAGGGGACCTGGCATGGCTACATAGGAACCCTACATCCTTTCTGGGTCTCTGGTTTTGTTTTTTTTCTATTTAGCAAAACATGCCTTCCATCTTTGATTGAAGCAGGCCCTCTACAGAGGAAGGATTTTTAGGTTGCTGATAAAGATCTTCAGCCTTCCAGAAGAGGTGAATCTGAGCACCACATGAGGTCTGGGAAGGGAAGAAAGTTCTGGAACAGTAGACAGCAGAAGCAAAAGCCCCTGGGGACTCTGCACTCAGGACAGGGAAGGGGGCTTTTTCTGGTATACTGGTTACCCATGTGAGTGTGAGGGCACACTGCAGATGGAGGCTGGCAAGAGGGTCAGAGATGGGCAGGGCCAAAAGCTCAGCACAAATGAACTGCCCACTCACACAGCAATGTGTGCAAGTAACTCTGATTTCTTAGGGGTACAACCCTAGGGTTCTTGAGCAGTTGTAAAGGGGTGATGTAATGTAGCAGACATCTCTGCCCAGTATTGGCAGGCTATAGTGGCACGAGCTTGTTGCCCCTCCATAATTTGGCTGTGTTACATTGGAAGTAGCCCAATCAGCTAAGTTGACTTCCAGCCAAGGTCAACTTGGCTCCAGCTAAATTCCTTCCCTCTGAATTAACTGTTCTCTTCAGCAAAGATATGCTTGTGCCCTCATTCTACAGTCCTGCCTGCTTGATACTTGTTATCAGCAGGTGTCCTGAGGCCTGCCCAGCTTCCCCCCTTCCCACGCTTGTAGTGAATAAACACTGGATGTCCCAGGAGTCCTTTGTCTTTGCTGTTCAGAGCAGCTTAGATCAGCCCAAGACTCAGTTTCTCTCAAGTCTCTGTGTGTTTCTTCTATTTCCTACTTTCCTATCTCAAGGATGACCACTGCAGGGGTCTCTGGTAATGTCCACATACCCTGTCCCTATAATGTAAGAAATGGTTTATAAGGAAAACTCTTGATTTCCTAATAATAAGGCAGGTGAATCTCCAGTACTCAATTGGAAAAATAAATGGTAAATTCTGTGCTGGGCTAGGTGAGTACATCCATTTGTTACATACATATTTACTCATTCACTAATTCATTCACTTATTCTAGAAATAAAGATCCTCCACCCCAGGGTATTGAAAGTATGCCTGGTTCTCTGTAGGAACACTGTGGGTCTCAGGAGAAAAAAAAATCACAGGGCCATGTATACTGCAGGGGCCAGTGTGACCTAGTCAAAAACTTTCCTTCATGTCATAAAGTTACTAGCTGCTCTGAAAAGTGTTGCAACCAGGACAGAAGGAAAATTTGTAGATGTATAGTCTCATATTTTAGGGCAAGCCTATAATTTATCATTCAAAATGGGGACATCTGAGAGTGAAGGGGGTGCTGTTAATTAGACTTGGGCAACAGGCATAAAGTGGGGCATGTTTTTCCTGTATGTGTCCCAGCCCTGGAGCCTGGACTTCGCCTCAGAGTCCTGGGTAGAAAGAGCTTCAGCTCTGCCTTGACCCTGATGCTGGCCGACTGCGGGCTCCTGGGCCGTGGGCCCTTTTCCTTCTGGACACGGGGTCTGGAGCACATGGAGAAGACTTCGGGCTTGGGCTGGGAAGGCCCCTGCTCTAAGTCTCTCACTAATCCTCTTAGAAGATTTCCCTTGCGATCTCTTAGCAGATTGGTTGGAGCCAACTACAAAGGACAATAGAAGGAGGCCAAACGCATGCTCAGTCTCCAGCTTGGGCTCCTTCCCTACAGGTCTGTCAGCCCCCAGGGAACCAGAGCAGCAGTTTAGCCCCAGCACAGCTCAGGCGCCTCTCTGCACAGAAATGGGCAGCCACACTGGTAAGGGCTGGGCCCTGAGCAGTGTGAGATTTTATCCCAGACCTCTACAACAGGCAGGTGACCCCAGCCCCCATCCTGTTTGTCTTCCAATCCTGCCTTCCCCTTGGCTCTGCCTGTGGGGCAGAACAATTCTCACTTTCCTCCGAATAGGAAGAAAGCACTAATTTCATCTCAGTAGCATCTCCTTTTAGCTCTTCCCCATGCCCCACACTTGGGTTTTTCTTTTGGGTTCTGATTGTAATCATACCTCATTGCATTGACCAGTTCCATTTTTTTCTTACCAGGGGTCTTCTCCTGTATTACACTTCAGGTTCTGGCTAATATTAGGCTCAATTCGATTATTGGTGATATGTAGATGCCCTCTTCTATCATATAGCATTATAAAAATTGGGCATTATTTACATAAAATGTCAAGTACATGCCAAATATTCCATAAGCAATAAACATTGATTATAATTTCTCAAAAATATACTTTCTGCAAGAAATTATCTTTGCTCCAAGTACTGGAGCATATTACAGCTAAGGAGGCTGGAGGCTGAGCAGGATCCATGGATTTTAACTCTAAAAAGTGGTCATGTTTGCCAGACCATAAGCCAAAATAAACAGTGAACATTCATTACAAAAGCTATTTTTCTTTTGAGTCATGAAGCTTCTCACCAAGAGAAAAGGCTTTTCGAACAGGAGTAAACTGGCCTCCTACCTGCGGCCCTGATAGAAACAATGGCTGTGTTATTAACCTTGTGTTGGGGGATAGAATTACAAACAAAATCTCACTCAAATGAAGAAAACCTCTCTACAAAGTTAGACAAGAAGCAAAACAGTTTACTGATTGAATAAACATTAACCAGAATATGATGAGCATTGCAGACAACATGCTAAGAAATTGCAAAGAGGAAAGAAAATCTCAACCTTTTATTTAGGCAGATGCAGCTCATTACATATGTATTCTCAACAGGACTGTAACTAGTCCTCAACTAAGTTGACTTAACAGAACCTCTAGTCACACAAACGGTAGTTCATCCTAGATCCACTTGGTAATTGCAGTGGTTGCCTGCATGAAACGTAAATTCCTCTTTATAAAAGGAGGTAGTTTTGCAACTTGAGCAAAATACGTACTCTAAAATAAGTTAGGGTTCTAAGCTAGAGAATTGGCTCCTACTGCCATTCCTAGATGCCACCACCAGTCAGTGCTGGTTGTCCCCATGGCTTGCTATCACTGCTGGTCTCTGTTCTTGATCTCTCCTGATTTCTACTGCCACTCTCCGGAGGTCTTCAGAGCTAGCAGCCCCTAGTGTTTGTACTTGTAGCTCTTTTCTAACACAACCATTTTACCTATACCACCTTGGGATAAAAATCCTGAGTAGATTGACTAGATCTTCCAAGTCCATACTACCTCACAAACAAGTCACAAGTAGATTTGAAGAACCACCAGAGGGAGATTTTGTCTGAAAAGGGCCTATGTTATACAGCACAGCAGGATCCAACCTGAGAAGTGTGAGAAGAGTGCTACTTATATAGCAGCAGCCACCTCGTGATTATTTCAAATTCAAGCCCATTGATTGGTCCAAATTCAATTCTACTACTTGGTTCAAATTCAGTCTCACTGCTTTGGACCCACTGACCATGAACTGAATTCCCTGAAGGTGTGAACCGAATTAAACCTCTTCTCTTTTAAATTGTAGTTACTGTGCTCTAGTCATGAGAAAGCTGACTAATACAACATTTAACCTCAATTTTTTCCCTAAAGGCCCTATTTCCAAATATAGTAAGCTTGTGTGTTAGACTTCAAAGTAAGTTGTGGGGAAACAATACGCAAAGTCCCTGACATACAAAATCTTGGTTATTGCCCACTAGTCCACAGTGGGGCACTGTGGCACTATGGACCTCCAACTGTCTGCAGGGAATAGCCTTCAGAGCTGACAGCCAAGGGACCTAGAAGGTTCAAGAAGAGTGCTAGTTGATGTTTTTTGTCCACCAAATTGTTTGATGACACATAGAGGAACATGTGATGTGTTTCCATAGCAGGTAGCCAGGAACTCCAGCTATACAGTGGTTAGAAGTCTTTCTGAGTTTAAAAGGGAAAAAGAAGGGTTTGGTATGAGACTGGGACAGCCTGTATGCCCTGAGGTAGGGACAGGCAGAGAAAAACTGTCTCCAAGGAGAAGCAAGGGAGCTGTGGCATAGATACATGGCCTAACCCAAGCCCAGCCTACAGCAGTGCAGGCCAGCTCTACAAGTTGCATTGTGTCAAGAAGAGATCAAGCTGGGCTCTTGGTTTAGCTGAGCCCAGGAACATGGTAAGAAAAGAAGGTTGCCTGGGCATCTGTAGAGACCATGACATCAGAGCAGTGACATCACATCCTAATGTCCAATCAGAACTGATGCTCACAACTCCAGTTCTCAGAGGACCAGAACCCTGAGCAAGGTGACCATGGCTCACTTCTCCCCTATCCTGCCATGGACTCTAGGTTTCTCTGTTATGTGGCTGTTTGCCCTCTGGGAGCAGGTAAGTCCAATAGGCAAGGAGAGTTTCCCAATTCTGAACTTGCTATTTCCTGAATCCTTCACTTCCCCTGGGAATGCACCCTCTCAGGCTTGTTCCTGAGTTCCTTCTCTATCTGCTTTCCCCACAGGCCCAGTGGAGACTGGAGTCATCCAAACCCCAAGACACAAGATCAAAACAAAAGGACAGGAAGTGACACTAAGATGTTCCCCTATGTCTGGGCACCAGAGTATGTACTGGTGTCAACAGGCTGTAGGTCAGAGCCTCGAGTTTCTCTTTGCATATTACAGTGAGTTACAGAGAGCAAAAGCAAACATCCCTAAGAGATTCTTAGCTAAGTTCCATGACTCTCTCACTGAGCTGAACATAAGCACCTTAACATAAGCACCTTGGAGCTGGAGAATTAAGCTGTGTACTTCTGTGCCAGCAGGGGGCACAGCTGTGTGGAGTCCCCAGGATCCTGTGCACAAACTCCTGCCAGCACAAAGTGGAGCAACCTGAAATGTGACATGTGTGAAAACCTACAGGACAGACAGGTGTGGTGGTGCATGCCTATAACCCCACCTCTTTGGAAGGCTGAGGCAAGAAGAGCACAAGTTCAAGCCCAACCTAGGCAACTTAGTGAAACTCTCCTTCAAAATAAAAAAGAAATAGGGCCACAGCTCAGTATGAATGCCCTGGGTTCAACCTCCAGCACAAAAAAAGAGAAAGAAAAACAAAGATACTGGATTCTGAGATTACAGGAGGAAAGAAAAATGGTTTCAGGTCTCTGGAAAGTGCAGCCCTTTCTACCATTACGAGAAGAGAAATTAAGGCTGGGAGATTCTTTCCAGGCCATGTGTTACTTCAGTAAATTCTCTCCAAAAGCAATCCTTCACCTGACACTGTACCATGGGAGGTACCAAAGGAAGAGTTTGTAACGTAACAGCTGGCTCCCTCTTCTATGGGCAAGAAATTTTGTTTTGAGGTCAAGCTTGTATAATAATAGTGTAATGTGGGTAGTAACATCACAGAGGTTGATTTTGTAGAATTGAAGGAGAGTACATCGAGATTTAAGAAAGATCTAGAAGAGAGAACTGAGAAAAGGTGGGTGAAAATAGAGTTGCAAGGTGAATTAGGGCAGTGTTCTATGTGACACAGGCTCTCTTCACCTCCTTCTAACACCCCAGTACCCCTCAAATATTGAGCAAGGCCTGGTAGACACTGGTGTCACCTGGCAGCCAATCCCACTTGAGGATATCACTAGATAGCCAGTGGCTATCTGAGATGAAAACCCTGGAGTTGATTATGAAGTCTTCCTTCTTGACTTCTGGTTTCAGCTTCGTCTCCTCAGGGTACAGTCAGATGCTTTCCAAAACACAGGTGAAACCTTGTCAGCCCTGGCCATGCATGGACAAGGACCTGCCAGTTTTCCCAAGATCCATTCTGCTTTCCAAGGATATCATACTTCCACTGACCCCCCAGATCCAAGCACCTTCTGTGCCTACACAGCCCTTCCCAACCTCTCCTAAAAACTCAGCAAGCTTTGCATCTTTTCTTTCTGTGCTTGCCCCTTCCAGGCCTGGAGGGACCCTCTTCTCCCTGCTTCCAATACACCCTGCTTGTCAGGCTCCCACCTGCCTTCCTTCTCCCTTTTCACTCTGTTGTTCCCAGATTGTATTGCTCTATTGACTTCACTTTCATAGGAAAAGCCATGTATATACTTGATGCATCAATATCAATTTATATAGAGTCCTGGAATAATAGTCATCACTGTTTTTCCTTTGTGAAGGATTCCTTTTACCTGAAATGTAATGGATGGTCATTATGAGTCATCTCAATTTTCCAGCCTTATCTCTTCTCCAATATGGTGAACAATTGTGTTTTTAGAGTCAGGGTTGATGACCAAGGCTGTAGTCTCCTAACTGTGTCTAAGGCTGGCATATGGAACAAAGAAAATATGATGGGGCCGGGGATTTAGCTCAGTGGTTCCGGCGCCTGCCTCACAAGCACAAGGACCCGAGTTCGATCCCTGGTACCAAAAAAAAAAGGTCTGTTGTTTATTAAAGATTTCTCTATTTAAAAAGAAGAAAATATTATAGTAATAGTCATCCAGGTTTATAGTCCTATAACTATGAAATTTCTCAACACAACTATGCTTTTCCACAATCCCATCCTTAGGGACTTAACACAGCTAGAAAAATTGTCAAAGCTTCTCAAAAATTAATTTAAAAACTGAAGAAAAATTAGTTTTTCTTAATAACAGTGTCTTATTCTTGCTAATTAGAAAACATTATGTATGACACACACAACTTAAAGGAGGAGAGATTTATTTGGCTTACAATTTCCAGTAGGTGCAGTCCAAAGCTAGCTGGTTCCAAGGCAGAAAAGGCATGATAGAAAGTCTTGATGGAAGAGGACTGCTTACCCCATGGTATCCAGGAAGCAAAAAGAGAAAGGAGAAGCCAGAGAGCACAATGCACTTTTCAGGGTGGTTTTACCAGCCTCTGCCAACCATGTTCTAGCTCTGAACACAGAGATTTTAGGGGACATTTTAGATCTAAACCACACCAGGTCGTTTATTTCCAGATATAAAAACCTAGAAGTAAATATGTAAAATCTAGAAACAGTCTTTATAAAATGGACTGTCTAAAATCTGGTAAAAATAAAATGCAAAATATTAAAAGGTATGGGTCTAATTAAAAGGAGCTATGGAATACAGTGTTTCCAAGGTTGGATCATCTTGCAAATATCCCACAGTTTATTTTATGACCCTTTATTCTGGCTTGCCTTTTTCACTTTAGTATACTAAGTGCAATAGTGTAGAATTTGTTTCTTTTCAAAATGTAATGTTCATTTCATACATATGGTGGGTTTTTTTTTTTTCTCCACAGGCTTTGAAATCCTACGCATGGATTTGAAAATCAACCCTAAATAAGCGGGCCAGTTTGGGAAGGCAGTCAAATGGGTGTGTGTGAGGGGCTGAGGGCTCAGGATCTCCATTTCTGGTTTAGTCAGTAATGAGCAGGTGGCCCCAGGTGTGATTCAAGGAGACTGTGGACCACTGGCCCCTTGGGGGCGCTGTGGATCCACAGTGCTTCAGGGAACCCTGTGTGTGCATTGCGGGGGGTGGGTGTGCAGTGATTTGGGAAGTGGTCCAGGAGAGCAGAGCTGAAAAGAATGCCAGGCTGCCTGCGTGGATCAGGGAGGTGGTGTGAATTCACTGGTTGGGGTCTGGGCAAAAGGAGGTAAACACAGACTCGTTGTCCAGAGAAGGGAGAGGGTCCTACAGGTCTCAGGGTGCTCAAGAAGGAATATTCTCTGCTCCTGCATGGGCAGGGGAAGGTGAAACGGCTGGGGAGGCAAAGGTGGAAAATCAGCATCAGGTCAGGGGCTGGGGCTGGCAAAGGGGAGTTAGTATGGACAGAAGTAAGAAGGTATGTTCTTAGCATGGGTGGGTGGGGGAGGATGCTCGCCCAACCCAGCCTCAGTTTCGGGGCTGTGCAGGGCAGGAATGGTGCATGGTACACAAAATACAGCCTGGGCCCTGCCATTGGGTGCAATGGGCTGGGTGGCCTGCAGGGAGAATAAGGTCAGAGCATGACATATGCTTTTGTCAGAAAGACCAAAGCTGTAGTGCCTTTGAATGCTCACCTCGGGAGGCTCCATGCTGAACTAGGAGATACCTCGGGTTCCTAATGCTGCCATGGGCTTCTGGTTCTTCTGTTGTGTGGCCCTTTGTCTCCTGAGAGCAGGTGAGTCCTGGGCACAGCTGCAAAGCCTCCAATCTGTGTTCCCTGTTCCTGAATACAAGTCAGCTGAGGATGGCTCTGCTCTGCCCTTAGCTTCTGCCTCCTGACCCACAGGGCCTGTGGATTCCAGAGTCATGCAAACCCCCAAATACCTGATCCAAGTTAAAGGACAACAAGCAACACTGAAATGCTCCCCCGTTTCTGGACACCTCTCCGTGTACTGGTACCAACAGAATCTGGACCAGGGCTTCCGGTTCCTCATTCAGTATTACAGTGGTGAAGAAAGAGACAAAGGAAACATCCCTGACCGATTCTCTGTGCGGCAGTTCCCTGACTCCAGCTCTGAACTCACCCTGAGGGTTTTGGAACTGGGGGACTCGGCACTCTTTCTCTGTGCCAGCAGCTTGGCACAGCGCTGCATGGTCCCCAGCCTTCTGTACAAAAACATTTCTCTTTATTCCAGGAAGTGACCAGGAAGGCAGAGCTGCCAGCCAGCCTGGCTCAGGCCCTGGGAAGTTCACAGGCCTTTCCCAGACACTTGCTGCTGCTGGCATCTGTGATCTGTTTAACCATCTCAGAACTGGTGCCAGTTCAGCATCATTTTACCTGTCTGTCTGTCTGCAGGAAAACTGTACCAGGCCTCATATTCCATAGCTGTCTGATACCTATTCCTCCAACACCTGTCACTCTTTCACTGTTCACCTAGTAGATTTGTCCTCTCCTCTGATTTCCCCTCCTCAGATCCCAGTGAGTAGGAAGGGAATGTTATGTATCACACATGATTATAATGAGTGGTTTCCTGACAAGGCTAAGAAACACACTACTTCAAGGCCAAGTATATTCTCATTGGGATGAGAAAGAAAGGCACAATTACTGCACCGTAGTCCTCTTGCTGCGATATAGAGAAAGCCATGTGATCTCTCTTGTGGCAGCCTATGGGTAGTGTGGTCTCCAGCTGCAGAACAAAAGGATGGGGCATTTGTTAGGGAAAATGCAGTTGTCATGTGCAGACATGATAAGCCATAGGGGAAAGAAATGTGACCTCATCACTCGTTAATTTCTTCTATTCTTTTACTCAACAACCATTTCTGGGCTCCCCACTTTGTACAAGGATGTTCACAGAAGATAGAAAATGAGAAAAAACTGAACTTTTTTAAAAGAAAGAAAATGAGGAAAATAAAAATCTTGGTTATCCAGAGTAATTTCCTTAGTTTTTCAATTATGCAAATCAAATTTTCTTTTTTCCTCTCTTTTTCTCTTTCTCTGACTGCCCCTTTCTGCCAGCTTTTAAATACTTTTTTATTCTTGGCAAGAACATTTAAATGAGGTCTACCTTTCTAATAGATTTTTAAGTGTACACTGCAGTATTGTTTCACATAGAGGCACAATGTTTTACTGATGGAATTTAAATATGTAGCGGAACTTTCTACCCTTGACAGCAACTCATTTCTTCCACCCAACAGTGGAAACCACCATTCTACTCTTTGTTTCTTGGGGTCTATTTTTGATGCCTCCTTAAGTGGAATTATGTGGTAGTGTCTTTCTGTGACTGACTTATTTCAATTAACATAATGTCCTTCAAGTTTATTAATGTCATGGCATATAGCAGAATTCACTGCTTTTTTTAAGGCTTCATGACATTCCATTATATGTATCTACCATCTCTAAGGTCTGTAGTATTAATTATATTACATTTGACTTTTCCTATGAAAATCATCCATCACATCAGTGGTAGGGACAGTTTTAGACCTGCAAGAACTAGGTCCATTAAGGCATATTCCTAGTTAATTCTTCCCCTCAGAGAAGTCTCAGAAAAAAATAATAATGCCATCATTTATTGACAATTTATTACACACCAAAAAGACTTCTTCATTTGCAAAATTTGTAAATTCAGTTATCACAGAAAATACTAAAGGGCAAATACTATTATTGCTCTCATTTTATAGTTGAAGGAATTGGCCTACAGTTAAATAATTGGACCAAATCAAATAGCTGCTAGGGTACAGAACTGGGACTCAATGACTGGTCTAAGTCTCATGTTTCTAACTCTGTGCTATAATGCATTTTCACAAAGAGAGATACCTCTCTTCAAAATCAGAATGTTGTTCCTTTCATCCCTATCACACCTTATGGCTTTAATGTAATCATTAATAGAATTCAGTTTTACCAGGAGTTAGTGATATAGACAAAAAGATAAGCAAAGTGCGATGTACATTTCCAACCCAAGCTCACCAAGACTGAAGTCAGTTTCTTGACATATTAGGTTGAATTTTTTTCCATCTGTAAAATGGGACTATCAATCTCTATCTGCATGTCAGAATTCTCCAGAAAAACAGAACCACTAGGAGCTATCAATTTTCAGTGTAAGATATTGCCTAATGAATTTACAGATGCTCATAAAGCCAAAATCTGCAGGGTGGGCTGGTGGTGCTGGAAGAGGGAGAGCTGATTCTTCAGTCCTAAAGCTACCAGCTGGACCTTTCTCTCTTACCTGAGGGAGGGGTGGACTTTTTGTCTCATTTGTGCCTTGAGTTGATTGGACAAAGCCTGCCCACATTATGGAAGGTCATGTGCTTCACTCTATGATTAAAATGTTAATTTAATCTAATGTCAAAATCTACCAATTTAAATGTTTATCTCATTCAAAAATATCTTCAAAGAAATACCCAGAATAATATGTGGCCAAATTATCTGAACACTTGTGTGTGGTCCAGTAAAGGAGACACTTAAAAACCATCACACCATCTTCAGAGATGTACAAAATTTAGCAAGCATAAAGCACATAGCACGTTTTTATCCCCTTTGCTAATCTTAGCCTTTTCCTCCATTCTCTCTCTACAAAGGCAAATATGGAAACATACTGTCTAGTCATCATGCAGCTGAAGACCTGCAAGTTGCCGAAATAAAAAAATACATACATCTGACTATCATTACATGAAATTAATTGCAGAATGTAACATACACCCCTATCCAGACATTTAAAATCAACTTTACTGATATATAAATTACATGTAATACACATTACACATTTTAAATGAGCTGGTCAGTGATTTTTGAGCAATATACGTGATCACACAAAGGAGAATTTGAGACACACGGGTCCGAAGCTACCGGAGAGTCACAAGGATTTTCCCTAATATTCTAGACTACAGAAATGGTTAGATAAACAAAACCAGTGTGTCATTGGGGAATTACATCATTACAGAAATATAATAGACAAGGACTTAAAAATTGTTTTACAAAAAGGTCAGTAATAACTGTATCAATTCAGACAGAAGTGCTCCATCCTATGATCTGGAGTATGAGTAACCACTCATTTTAGATTTGTTCCTGAAGGGGACAAGGCGTGGCCCTCAGTGACAGGAAACCTCTGGGGCCCAGGCAGGGAGACTGGGGACTCAGAATGACTCCTCCTAGTGAACCCCATTCCCCTCTGCCTCATGGGGTCCCACAAGACTCCTCTGTTCTGCCAGGACCCTGCCATGAGCCTCAGCTTTCTCTGTTGTGTGGCCTTCTTCCTCCTGCAGGCAGGTGAGTCCTGGGCAAGGGACCTGGCATAAGATTTCAGGTCCTAGTCCAAGCCTTTCCACCGGGATTGCAGCATCAGCTTTTCCCTCTTTCTCTGCAGGTCCAGGGAATGCTGGCATTTCTCAGACCCCCAAGTTCCAGGTCCTGAGGACAGGCCAGCGCATGACACTGAGCTGCACCCAGGATCTGAAGCATGACAGCATGTACTGGTACCGACAGGATCCAGGGCTGGGGCTGAGGCTCATCTATTACTCATATGATGTTAATAACACTAAAAAAGGAGAAGTCCCCGATGGGTACACTGTGTCCAGATTAAGTAGCAAGAACTTCCCCCTCACTCTGGAGTCAGCCAGCCCCTCCCAGGCATCTGTGTACTTCTGTGCCAGCAGTTACTCCACAGCGCTACACAGCTGCCTCCACTCTGCACATTAAGGCCAGGGAGGCCCTGCACCCTGGAACTCAGTGATGCCCTGGCAGAGGTCTCAGCACAGGGATGTTGGGACTCCAAGGATACTGAGTTTGCACTGCCAATGTGCATCTCCAGACAATCTCAGCCAGGCCTGGATCCAACCCTGGATACAGAGGAACCCACTGTTGCTCCTGGATGGTGATTCCCTGACTGACATTTCTAGCTATAGGCTTGACTCTACACCTTGCAGCATGTTTGTGATTTGGACATACCTGGGCCCCTTGTCCCGGAACCACAGTACCTCTCTTGAGAATTTTCCCCCAGCTTCATCTCTCACGTGGTCTCTGCTGCTACTCATATTTTCCATTAGGATGGTTGCTCTCTAGAGTCCTACTAGGTCCTTCCTCTTCCCACCTCTCTAGTCTTTGTACTACATCCTTGCTGCCAAGCCCTCATCCAAGCCTGACTCTTCCAGTTGCAGAGATGTCAGCAGTACCTGCTCTGGCATAGAGCTTTCCTTTTCTTAGAGGCTAGGCCTTACCTGAGGCTCAGCAATGCCCCTCCTAAGGGAGGCTTACTCTCTTTCCTGCCAAGCTCAATTTCTCTTCTATATACTCTCAGGGCATCATGTACCTGTTACTCAGTAGAATTTAGCACACTTAGAATCTTCCAGAACTTGGCTGATTATTTTTCTACCCAACCAGAGTTTAAGGGCTGCAACTGTCCTCTTACCTGCCACACTTACCTTACTGTATTGAGAACCCAGTTTATAGAGACGGGGTGAGTGGATGGCTGACCACATAGAGGGAAGAACCAATAACAAAACCACCTTAGATCACACATTAACCCAGCAGAGATTGAGCATTAACTACAAGAAGTCATATTCCTTTCATTGCTGGGCTGTGTTGGGTCTTGAAATATTACGAGTAATCTCCTGTCCTTGGTTGCCAGATCTGGCTTCTTTTTTTTTAACCTTCAGGACCAGACTTCCTCCAAAGTCCATTCTTTCCTTCAGCCTCTTCCTTCACAAGAAATCTAGCCAGATCATAAATCTACTTCCAGAATTTCATCTTAAAGTTTTCTTTCCTGGAAACCACTTCTGGTACCAATAACTCTATGTAAAGTCTCCATCAGTGAAAGAGAATCATTAGCAGTATTATGGGAAGAGAGGGTTTATCATAAGAATTAGCCCTTATTCATCTGTGGCAAAAGCTGAAAAAGAGCAGGCTGGAAGGTCAAGGAGATGGCTGGTGGCCAGAGCTCTTGGACGGATGGTTCAGAAGCAAAGGCTGGAGCTGTAGGGGATGATGCTTAGGGCACACCCAGCCATTTTGTGAAACCTAAAGCAGGAGCAGCAGAAATCCATGGAAACATGCTCATACAGAAACTGTTGTCTCTGTCGGGGCTACCTCCATGGGTTTATGGCTGTTGGGTAAGCCTTGCTGCTGTTGGCCACCACTTGAGAAGATAAACTAGGCACAGAGTGTAGAAGAGAGAGACAATGCCCTTGGTCTGCTGCAAAGCTCTGCATGTGGCAGTCACTGTCTCCCTGCATGATCACAGTACTCTTCCAAGTGTAATGGTGAAGCTTTTACTAGTATCTTCTAAATTCTAAATGAATGCCTCCTTGACCGCTCTGACCCCAAACCATTCTGGAAGTGTAGTTTCCAGACTGGATAATTTGACTTAACACCATCTTGCACAGGATGGCTTCTTCCAAAATGATACTTCTAGTCACCCACCTTCTCAACCCTGCTGTGTTCTTCAGACTCCTATTCTGGCACACTTGTGATGCCAGGTGAATCACGCACAAAACTGGGAGACCTTCATTCTGGATTTTCCTTTCATGATTATGATTCCAGTTGTCCTCCTACTCAGAAGTACAGTTTTAGCTGTTGCTGTTATCTTTTCTTTCATGAGTTGCCATGATGCTGGAGTCTTGCCAAGCAATATTAATTTATGAATAATGTGACCTTTTAATCCACTCAAATAAAAATATACAACTCCAGACTGGAGAACTTTCTTTTTTCTCTGAATAAGTTAGAACTAAGAAACCAAGTACTTTTGCTCCTTAATTGTCTAACTTTGACCAATGGAGAAGCAAATCTCTGATGTTAGGACTTGGCATCCTAGTGGTTTTCACATATCAGATTCGGGTTGCCCAGTCCAGCATTCGGAACATGTGAAAGTTAGTGAATTTCTGCAAGTGAAGTAGTCTGCTTTGGATTATGAAAAGAGTTCACCTGTTGAACCAGTATGGGAGCATTCATGTACATGAGCCAGTTGTCAGTTGGTATGGACATTTTCACTTTAAACTGGCATATTCTTGAACCCAAGGAGTATGTAGTCTACAAATGTAATTCTGCTACCTATGCTATTTCCTGGAGTTTTGAGTGAGTGGGAAAAGGAAAAAAGAAAGAATATTTTTAGGTTTTAAATTTTTCATTTTTAAAATGCATACATATATAAGCATAATTTATAGATATCCTTTCTTCTTTCCTTGTGGAAGAACACAGAATGTGAGAACTCTGTATCCAGACAGCCCTGCGGCTGAAAATTATGACCTATAAATTGATTTTGTTTAAAAGAAGCTTATAAATATTTAAATCAGTCACCCTAGTATTTTATAATGTAAGTTGTGTATTCCGAGGTTGTGGGGATTGACAGAGGAAGTGATATCATCGTGGGAACCGCTGTGTGGTGATTAAGGAAGCCTTCCCTTCCCTGTCCGACCTGGTTAGCCCTCATCCTGTGCTGACCCTGCCATGGACACCAGGCTCCTCTCCTGGGTCGCCCTCTGTCTTCTGGGGACAGGTGAGTCTGCAGAACCCCAAGCAGGTTCATTGTGTGTGTGTGTGTGTGTGTGTGTGTGCGCGCGCCTATGTATGTGTGTATATGAGTGTGTGGGTTTATGTGAAGGGTGACTGTCACTATTTTTTTCATTCTATTCCCAACTTCTGTCTCCACAGATCACACTGAAGCTGGTGTCTCCCAGTCCCCCAGTTACAGGGTTACAAAGAAGGGACAGAATGTAACTTTCGGGTGTGCTCCAATTTCTGGTCATGGTTTTCTTTATTGGTACCGACAGACCTTTGAACAAGGCCTGGAGTTCCTAACGTATTTCCAGAATGAACTCGCATCAGACACATCAAAGATGCCTCCTGAGCGGTTCTCTGCTGAGAGGCCTGAGGGCACCTTCTCCAATCTGAAGATCCAGGGTGTACAGCAGGGGGACTCGGCTGTGTATTTCTGCGCAAGCAGCCACAGTGGGGTACAGCCACCTCCTTCCTGCTCACAAACCTCCTTCTCTCTCCTTGCAGCTCCTAGAGACCCTAAAGATAATTGGACATCTGTTGCCCTTTGTGTAGAAAGAGAGCACAGAAGAGCTCTGCAAGCATCGTGGCTGTAAACATGGGTAGAAGGAAACTCTCATGACGTGCTGGGTTTTAGAAGTCCTCAATGAGCCCAAGGCTGCAGGGTGAAGATTAGATGTCTTGGCACTGGTGGTCAGAGCTGTGACGGGCGGTCTTTTCTAGGACTTCAAAGTTGTGGCTCACCTACATTAGCTTGGGCCACACACAATGTGCCTGCCCCCTCCACCCCTCCGTCTGTTGACCCAGCTGGTGTCTGGAAGGCTTGGGGCTATACATACACTGTTTGTTCAGAAGTCTCTTTCATCCTGTCACAGTGAAAGTTTTCCACAATAGCAAATTTGTTTTCTTTTTTGAAGTTAAAGTCTTTGTTACATTTGTGACAGTTAACTGATAAACACATTAATGGTAATAATAAAACTTCTTTTGCTTAGTTTAAAAATTCATTTCTTTCATTTTGCTTTCGTTTTCCAATGCTTCCACCCTGATATGTAAACTAACATGCTTTTACTACCATTTCAGCTTCTTCCTAATTACCTGACTCAGTCTTCTACAGACTGTTTTTTAAAATTAATTATGATTATTGGTACATTTTAGATATTACAGTTTAGATGACATTCATCACAGGAAATTTGTACCTGTATATAATGTATCTTGATTCTTCTTTTTCTCCCATTTCCCCCCTCTTTAACCTCTCTTCCCCTTCCTTATTTACAAAAGCTTTTTCCTTCTTTTCTCATTTTTTTCCTTTTCCCTTCTTTCCTTTCTCCTTTCCCCCTCCCTAGTTTCCCTTCACATTTGAACATTTTCTTCCTATTTCACAGTATCTATTATATGTTTTTGTCCTTATGTACACTTTCGGTTTCTCACACCAGAGAAATAATGCCGTATTTACATATGTGTGTCCAATTTATTTCACTTAAGAGTATGGTCTCAAAGTGTAGCCATTTAGCTAGAAATATCTCAAGTATATCCTTCTTCATGGCTGAGTAGTAGTTCATTGTCCAGAAAAACCAACCACATCTTCTTTATCCATTCATCAGCTGATGGGCATTTGGGCTATTTCCAAGATTTAGTTATTACAAACTGTGTGAACAAATTGTTCGACATCACTGGCCATTCAAGAGATGCAAATTAAAATAATGCTGAGGTTCTATCTCACTCCCGAAAGAATGGCTGCTATCAAGAAATCAACCAATAACTAATGCTGGCGGGGCTGTGGGGAAAGAGGAACACTGCTCCACTGCTGGTGGGAGTGTAGACTGGGGCAACCACTGTGGGAATCAGATTGTTTTAATTTTTGCCCCATATTTTTAATGGAAATGATGCCCCTGAGGTCCTCAACTCAAGAAGCTGGGATTTTAAAAATAAAAACTTAGACATTTTTAAAAAGGTGCCCCTACTTCATTTTATCTATTTTATTTGTTATGTATTGTTATATGTTATTTCTTATAAATTCAAATACTTATATTGTAATTAAACTATTTGCCCATGTGTGGTGAAAGAGCAGTTTGTACCTGTGAAGACCAAACCCGTGGTCAGAGATGATATGATAGTAGTTCCTGGATTTCCTGGAGTCTCCAGAGACAGCCCAGGCCTCCAAGTCTGGGAATGAGTGTCACCGACCCCACCGATTTCTTTCCCCAAGAATCACTGTCCTTGTTGGGGAGTTGTCCTGGTGCTATTTTAATGGTGCCATCAAATACCCCATGTTCTGCTGCCCTGCATCTTCTTGGAGTAAATAAATCCAGGCACAGATGGAATTTTCATGTTCTTGAGATCTATGCCAGGAACTCCTTTCCCAGACCTTGTCTCCAACCTTACCAACCTTAATTTAGATGACCTCTGAAATACTTGATCTAACAGTAGGACTAGTGTGACATTTAGGATTGAACTGAACACAGACCACAGTGGCAAACACTAGGATAAAATGTAATGTTTACAGTAGTGAGCTTGTGGGGCACAGGATTCTGAGACTCTTATCAAATAGTTTATAGAGTTTGCTTTCTCTCTCATTCTATTCTCTCACCAATTAATCCAGAGGACAATTCCTTCAGGATTGTATTGTTTATGGCATTGAGGAACATTTCTGAAATTTAACTATATTCAGAAATCAGTGCAACTTCACAAATGCTTTGTTCAGCTACAACCTGTGGACAGAAAAAGAAACAGCAGTAATTGTGAGGTTTTTAAAAGCAGGCATTTTTCATATGCTTGAAGCTTATTCTCCACATCTACCTATCACTTTAGTTGAAATGAAAAGGCACAGAATTAAAGGGCATGTGATTAATCCATGCAAGAGGTCTATGCCAATTATTGTGGGGTCCTGAAGGAGGAAGAGATTTCTTCTGCTTAAGAATGTGCTAAACAAGGAAGGAGGAGTGAGTTGTTTCCCAGGAACCTGGAAGTCTACATCCTAAGAGAGATTTTAACTCAGTGTGTAGTGGCAGCCCATTAGCAACAAAAAGAATTAAAATCCTTACTAGCCAAACTCTGGTTAAAATCCTTAAAAAAGGAACATCAATTAATTCTCTCTCTCTCTCTCTCTCTCTCTCTCTCTCTCTCTCTCTCTCTCTCTCTCGGTTGATGGTCTCTAAAATAGCAGCAAACCTTTGGGTAAGGCCCATTCTTGCCTCCCAAAAAGTGCTGACTCATCTTCTCTAGCCTTTTTGTCTAAAGCTAAACGCCTGAGGAAGAGTTCTTGTCACAGTTGCAACTGTACATATAAAATTTTAAACTCAACACAGGTACTTCCTAGAAGATCTACAAGGTGCCAAATGATCCAAGAAAAGGCATTCTTTAGATAATGAGATTTGCTGCCTAAACCCTTTCTCCATATTCTCACACCTCTGTAAAAATCCCAATCTCTGCTTGATTCCAATTCCTCTCTGGGGAACTCCCCTACTGCCACCTTGGCAGTGTACCCCAATCTACATAAACTCTTGTCTTTTCTGCATTTCTTGTCTGTTGGTAAATTCTTCTTACCACCTGCCTCACCAGCCCTCCATAGGCTGTCTCTCACAGCAGAGTGGAGAGAGAGATACATGAGCAGATTGTTGGAAGTGTGAATGGTTCCTTTGGGCTGGGACATAAGACAAGAAAGAAAGTTCTCTAATCCAACACACAATCTCCTGATTGGTTGAGCTTCCCTGTCCTAGTGTACCATTAGCTTCCACAATTCCCTGCTGCTCATATCAGCAGACAGGCATTAGGCAAATTAATGGCTTAGTGTACAATGACCTTGCTCCATCTTAATTCTACCCACTGTAGTTTTTCCCACTGCAACTGCTATGATTATTGCCTTATAAGACACCCTATATATTTCATTTATGCCTATTTTACTTTTTATTCATGCATTTGACCCCATCTTGACTATAATCTCATTATCTAAAGAGTCTTTTGCTGATATATTTTTTGGGGTAATGTTTTCAATGTTTGTTTTGTTTTTAGCACTTTTTATCTTCAGAGTAATGGAGTTAAAACAACCTTCTTACACTTCAATTCTTGTGTAATATTTGACACAAAATATTTTCTCTCATTCCTCCCATTCTATCCTCAACTTAGAAGACAGCTTTAAGGGAGAACACCTTAAGACTGTGACTGTGAAGTATTTCATAGAAATAGAATGAGAGGTCCCCAGTTGTGCGGAACACGCCGAGTCAGCCTGCTA
>NW_004624819.1:65282-109996 GCF_000247695.1 Heterocephalus glaber | reverse complement strand
AAAATGGAAATAAAGTCATTGTAAATAGGGAAAGGTGGAGGGGGTGAAGGGAGGGCTAGGAATGGGGCAAAAATAAAAACCAAGATGCATTATGTAAAGGTACAATTCCCAATGAGAAATGTAATTGTGTTGTATACCTACAATGTACCAATGAAAGAATTTAATTATAATAAAAAAGAAATAAAATGAGAGTATTAAGCATGGTAACTTGAAGACGTATTTGGGATAAGAATTAGTGTTGGATTAGAATTTAAGGAAATTGATCCTAAAACCTGCTGACTAGGCAGATATTTCCCAGCATTCCTTGGGCCATTGCAAAGGAAATAATAACCAGACCTCACATATGCACCACAAGATGGCGCTACAATGCCACTGGGCTGTAAAAATCTCCAGCAAGAGCCTCGGAGAAGAACCTAGGCGAGAGAGAAAGGGTTAAAAATAACTTGGGTTGGGACTCAATATTAGGCATATGTTGAGCGGTTTTCAGTTACTGGTAGGCTACCAACATGTGTGCAAGAGGTGGGAGGAGGTTCTCTCTGAACTTGAATGAGATTCACAGTTGAAGAATTTGGCAGGGTTGCTTTGATGTCAGGACAGGTGCAGAGAGAGGACCAACAGTCTTAGAGGAATGTGGGAAACCACGGGAGTGGGGTTCGCTCTCAACTGAGTGCCTTGCTGCAACACTCCTCCTTCTCCGTAGGCCTTCTCCATGAGAGAAGTGAGTGATCATGTCAGAGCCCAGCTGGAAGGGACTCTGGGCCAGCAAGAATCTGCAAGGGTAGATATGAGTGACATCAGTGGCCCATCCACCCTCCCCTCAGGGAGGAGCCTCCCAGCTCCAGCTCTCTGTCCTGAAATCACAGCATTTAGAACAGCTTCCTTCTCATGGTGACCTGCCATGAGCCCTAAACTCTTCTGTGCAACCCTTTGCCTCTTGGGAGCAAGTAAGTTCTGAGCTCTGCTGGAAAACCTTGCCATAGGTTTCCAGAGTTCCTGCTTCAAATCTTTCCTCTGTAGGTACAACCTGTGTCTCAGGTCTTGACTTCAACTTGGGCTTCTCTTGCCTACAGGCTTCATGGATGCTGGAATCATCCAGACACCCAGATACTGTATTATATGCACAGGAAAAAAGATGACCCTGCAGTGTTCTCAGAATATGAACCATTATGGAATGTTCTGGTATCGCCAAGATCCAGGACAGGGTCTGAGGCTGCTCCATTACTCAGGAAGTGTTTCCAGCACTGCCAAGGGAGATGCTCCAGAAGGGTACAGTGTCACCAGAGACGAGAATGAGCATTTCCCCCTAACCCTGGAGTCAGCCAGCACCAACCAGACCTCCATGTACCTCTGTGCCAGCAGTGAATACACAGCATGGTACGGACAGCTGCTATCTGAACAAAAACGACAGGCACAGTGTGGCGGGGGACACGCCTGCCTGAGCCCTGTCTCAATGAAGAGGAAAAGCTGCCCTTTCTGAATCGCTTCCCAGACTTCCCAGCAATGGGGTCCTTACTGGGATCCTTGCGCAGCATGAGCCTCAGTGAGAGCTGAGGTCCATAAACCTCTGTGTGTGTGTGTGTGTGTGTGTGTGTGTGTAAATTCACATAACATAAATGCTATTCCTCTCAATTTGGAATAGTTTAACAATTAGATAAAGGAGGACAGTAGCTTCCAATATGAAATTTGTATATTCTTTTCAAGGGAAAAAATGTAGAAAGCACCTGAGTAGCTTTGAACTCCTTGAGGAATCAGATAGTCTCCAACTTTAAAACTATTACATAAAGTCAATTGGATTTAATTCCACTGGGTACCAAACAAGAGTCTCTGTAGACAAAAGAAAAAAATCTGTATATAACATGTTTTAAAAATGCACAAGGAAAATAAAACACTCAGAGGAAATATTAGTAGACACACTGAACGGTAGCATTAGACCTGAAGTGAAATAAATAATAGAATTAGAAAAAATAAGACAATAAGCTAAGTCTTTACTAAGAATCTGTGGATACAGAACAATGTTTTGAGACTTCTGAAGGTAGATCAAGATAGAAGGCTAATTCTTTTTTTAAAAGGAAACATTTATGGTGCATTTTAGATATGCATGATAATTAACATTCATCATAGGGAATTTTTACCTGTGCATGATATATCTTGCTTCTTCTTTTTTCCCCAGCCCTCCTTCGACCCCTATTCCCCTCCTTATATACAAAACCTTTGTTTCAATATTTTCCTTCTATTTTCTTTTTTTTTCTTGTCCTTTCTTTCTTTTCCCCTTCCCCCCTCCCTGGTTCCGCTTTACATTTGAACATTTTTCTTCCCATTTCCAAATGTCTATTGTACATTACATTGGCTTGGGTTAAAATCCATGTTTTCCATGTGAAATATTACAGAATAGTATCAGTCACTTTATTTTCCTCCAGCCCATCTACCTCTGTAGCACTTATAGGTAGAAGCCTACATCTGGCAGCAAGATTTCTTAACATGTGACCCAGTAACTCTAAGATCTTGATATCTTTATCTGGACATCACAGGATGTGCAAATACCATGTCTATTCTGTGTCCAAGGCCACCTTTCTGAGGCAGCTGGAAGGGAGGTACTGGCTCCCCAGGACACTGTAGGTGGAGAGGGGAGCAGGCGAATTGCTTGGCAAAAAACTAGTCCACCAATTGATAAATTCACCTGAATTGACTCAAATTGTTTACCTCTCATGGTTATTTTGACATTGAGAAAGAACCAGAGGCCATATAGTGCCAATCCAGTGAATCAGGTGGATGAGGACACATTGTAATAGTAGTTTAAGAATTATTTCAACAGTCTTTGAGACTTTACAATTTTTTCCATTTTTTGTTTTTGTCTCTATTTTTCATTTAGCAGTCAATCTCCAGCTGTTTCTTTTGCAAACTTGTCAGTTTGGTTTATTCTGATGCCAAATTTGGATGTTGTATTATTTCTGTCACTAAGTATTCATTTCGCATTCTTTATATTTTGTTTTGGTATATGTATTCATGTTTGTTTATTTTTGTGTGATAAATTTTAAAATGGACTGAATAGAGAACAAGCATTATTTGTAAATGACTCCCATTTTCTGTAATTCATGTCTTTCCTTTGAAGTAATACTGCATGGTATAACCAAGAGGAAAATGCTCAGACTAACCTATGGGCAAGAGACAAGGAAAGAGCCAGAGAGGAAAGGGTCAAAGTCTCTACCCCTAACCCCAAACTCAAACCCCTTAATCCACTGCCTTTAACTAAGCTCCTTCTCCTGTTTCCATCACCCCTCAAGAATGCCAGCAAACTGTGATCCCAACACCTTCCAAAAGCCCTTTCTCTGAACATGTGAGACTTGGGGGACATTTTTTCATTTAAACCATAATGGGATGTGCTGTGATTCTTTACTGTAGCCCTTAATATTCTTTGCCGCCAAGTCACGCTGTTCATTTTCACAAAGAAAGAATCCAGAGCCAGAATTACTGGATAGTTCTTATTCACATTAGCCCCAAATAAGGATCAAAGAGGTTGAGTCTCTGAGCATTTGGTTGTGATATGGCTGTGACAGAAGGCTGGCTGTAAGGTGCTGTGCCTTCCAGTACAGAAAAGTAGCCACTAATGTATTCTAACAGAAAAAGAGCCAGGCGAAGAGACCTGGTACACCAGGTCAGTTGGTTGCCCTAGCTCCCTCTACTCTCTTGACATTGTCTCCTACCAGCAAAACAGACTCAGGAAAAGTAGTTCATATAATCCATTGGAATCAGCCTGCAAAAACAGAATGGATCTGGAGGGAAAAACATATCTGTGAAGAATGCTACACATAGGATATAATTATAGGTGCTAAGTCCTAAACTAGCTAGTTCTGTGCTGTGAGTTGATAAAGTTGCAGAACTGTTTGGGGCAAAGATTTGCCCCTAATAATTTACAGACAACCCTGGCTCTCTTTGTGTCTGGTCCTGCCTGGGAAATGAAAATATAAACAGAAATTATGGCTTAAATCCAGTCATAGAGATGACATGAAGATAAAGTTTAATCACTGCTTTCCCTACTCAGCTGATGGACAGGTGCATGAGTTCCAGTGTGGAGATCTGCAAGAAATTGGTGAAGAGGAAGGAGAGAGGGAGATGGGTATCCTGAGTGCCACCACTGCAGGAAGCCTCCAGGGGCATGAAAGCAGGGCAATAACTTCATAGGACAACTCTCCACTCAGAAAAAGTGAGACTTGTAGGAACTGAGCCGGTACCCATGAGGACCGGCCCTGGAGGTGCAGCTCTGCCTGTCACAGCTGTGCCAGGACCTCTGGGCTCCTCCCCTGGGTTGTGCTTTTTCTCTTGGGAAGAGGTGAGTCCCACAGACAAGGAGGATATCCCCATTCTGGACTTGCCACCTCCTGAGTCCTCCACTTTCCTCTGGAGATCCACCCCAGGCTCTCCTGTGCGCATTCTCCATCTGTTTCCCACAGATCCAGTGGAGATTGGAGTCATTCGTGCCCCAAGACATGTGATCAGACCAAGAGGACAGCAAATGACACTGAGATGGTCCCCTACATCTGGGGATCTCAAGGTGTCCTGGTACTGACAGGCCCTGGGTATTTTCAAAATGTGCATAGAGAAAAAGGCAATGTCTCTGATGGATTCTCAGCTCAGTTCCACGATTCTGTCTCTGAACTTAGTGTGAGGGCTTTGCAGCCAGGGGATTTGGCTGTGTATCTCTTACCAGCAGCAGGCACAGCTCTGCACAGAACCCAGAGTTCTGTGCACAAACCTCCTGCCTTGGCTCTGGCAGGTAGAACATGTGACCTTCTGGTCAGGCTTTGGTCCTTCAAGAGAAGTTTTTATCTCTTTCAAACTCACTTCCATGTCCTTCCTGCTTAGTGTGCTCTCAGCCAACAAAGAAGCCCAAGTTCATGCATGTGCACCAAATGTTTCCACTTCTCTACCAGCGTTTTCTTGTGGATTGTCGAGTTTTGGTTAACTTCATCAGAAAACAGAGAGTCCTTAATGTGTTAGACTCTTTGTACACGTCGGATGCTTTAATGCATTGCAATAATCATCCCAATCAAATATACTTATTCCCCCTTTACAGATGAAAAAGCTCAGGGGCAATAAGTCACTTACCCAACGGCTCATGGCTTATAAGAATCAGAATTGGAAGACACATGTCTCTGTATTGGTAAACCTGTCTCTCTTCAGTCACCACACTCTGCACCCCTGCCAGTGAGAAAGACCCTAGCCCTGGAGCAGTAGAAAAGGCAGACACCATCATGGGTCATTACTGTGGCTCTTTCTGAGGAAATCTGAGGAGAAAGACTGACGTATAGCATCTCACTCTGAAATCATTTTAATCACTTTAGAATCATTTTTGACATAGTCATGGTTTCTCCCATTGTGTAGTTTATAACTTTATCTTTTATGTGTGATTTGATGTACAACAGTTTAAAGCAACTGAACTTCGTTTTACTTAGTGCCTCTATGAAATAAGATCATCCCTCAAGCAAGTGCATAAACATATTTTCCTTAAAATATTCTTGTATTATTTAAATTTTACCTTTTAGAATTAAGAATATATCTGCCTAAAATATATTTTCATTTAAGAAATAAAGACTTGAAAAATGAGGGAGGGATATGTATTTAACATAGTTGAAATAGCTTTTTAAAAATGAAGTCCCTGAAATAGAAAACCTTTAGATTCTGGTGGCAAAGGTAGATGAAGAGAAAATAATACAGTCTTTTATAGGGCCTTTCTCTACAAAGATCATATGGTTGATAATTCTGATTGCAAGTTGAAGAGTAGTATTTGTTAGTCACCTTTCCATTGCTGGAACAAACTATCTGACACACACAACTTAAAGGAGGAAATGTTTAATTTTTCTCAGGGATTCAGAGGTTTCAGTCCATGGTGGGCTGGTTCTATTGCTGTAAGACATGATTGTGGAAGGATGTGATAGAAATGCTGCTCACCTCCTGACAATAGGAAGCAGAGAAAGAGAAAGAGCACCAGAACAGATATACACTTCAAGGACACACCCCAGGGACCTACTTCCTTCAACTACACCCCACCTCCTAACAGCACCTTTAACTATGAACTTATCAATGGACACATTGTCTGAGAATTTCCATTCACTTATCTTCTGGAATCAGGTAAATTCTAGGAAGAGATAAGACATCCCTATCATGAATGTATAACTGGATCCCAAGCCTTTCTGTAGGTCTAGGTTTTGTATCTTCCTATTCCTTTCCTGGGATTGTCTCCTCCATTGATCTCCTTTCCTCTTAGGATACTAGAGTCACCTAGACATGGACAGCTAATCACTGACACACTAATTTAAACACTAGAACTGAAAAGTGATGGAAAAGAAAAAAGGTAACATCTCTAACATGTGACATAGGTTTTCCCAAGGCACAAATACATCTTGGATGCCTGAAGGCATGAGGCCTGAGACCCTACCCTATACCATTAATATCCACTTCCTGGTATAGATACAAAGCAAGAAATATAGGGCTATAGATCACCAGATTCCTCCAGCCCACTCCCTGACCTTGGTGCAGGGTAGGAGCAGAGCTCTTTGCTTGCTTTTCCTCCTTAGCCAGATAGGAAAGGCTGATTGTGACAATGAAGGCTCCATTTACAGAATGAGGCCATGTATTAGTCCTGACATATCGTGAGAGTCATTTGGGTGAAAATAATCAAATATACAATAACTTAGGAAGGCCCACAGGTAGATCATAGCCCCAGGTTTTCCGGAGTGATTCACATCCATGCTTTAAAGTCTAATGCAGTTTCATCTCCTTAGGCAGTGAGGACCAAAAATAGATGGCTTATTTCAAAGAATTGAACCTTAAAAGACTGAAGTTAAAATATCTTCCCGGAGGGCAGCATCTCTTCCCATACATTTTCTAAAGCCACACTTGAGAAAGCTGTGACCTATAGATGAACACTGGAATAGCATTGTAAGGCACAAAGTAATGGTACATCAACTTGAATTAGAAACAAAGATATGTCTGGAAAATATGAGAATGAAACTTAAATCTTATTGAGTTGGAAACACAGGCACTAGAGGATGCTCATTTACCTTCCTTTTCAAATAAGGGCATTATTGAATGCCTGATTTGGAATAAGGAGGCAGAGCCTCATGGTATCAGGCTTTCAGAGGTAGAAACTATAATAGCTCATGATCAGCACAAGGTGACATCAACATCAAATGTACTGAACTCCCTTGTTCACCTTCTCACCAGCCAGAGACCAGAAATGAGCTTGAGCTCTTTTATACAACACAATTTAACCTCAGTGTATTGAAGAAAATGGATCTTTTTAAGGTGCCTCATGGCCAAAGTCTTTCAGCAGACATGAATTCTGCCACCTGATCAAAGTCTGAATTTCAAGCTTTCATGTGGTTAAAATAGGCTTTTAATTTAAAAACTCAGTGATATATAAATAAAATGTTAAAGAACCCCCTACCCCCAGCATAATCCCCTTCCACTGGTAAATGACACTCTTGTGTATGTTGTTACCACCCCTTCCCTATGCTCATGCAAACTCATCTACCCAAGTACACCTACAAAAATGGCTACCTCTACATATTAACTGCTGCATGCATACCTTTTCTCTTAATCTACTTTTGTCTTTATTTTTTCAGGGTTGATATAGATCTCTCTTGCTCATATTAGCTGCTTCGTGTTGCATAATGAGGTCAACAAATGCATGCTTGCCTTGTCAATGTCATCTTACATATTTCCTGAATGACTTCTAAATTCTGGTAGATCTTTCCTCAAGTGACTGAATGACTTCTTTGTGTCTCTGAGTTCTCCTGACTTTAGCAACTAGTTGATTAGTTCACTTTCTCCATCTATCACCTATGAGTCCTAACAGATCTGATGACTCCAACCATCCCCCTTACATGATATGACAGGGAGGGAGGAAAGGATAAACATTTATTAAGCCTACCAGAGACTACAATAGTATTTCAGTTAAGCCTCATAGAACATTATGAAAGGAGTCATCCTTGTCTTACAGATGGGGAGGTAAAGGGGCCAAAAGGTTAATGGCTGTGTCCAGAGCCCCAGAGACAATTAATGGTGGATCCAGATGACCAGTGACAGTCTGTATGCTTCTGTGTGAAATGACACAGGAGGTACCAGATCAATGAAGTTGAAGAGAGGGAGCCAGGTACTATTCTTGATTATCAGTCTTCAAATTGGCACCAGGTCTAGGAGGACCCGGTGTGTGCCTCAGGACAAAAGGTTAAAAGCATCATGGGATTGGTAGTGGGGAGGTTCTGAATGTGGTTGATTAGTGGCCTGGCACCAGAAGACCTGATCTTTGGGAAAATTATTCCTGTCACAAGATGCCATGTAGACACATGTGAAAAATTAGGAAAGGGAGCTCTGTGAAAAGTCATTGGTAAAATAAGGGAGGGAGGGACAGGAGGCAACTAAGTGGTCACTTTGTGTATGTGAAATATCTTCTTTGGATTGGCAAGGAAGGAGGCAGAGCCCATGGGGAGGAAGAAGATGCAGTTAAGGAATCTGGAAGGGGGGGGCCACAGGATATTAAAGACCAAGGATGTCTAGTACCAATGTCAGCTATTTGTAAAGCTGTGATATGATCCTTCCCTTTCTTCCAGAAGTTTGTTAGTGTCTCAGGCACCTGGTATGTGTAGAAATCCAGGAAAATTGGCTTCATTCAATGTTAGCAGGAAGTCCATCTTACAAAACACACTTGGAAATGAGATTATTTCTAAGTCTTGGTGATATTTAACCTTCTCTAACTTGGCACCCCAATGGTAAGGTAAGAAATGAGGACAGAAGTGGTGACAGGATGTGATCAGCAAGAGAAGAGCACCCTGAGCTCTACCATGAAGTGTAGCGTCCTGAGTGTGAAGCAGAGCACTAAGAAAAATGGCTCCTACTTTCCTTTTGCCTTCTGTCATCCCCAAACCCAACCTTCTTACCTTTCAGTCACCTTGGAGATGAGGGGACATGGAAGGAATCAAGCATTGCTTCTGGCTTCAGTAGACAGGGGAACCTGAAAAAAGGGTCTTGGAGTTGGGCCCACAGCCCACTGACACTAAGAGAAAGACAAGCTCAGAAAACAGACCAGGAGAAAATCCAGGAGAGGGATGAAGAAATGTTAGAGGAACTGCATGTTGTATTTTCCCCATGAGATGGAGAAATGACTCACCATTAGTTTTGATGGGCCGGGGCTTCAAAGATGAAATGGACTTCATTAGCTTGTTGGCATTTTTCAGAATATAAGAAGGCATCAGTCATTCTTGTGAGTGACCTATTTTAGAAAGTGTAGCTACATTAAACATTCTTACAGAAGTTAGGATTAGGGTTACTCTATACTTAGTAGTTATGAGGTATTCCTGGGTATCAAATGGGCAGAGATAGAAAGAGCAAGATGAGTTGAGGTAGGGAGACCTAAAAATGAATAGTAGGGTTGAGTGAAGAAGAGTTCAGATGTCTGTGTGTTGCAAAAGCTTGCGGTATCAGGATGACATTGTTCTTGTCAGACCCAGACAAAATTGGAGCCAGGAAGTTATAAAGAGGGAGGGCTCATGCCTGCTTCTCTGAGATAAGTACTTTGTCAAGGACTTTCTAAAGGCTCAAAGGAGATTATTTTTTATTCTACACATGCCTTATGCTTTGGAAACCTCCTACATATGCACAGATTTCTGTACTGAAGTTTATCTTTAGCGTTCTTTAAGACTGCAAAAATTCAGACAAGATTCTGTGAACAGAAGACTTACCCACCAACGGCCCCTCCACCAATAAGCTACTGCCTATTCTTCCCTTGGTTTTCTAAGACCAGTGAAGTTTGTACTGAAGCAGTGTATGTGCATTTCTCCCTTTAGGCCTTTAAATGCTTCCTCTTGCCTCAACCTCCTTGAATATTCAGGTAGTTTGCTGTGGAATATGCATTCTCATTGTGATGCTCCGTCATTCCTACATAAATTATTCTTTGGAGAACCTATGTCTGATTGTTTAGACTGACAGTGTGCAGAGAGGTGAAACCTCAGGTTTCTCTCAGTCTCTGTGGAAGGAGGGCTGACTCAAAAAACCAGGAGATATATGATTACACCAAGCAGCTAAGTCAAAGACTGAGAACTTTCTGGGAAAATGGTAGGTAACAAAAGACTACTAGATTTGGGAATATAGAGGATGATTTGCAGCACTATTAATCTGTGCTGAATGTGAAGTATTGAACCTAAAACCCTCATTTGAAGGACACACATGCTCACCAGGTACAGAGGGAAGAGAGCGCCCAAAGCTGGAGGCCTGAGATACTCTCTACCTGCTCAATCCCCATATGAGATTCAGGTTCTTATACTGGATGTACAACTTTTACTTCCATCAAGAGTGGATGTATCCTGCATGTACTTGGGGGGTGCCCTACTACACATGTGCCAACCCTTGCCATTGGCAACCATATGCATTGAAAACTTGTAGGATCTGGATTAAAAATGACAATTTCATTCTTGAGAATTTAAGAGATTCCATGTTTCTCTGCTCAAATATCCTGTCTTCTTAAGGTAGGTACAGTAGTTCCAGAAATGGGTGAGTGCATATTTGACCCTGCAACTAGAGTGCCTCAATTTCCAAACAGTTCCCATGTAGACGTCTGTCTCCACCCATGGGTCTCCTGGACACTGTCCTCAGGTAGACCTTCACTATCCTAACACGGACATCCATGCCTCAGTCCCCGGGTACCACAGACAGAGACCACCTGAAGGCATGAATGTAACAAGATCAGTAATCATATCTAATCCAAGTTATCTAAACAGTCTGTGTCAGTTAAAAATGTAGACTGTAATACTGAATAAAAATACATACATAATAAAAACAATATGCCTACTATCTGTGTGTCTGTGTGTGCACCTTTAAAATGTTCTGCATAAGCTATCATTAAGAACACATATGTGAGAAAAAGATATATTATCCGCAATAGAATTCCTACAAATCCATTATGAAGAAGACAGTTCAGTCTAAGAAAAGGGGGGAAGGAGTTGAACAGGCAGTTCAAAAAGTAGAAGATACATAAGCAGGCATTTTCATCTTCTGGGACCCTTGGATAATGTCCCCAGCTGCCGAGAAGAGTTACTGGTTGATACAATTCGCTGTCAGTGCCCCTGAGCATTACCTTCAGTTAGTGTTTTGCTCAGCTCTCGCCCCATTCCGAGGCCAGCTAGCAATGATTGGAGGGTTTCTCCCTTTCTACATTGATGAGATTTATAATTTATTTTCCCATTTTGGGGGATAAAAAGAAGTCTGCTTCATGTTTCCTTCTGTATAATCGGCAAAAGCTGAGATTACTGGAAAGCGCTCATCCTCCAGGGACAGCATCAATATTGCCAAGTCTTGGTGACTACGCAGCTAGCTGGACGCGTGAGGGCGCTGTGGCTCCACTGACGGGACCTCACATGCCGCTTCCTGGAGATGGCTCGGTCAGGGATAGTCCAGCTTGGAGCCTGGGTTGGGATATGACCGGATGAACCAGAGGCCGTGGCTAATTGCTACCTGGGCCCAGCAGCCGATATGCACGAATGTTTGTTACCACTGGGAGACGTGAACTGCAGCTTTGTATAACCACAGCCTCTCCAGGAGTCTGGATTTGAGGGGAGTGTGATGGGACTTGGGGAGGGGGGTGCCAGGACCACCCCAGCCAGGCGGAGAATGGAGGACTGCCTCAGAGGAGAGTTAGAGAAGCTGGGATGTGGATGTCCGCCCCACACTCTGCCCCGCTGTGCTTGGCACAGCCAGCTCCCCCTGCTGACGACCAGAAGCTCAGCCCAATGAGGAAGGCCTGACCACATGATCATGTCTTGGGGTGCAGAGGGGCTCCTGGAGAGGACAGGGACACTGACATCATAATAGTGACGTCCCTGATGTTACAGGAAAATGCTCCAAACTGAAAAAAGGGAGGAGCAGAACAGAACAGTTGCTTTCTGGCCCAGGAAACCAGCACCTTGAGTAGGGAGATGCCCAGTCCTGTCCATCCTGACTCGGCCTGGGGACCCAGGTTCCTCTGCTGTGTGACCCTTTGTCTCCTGGGAGCAGGTGAGTCCTGAGCACAGGTGGGCTGGTTCCTGGAGCCATGGCTCTTACTGCTGCTGGAGTGTCAGGTTCTCGCTGTCTAGGTGCTCATTTCTATCTCTTTCTTTCCTAGGTTTGGTGGATGCCGGAGTCACCCAGTTCCCAAGACACCTAATCAAAGCAGAGGGAGGAAAGTCCACTCTGAAATGCTATCCCGACTCTGGACACAGGAGTGTGTCCTGGTATCAGCAGGATCCTGGTCAGGGCCCCCAGTTCCTTGCTGAGTATTTTGAGATGTCACAGAGAACTAAGGGAAGCATGCCTGGCCGATTCTCAGCTCAGCAGTTCGGTGACTATCACTCTGAGCTGAACATGAGCACCTTGCAGTTGGCGGACTCGGCTGTGTATCTCTGTGCCAGCAGCTTGGCACAGCCTTGCAGAGCCACTGGCTTTCTGTACCCTAACCTTCCAGTCCCAGCTGAGGATAGAATAGGGAGGGGCTAGGGATGTCACCTTAGCCCAAGCCCTATGGATGCCTGTAGTGCTTTGCTAACCCTCTCTCTGCCCAGCTGTGCTCAGCCACAGGGCTGGTGGACATTCAGATTCCAGCCCTGCAGGATGCTCTCATACCTCTGCCTGGGCCTCTCTGTTCCTAGCAAGTGGCAGGAGCCCCAACTTTGTGCCAGTGTGAGGGTATGTGCAGTGTGTGATTCACAAATATGGTGAATGTTTAAATTAAAAATTGATTACAGTAAAAGATATATTGCCACTAACCCCCCAAAACTCTCACTTGCTTCAAATACACTTATTCCCTCATTCTATTTTATGAAGCAGTTATGGAGGTTTTCTTTCATGTCTTTAGTTATGCTGCCTTGGCTGCCTCTAGGTCCTGAATTGATTCAAATATTTACCTTTCATGGTCATTTTGACTTTGGGCAAGAGCCAGAAGTTGCACAGTGCCAGATCTGTTATAAGGTGGGTGAGGACACACTGTAATAATATTTTTATGGTGGCACCGGGCTGCAGCATTCAAGGAATTTTGATTACACCTTGTAAAGATACTCTCAAAAGAGAACTTCCAGAACTACTTCATAAGTGTCAGCAGAAACCACAGAATAAGTCTAAGGGGGCATATTTTAAGGAGAACTAATGGGAATGTGTCTTTTACTCTAATAATGTCTTTTTACATTTAAACATTCACTGTGTGTTCTTATCATGCCTTCTATTATGTGTTTTAATGCAAGGATAGACACTAGGTATCCACTTTATAGATGAAGATCTCAATATTTCAATATAGATTGGAAAGTGTAGCTCATAGGCTTTCCCAATATTTCCTATTCACAAGCATTAGAAACAGGATTGAAACCTACATCTTTATGCCTCAAAAATCAAAGTTCACCTAAAATCTCATGGTCGTCCCTGGTCTTGGTCAATAATATGTAGCAGAACACTATCTCTTCCATTTCAGGACCACTGGAGCATCTGGAGGAGGCCACATTATAGGGTATGATAACTATGGCTAACTGGCTGTCAACTTCCAGGACACATAATATTAAGCCAGAGAATGTTTGTCCTCCTTCCAAGAGGAGGTGTACATTTTTACTAACAGAAAATTTATGACTCAGTCATTAATTAAAGTAAATTAAAAGTAAATGAAAAGGAGGTATTGCTGGTAAATCAGATATTGCTAGGAGATGCTTATGTCCCCAAAGAAGTTAATGTTTTGTTTGGAAGAGTATTATTATTGCTATTCAGGAAAGGGGCCTCAGAGCTATGGAATTCCATGTGTCTTATCCAAGAAACTCTTACATTTTGAGCCAGAAGGCTTCCTTCCTTGCCCTCACCTATCCATGATGGCTTTTTGTCTCCTAGGACCTGCTAAGCTCTGGACATAGATGGAGAAGGCTTCCTGGGCTGACCAGGCCCCAGCACCAGTGTCCCATGCAAGTATTATACTGACCTCTTCCTATCTCTTCCTATCACTTCTGATCCTGTGTCTCTCTCACTAGAGCATGACTGGAGAAGACATCCATCATGATTCAGGATTTGTGTAGGCACGGAGAGAAGGCCTCACATAGACATGCCACCTGCATAGAAGCAACAATACTTACAGCTAGTGAATACTTGTAAATTTTTCACAAGAGAGAATTTATGACTTAATTTTCCTATGTCATGAATACAAGATCTTCTGAGTGAATACAGAGCATTTCTCTGTGACTGTGGAGACTCCAGGCATGTAATGTATGTTTTTAGCAAACACCTGGTCCACATCCTGAATGGGCCATCTTTCTTTCTTTGGGGGAGGGTTACTATAGAGCAAGACTGACCTTAAACTTGTGGTCCTCCTGCCCAAACCTCCCAAGTCCTGGGATCACAAGCATGTGTTGTGCCTTCATACCCAGTGAATCTTCTCTTATTTTGACACGAAGCACAATCATGGAGAATTAGGTGGCCCAGGGTGCATGATCTCCTCTGAAAGAAAGGAAAAATTCACACCCATGAGGACACACTGAGCCCTGAACCTTTGGGGCAAGACCCCCAAAAGCATTTTTTTTTTTTTTTTTTTGTACCGGGGATCGAACTTGGGACCTTCCGCTTGCGAGGCAGGCACCGGAACCACTGAGCTAAATCCCCAGTCCCCAACAGCATTTTTATAAATGAAAATTGCCTTGGAGGAAAGGGGCGTGGCAGGTTAACTGTATATGTCAGGGACAGTGACATCACTGAGTCACTGAAAGCCCAAGTTCTACATTCCCCAAACAGGGCTGGCAGACCCAAGATCACCGCCCTGGTTGTGAAATGGGCACCACGCTCTTCTCCTGTGTGGCCTTCAGTCTCCTATGGGCAGGTGAGTGCATGTCACAGGTGGGCTTCCTTCTCTGAAATTCCCAAGACCTCAATACAAGCCTTCTTTTCTAGAGGATATTACCAGGCTCTTTCTCTATTATAGGGCATATGGAGGCTGGAATCACCCAGAGCCCAAGACACAAGATCACAAAGACAAAAGAAAAGGTGACTTTGAAATGCCACCAGACCAACAACCATGACTACATGTACTGGTATAGACAAGACCCAGAGCATGGGCTGAGGCTGATCCATTACTCATATGAGGTTGACAGAGTTGACAAAGGAGAAGTCCCCAATGGATACAGTGTCTCCAGAGCTAACACAGAGGACTTTCCCCTCACTCTGGACTCAGCCACCCTGTCCCAGTCATCTGTGTATTTTTGTGGCAGCAGTTTTACCACAGAGCTGCACAGCCACCTCCTCCCTGTACATCAAAGTGCAGTTAGGAAGACTGTGTTTGTCTGTGTGCACAAACCCTGGCTCCACCTCGAGAAGTCCTAACCCCTATAAAAAGCACAGAGTCCTGGCCAGCCTGGGGCCATCCAGCATGGGCAGTCTGGTTCTCAGTGCTGAGGGCCTTGCCATGCTGGTCTGAGCCCAACTGGAAGTCACCTAAGCACCCTTAGCTTGCTGGTTCTCTCTTCTGTATCTCTCTTGCTGCTTGCAGAAATACATTTTTAGTTGAGATACAATAACTTCTTTGGTAATCTCAAAACAATCATCTTTTTCTCACCCTTGAGGGTTTCACTGACTTCTACCACTCACAGTTATAAATATTCTCTGCTCCTAGCAGCCCCTGCTCTCTGGGGCCCCAGCCAGTGAGGACATGTGTCATTGCAATTGACTTATCTCTCCATCATCTGCCTTACCATGTCTCCTCAGCTCTTTCTCCTCCAGCCACACTTCTCCACAGTCAGTTCTGTCTTCTGTGTCATTTTCTACCCAGGGGACATTTTTTTCACAGGCTATTTCCTCTGCACAGAACATGTCCCTTCCTCTTCTTCCAGGATCTCAACTTCACTCTTCTCATGAACACGAATTTCAGATAGACTTCACTGTAAAAAACAAAGTTAAATATTACTAGAATGAATTAAGAAAATATTTTAGCTTTCATTTGAGAGAAGATATTTTAATGGAGACACAAAAGATTATAATACATGAGGAATAATATTTGCCATTTCATATTAAAGTCTTCACATCAAAACTCAACATAAAAAGTGAAAAATTAACCCATAGAACAGGAAGAAGCATGAGGAATGCTGATAAGTTGAGAAGAATCCGTGTGACAGAGGACATTAATGTTCATCACACACAGGTGGCTCCTTTATGATTCTCAGCCTATTTGGAATTGGAAGATTCACAGTCTGTCTCCAGGTCCAGATGTGGGCAAAAATGATGTCATCCAGTGCCAACTCTGGCCCTTACAAGTGTCCTTTGGCACTCTGTTGGGGATCCCCATATATACCCCCACATTTGGAGATTTGGAAGTGATATTCATGTGATACAGCACAGAGGTGTACTCATGGTTAAAATTTATGACAGTGACATAGGAAGTATTCAGCAGCAGATCGTGTGGAAAAACATGTAGATAGGATCTAGAAGAAGCCACACTCAGCTTCCTTATGCTCCTTTCCTTCCAGGAGGGGTCACACACAGCTCACTCTGCCCCCCCCCCCAACCCGTGCAGTGTTTTTGCCAATGGAGGCCACAACAATTCAGACCCCTTGAGATTTTACTGAAGCTAATCCATTAATCCCATCCAATGGCACTCTCTGATAATACACTCTCTATGTCTACCTTCATGTCTGCCTGTTGCTCTAACTTCTGTCTGGATCCTAAGGTGATAATAGAAGTCATTTGGAAGCCTTGCTGGAGGTATTGGAGAGTACTGGAAACCCTCTGAAGGCATTCTCTTTCTCCAACCCTCCTGGCATCCTTCTGCCCTTGCATAGTCTATGTCATGGTTTATGAGCATTTATTCACTGGCGTTCATCCAATTGATTCATTTGCAACCCCCCACCCCCAGTGTGGTGGATGAACACAGCCATTCACCATCTCCAGAATTTTTATTTGGTTCTTTTCCTATCTGCTATGTCACTTTTATAGTTACTAATTCCCGCATGACATTTTCCAAAGTCGTCTTTTATTTTCTTTGAACATAGGAAACATAGTTGTTTCAGAGTTTGTCGCAACTTTTTCCACCTCTGAGACCTCTGTGTACTATTTTTGTTCATTTCCCTTTTGTGCTGCTTCTGAGTCCTGGTATTTCCAGTTCTCAATGAATATGATTCTCTTTGATGTTGCATCACACATCATAGTTGGAGATATGATTTTTGGTGGCGGATGGACATGTCTTCTTCCAGAGAGAATTTTGTTTCTGTCACATATTTAAGGTATAAACAATCTGAAGATTTCCAAATCAGGATGAAAGGCTTGAGGTGTCCTGGGTCGCCTGGACCGCAGGTTTACCTCTGGCTTATTGTTACTATTAGAATACGTCAGTGCTCGCCCTTGGTAGACTCTGCTCTTTGACTTTCACCCCCTGACCTGTGAATCAGTTCCATAAAGGCTGAGCTGATGTCAGCAAATGCCCACTTCCCCAGCTTTTTCCTTCTAAGACTCCAGCCAAGTTTTCCCTCCTTATATCTTTTTTCGATACCAGGGATCAAACTTGAGACCTTGAGCTTTTGAGGCAGGCAGTGGAACCACTGAGCTAAATCGCCGGCCTCCTCCTTATGTCTTTAGGACATTAATTAACAGAAGTTTTTATGCTGGTTTAAAAATTTTAATCCAACTATTTAGATAACAGTGGAACAATTTGGGCCCTCATCTGTGATTACTGAGATTAAAGTCAAAGAATTTTATTTGGAGCTTAATTTTGTTTGGGTTTTAATGTTAGATTCCCAGTCTGTGATTTCTTTGACATTTAACACAAATGGTGTGGAAATGTTAAATTTTTATTTCAACCACAGGAGGCTTTAAAAAATTAAAGGATATATATATATAATCAAATTGACAAATCTATTTGTTTTGGCATTTTATTACTGAGTATTTTTATGTTGTCTTTTTATGTTCATTGAATAACTCCTGATGTTCCCTTGGACCATGTGGCAAGATGGGAAATGGAAGAGTGAAAGCTTGGACTTGGTCAGAGATCACAGAAGGAGCACAGAATCAATTTAATCTCCACACTGTCCTGAATCATCCATGGTGGGTTTTATAAATGCGCCCAAGAGGCATTGGTTAGAGTTTAAGAGTAATTGATATGTTTTTATCTTTCCCCACTTCAACAGTCTCCTGAGACTCTTGCTCCACAGTCTTATTTTGCAAAATGTCCCCAAAGTACTGCTTCAGTTGTAAGCTTCCTGTTTCTTACAAATGCTCTATTAGAAGGAAGTAAGTGACTTTTCTGGTCTCATCTTCATTTTAGCTCTGTCTGTCTTCATTGTCTCACTTTCCTCCTGGCTACCTGGACAAGAGGTCTATTTTTGTTGCTTTCTAAACCTGCACTAACATTAGTGGTTCAGGAAATTTCTTTTCCATGTAAAGTGGGCCTGAAGTTTACAGGGGAGAGAGAATGGGATTGATTAATTCCAATCCAGAACGGTGTTAGCCCATACCAGAGCCCTGTTTTGTAGCAATATTAAAGTTTACTTGACCTCCACCTATCCGACTTCAGTGTGCATCTCCCAAGTGGTTCCATGCTAGGCCATAATAATATTAATACTGATAAATGATTCCCTGACACCATTGATCATAATATTTCGTATCTCCTCGCTAGCTGAAGCAAATTACAATTACCCTGTCCTAGAGATACAGCACATTTGCGCTGCTTCTGGGTACTGGCCACTAGGAGGCACTGCGGCTTCATTTTTGTCAGGAGTCTGGAGAGGCTCTGAGAGCTCCCTGCAGGATGGTTAAGGGAAACTCTGGGGTTAGGCCTAGATTCAGGGAGTTGGTGTGCAGATGTCTTGAATGATGGCTCAGCATGAAGGAATTAGAGAACAGCTCTCATTTCTCTGTTGTGGTTTCGCTCTGGATTGAGCTTCGTGTTGGGCTCTGAGTGGCGGGTCAGATTGCTATGGGGACACCTCTGAGGTTGCTTGAGAAGTGAGGCACAGGGAGTCGGGAGGTGCGTCTTGTGCATTCTGGGTTTGGAAAAGGAAGAAGCAGTTTGTGTTCGGAAAAACCTGAGAGAGCCTGACCTCAAATCAGGCCAAGCCAGCCCTGCCTGTTCTGTTGAATGCAGAGGATGGAGCTGGAAAAATGGGTACATTACTCTGGACTTCAGGGACCCTGGGTTCAGGGAGATGACAATCACAACGACATCACCAGCAAGTCGCCTCATCAGACAGGTCTGCATAGCAGAGTCTTCTCCCCCCTAGGACTTCAGCTGTGAGCAGGAAGTTGCCACAATCTACACCTTACCTCGCCATTCACTCCAGGTGCCTGTGTGTCCCCTGGCAGATTTAGGAATTCTTGCCCAGCTTCCTTTGGCCTGGCTTCAAGTTCATTCTTTGCAATGGTGCATCTACCTCCCACTTGTATTGTGTATTTAGCTTCTGCCCCTTTCACTGGTGAATTCTATGGATACAACTATTTATTAAATTTCCATTGCTGCTATAACAAATTATCACTAACTTGCTTGCTTCAAGCCACACAGATTAATTATCTTATAATTATGGAGGCCAAAGTTTAAAATGGGAATAACTGGGCTAAAATCAAGATGTTGGCTGGGCTGCTTTTGTAGGTGAGAGGAGAATCTATTTTCTTGTCTTTTTAGAGATCACTAGCACCTTAGCTCATAACCCCATTCCATCTTCATAGTTAACAATGACTGTTTGAGTGGCTGTGTCTTTTATCATGCTGCATTACCCTGACTCTTCTTCCTTTTTCTTCTACATTGTAAGACTGTTGTGATTCCATCAGAGCTACTTGGAGATTTCAGAATAATCTCCCTCTATTAAAGTGATCTGACTAGGCATCTCAATTCCATTGAGGACTTTAATTTCCTCTTGCCAGGTAACTGGACACATTCACAGGCCCCAGGGATTAGATGTGCATATCTCTGGAGGACCATCATTCTACCTACTACACCTAGGCACCTACTAATGAAAATAAAAAATGATTTGTTCAAAAACAGTGATGCCCACAGTCTTCCATTCTGGGCTGAAGAAACAGTGCCTTCAAGGGAAACCAGGTCTCAGGCAACACCAGCCAGACTGCAGAGTGCTTTTTGCTTAACTGTGGTAGATGTCCTCAGGTTCAGAGGACTGGGCAGTGTATTTCTATGTCAACAATGAAAGGATGGACTTACACTCTTCCTTTTTTGCTAGCAAATTACTAACTAGCCAACTGAAGAAACAGCCCTCTTTCAGCTCTCCATAACCTCCATCCCGAGAGGAAATGGGGTGATGAGGGTGGAGTGATAGAGGTGGTTTGCAGGTTCTTCTTATAAGGGAAAGGCCAGGAGTTAATAACTAAGAAATGTTGAACTTGAGCTGAGGATGTAGTTCCATGGTAAAACACTTGCCTAGCACACATGGGGTCCTGGGTTTGACCCTCAGCAACACAAAAAGAAAAAGAAGAAAGTGAAAAAAGAGCTTTGCTGGAGGTTAAAATTAAGCTGCAAATCAATTCTGGAGCATTTGACTTGTTAATCTTTAAGAAAAAGACAATGTTTCCTTGTTTCAGGATGGAGACAAAGAATGTGGGAGAGTATGTGCATGGGTTCCGGGAAATTAATACAGCTCTAAAATGCTCAGAGAGGTCTTTCCCTGCAGTGCTCTAATATAATCAGTTCTCAGGGCCTCATTTCAACCTCTGTGCCCTCACAATGTGCTGCTACCTTTGCTCTTCCTGTAGAGCTTATAAGTCACCTCCCAACTAATTGACAGATGGTTTGAGTGTGAACTAATGACTGGGAGTATCAAGACCCCAGTGAGAGGAATAAGAGGGCATGTGGAGAAGCTGGCTTGTAGTAAGTCAGTGAATTCAACTTTAAATACTTGGAATTTGAGGTATCAATGAAAATATTTGGCAAGCTCTTTGATGAGGCATACTGAAGAGAAAGCATTATGAATTGGTAATGCCAAACAAACTGCCAAGAGCCTCCAGAGGGGTGAATCTGAACCTCAGATCAGTTACAGAAGAGTTCAGTCCTGTCTGATTCGTCTCCCAGAGACACAGCCTCTTCTGCAAGGAGCTTTCAAGTTGATGATGTCACTGACAGGCACGTCTTGTAAGGATGAAGTGCACCACAATTCACTTTGTGCGCCTGCTCACAGGACCCTGGTCTGGATGTTCCACACTTACTCACGTGGCCATGGGCATCCAGACCTTCTGCTGTGTGGCCCTGTGTGTCTGGGTGGCAAGTGAGTCCTTAGCATAGTTGCCATCTTCATGCCGGGTTCCCTACTGATCACTCCCTACATCTTCCTTATTCTGTCCCCCTCTTCTCTCTCCTTTTACAGAGCACACAAATGCTGGGGTCACTCAGACACCCAAGCAAGAGGTAACCAAGAGAGGACAAGCCGTAACTTTGAGATGTGAGCCAATTTCAGACCACAAAGCCCTTTACTGGTACAGACAAACTGTGGTGCGGAGACTGGAATTGCTGACTTACTTTCGCAGCCTAACTCTTATGAACGAAGGGGAAATGCCGAAGGATCGCTTCACAGCTCAGATGCCTAATGCATCGTTCTCCATCCTGAAGATCCAGCCCGCAGAACCCAGTGACTCAGCTGTGTATCTCTGTGCCAGCAGCTTAGCCACAGCATTGTGGAACCATCCCCTGCCAGCTCAGAAACCCTGGGTGCCCCTTCTCCCTCCAGTCCCATAGTCCTAAGTACAATCTTCCCTGCTCCTCCATCCCCATGTGATATACGTGGGTTGGGGACAGGACAAAGAAAATAATAACATAAAAATGGAGGAAATTTTGGGTAGGAAATAACAAGAAATCAGTTTCAGGGGTATCTTGGAAATTGTCTGCAGACTCGAAGTTCACATGTCAAATAAATCTTTCACACTGTAAATCACCCTTCCTTCCGGTAGTTGTTATCACCTGCTGAATGTGGGACCTCTTGATAAGGGCTGTGACTTCTGACCTACACTGCCTCTCCATTCTCTCCTCACTCTAAGCTGTGAACAAATCCCTTTCCCAGTGAGATTTCCTGACTGTGAAAGAATTGATGTATATTCTGGGAAGATGAGCTGCCTGCTCTGAACAATCAGTAAGGATCCACCTTGGTCCATCCCAAATCACAAAGGCCTGTCCTCTTTACTTTGCCTTCTTTTCTTCTTGATCCTGTGTCCTTAACAGCCATTCTCTTTCCTTCTGATTTGTGTCAGAAATTTCTATTGTAATCTATTCTGAATAGTTCTAACTTCTCTTTTCTATAGTCTGATTCACCTACTGATTGCTTCTCAACCCTATCAGGGTATCCTTGGGAACTGGTACAAAAGATACCTATATTTTAATGGCCAAGGCAATTCAGGTTTATGTGAGCCATATTTTATATGCCAAAGCCAAATTACATTTTTTTATTGACCTATTTTTGTCACTTAAGTGCTCTGGCTTTCAGCGTGAAAATAGTACAGAATGAAGAGCAGTTTCTTTTGTGGGTACATCAAGAAACACAGTCTTTATCTGCATATGGCTTTAATAGATTCCTTGTTCTGGATCCTTTCCAATGCTTCTAGGTCATTTTACTTCTTTCTAGTTTAAAGCCCAGCTCCTTTGCACTATGGCATTAGGATACTGCCTTTTTTGTCGTACTCATTTCCTTACTATCAGATCTCTCTTCTCATTCAGTCCTTCTGCCTACTACCAACCCTATCTTCACCTTTGATATCTACATCATCACCAGGGTAATGTATGCATTGATTGGCTATTCAATTTCATGACTTCTTCACTTCTGAGTTTTTCCTTTCAATCCTTTTCAGACTTTCTTCCATGATTACAGTAAATATGTACTGAATAAGTGAATGAGTGTTCATCTCTCCTAAACTGAAGCTTCCCAAGGGTAGGAACTTTGAAATATTCTCCACAAATCCTAACATTGGGAATCAGAAGGCAACAAAAGCCTATGTTTTGAATGAATAAATAAATAGATTTAAAGAAACAAATGCAAGACAAAGTTGTTTTGAATGGCTATTCTGTGATGAGTGTCATAGACAGCATTTTCCTTATCAGCCAGGTCTATGAGGAGATGATCACACACTAGGCTTCTCAGCAAAAATATGTGCAGATGCTTTGCATTCTTTTCTCCTCCCAACATTTCCCAATTTCCCCACTTTGATTTTGCTTTTACTGTAATGGAGACTTAATTTATTCTACTAGTGTGATAAAATGAGCCATGTAGGAATTCTTTCCAGTTTTTATACATTCACTCGTGCTGGTTGCAAGATAAAAGTCCCATTTTGGGATAGTATGTGAATTTTTAAAGGTCTAGGCCATGTGATGCTTCACAACATTTATCTTAATAATCAAATATAATTAATTTTCTTGCAAAAAGTCTTTATACAAATATCTCTCTATGCCCTTGCTCCTGCAATTTCCACCATCTTTTTCAACATGTCTAATCCTTGTAATTACTCAAGATACCATTGACTTCTTTATTTCTCTATGGAGCAGCAAACAGCTCTGCTGACTCTTTTTTTCCCACAATGGGAAATGATAGGTACCAATTTTGTAAATGAATGACTATGTAGATGGACCAGGATTACTTTCATTGAATTATTTCTTACATACTTTTGGAGATCAGGAAATTCATTGAGCTCTGATTTATTTCTATTTAATTCCACAACCCCTACCACTTGGACTATTTCAAGATAAAATTCCTCCATCAAATTTAAAAATCTTTGCTCTGTGAAAGCCTCTGTTAAGAGGATGACAAATAGATACCACAAAAATCGTGAAAGCCTTTGAAAACCACCTTCCCCAAACAGAATTATCTAAACAGAGAGCCAAGATTCACAGGACTGTCCCATAGACTTATTAGTAATAACTCATAATAAGTCTGAATGGTTGCTTAAAGTCAGTAGGTTTGTAGGAAGGTTTGTTGGACATTATCTGCAGTTTCTGCTTGAGTAGCAAGTATTATGAACTATTTATGATACCTCTGCATGAGTCTCAAGCATGGTCATTAGCTATTACTGAGGCTGATTCTCTAACACTGATCATTCTTGGATACATAAGTACAAATTCCATAATGTTCCTTTCCAATAAATGTAATTCAAAAGTCTAATTGCTTCATATTTGAAAAAGGCAAGCCTTTTTGCAGTATTCTAATTATTCATAAATAATATCCAATAGATGTATTTGGGACTAGGAACAGGCCTATTAACATCTCCACTTCCTCAATTCAAATGCAGAATATGTAACTTTGATAATGTATATATTAGTCACTTCCATTGCTGGGACAAAATACCCAACACCTGAAACTTAAAGGAGGAGAGGTTCATTTTGGCTCATGGTTTCAGAGAGTTTAGTCATAGCTGGCTGGATGGAAGGCAGAAACAGCATGGCAGCAAAGCATGGTGGAGGACAGCTGCTCGCCCATTGTCACCCAGAAATGAGAGGGGGGGAGGGAAGGGAAGGGAAGGGAAGAGAGGAGAGGAGAAGAGAAGAGAAGAGAAGAGAAGAGAAGAAGGAAGAAGAGGATGAGAGGAGGAGGAGGGGGAGCGGGAAGGGGAGGAGGAGGAGCTGCTCGGGATAAGAGCACAGCCTTCCCAGTCACACCTCCAGTGACCAGGCCCCACTTGCTAACAACACATTGACCTATAAGTCATCAATAAATTAATCCCCATTATTCAAAAACCTTTTAAAAGCCCTGACTCTAAACATGTAAAACTTCTGAGGGAATTTTAGAGTTAAGCCTTAACAATGCAGTTTCAGGCTTATGGGTCCTCCAGAATATACAGAGCTATACCATGGCCACTGCTCTTGTTTGGATATTTTCTGAATCCTAGATGATTACAACCTCCCTGTTCACTGGTAAGAAGTTAAAAAAAAATACAAGGTTATTGAGATTTTCGGACAGTGAGAAAATATTCATTGAAATTGCCTCATCGGGTGAATTGTCATGGGAGAATTTCTATTTCTAAGACTGTCCAAGAAGTCAAAGAGAATAAACCATCAGTAACAGTGAACTCTCAAATAGAAATAATTTAGAGTGAATGGTAATAAACATAATTGGTCAGGCTCTTTGAGTTGAAGAAAAAAGTAGTGAAGAGAACTCTTAAGGCAAAAGAAATCAGATCATGTACAAACTGAAATGCAAAATCAATCAACACAATTATTGTAAAAGTTTAAAGGCTAATTAATAGAATGTCTGTGCTTTGAGTGCCATGTCACAGGGAATTTAAATCTGCAGAGAGAATAGAGGAGACACCACAGTGGTTTGAAGTGATTATTCCTTGTTACTATAAGGACAAGAACATAGGAAGACTATTTATAAGAGAAAGAACTTATATGGCTCTTACTTACTATGTCTTGGAGATTTCACTATTTGCTAAAAATGTTTAGTCATTTTGTGGAGGGGAAAACTGAAAATGTGTAATTTTCTCAACATTAGATTGCTAAAAAATGGAGAACAGAGGGGCTCAAACACAAGAAATATGGGATGAAATTTTAAAAATTCATTTCAAGCAAGAACAAATAATATAGCTTCATTAAAGAAAACAATTTCCACAGGAGAAGTACTAGCATCTTAGAAGACTTAGTATCCTCACGTGAAAGTAAAGGAAGAGTCTCAGGTCCAGAAAAAACAGAGTATAAGGAGAACAGGGAATGCATGTAGGATGAAAAGTTCTTAGAAGTAACAGCAGAAAAGAGAGAAATTTAATGTGGTTTTCACCAAGGCAGACAATATTACTGCAGACCACAGAAATTCCTTTAGAAGAAAAACTGAAGGATCTCACCAGTACCCAGAAGGGATTCCCAAGAGGAAGACAAGATTTAGAAGTCTATAGGGGAATGGCTCTGAAAATTATGACTATAAGGAGAGTTATGTATTATTGGGACAGTTTTGACAGAGGATACCTACAGAGATCAATGAAAATACTCGTACTATTACATGATCTTCAGCTACAATTTTTGCCGTTAAAAAGCCAGCCTGATTAATTGTTAAAATTATTACTTCTAAGAAAGTCTAATGTAAGATGGGGCATATTAAAGAGGAAGCAAGCAAAAACAAGGTAGAGAAACCCTTGTAGATAGAATTGCACGAAACAGGAAATTGAAGATATGCAAATACTTGTTTTAATAGAGCTTATTTAAGAAGACCTAGACAAATTTCTTTAATTTCATATATCTCCCTATGGAATATCATAAAAATAAAGTCTAGCAGAATAGATTAGGATGATTAATGGCCCGGGTCAAATGCAAGCATAGAATGAAAGTTGTTATTCAATATCAGTGAATATTTCTAATGCTTCTAGTTGGTATAGAATGAATAAGGCAAACTTAAAAAGCACTTGAAACATTTAAAAATTCAGCTTAATCTTTCTTAAAACATTACATAATAGGAGAAGGAAATAAAATGTGTGGGATTACATTAGAAATAAGAAATTGTAATGGAAATAAATACTATTTAAAGACTGGACTATATCAGATCTGAGAAAAGAGGTTGAAGTGATGAAATAAAACTGATGATTTAGATTGACTTTCCTTGGGCTTTACAGGGAATTTTTAAAAATAGAAGTAGTACATGTTCAGATTTGGGGCATCTCTGAATGTGTTTTATTATGTGTGGTTCATTAGGATGTCATTTAAAATTGCCATGGATGTCTGTTTTGTTATGATGAGAAGGTAGATCAGGAAAGAAAGCAGAATAGCAAGCCACTTCTCAGATTTTCATGTGGCCCTGGACTTATTTAATTACTATACTGTTGTGAGCCATTTTGTGTCTTCTAGTTGCCAGCCATGGTGGCAGGGATGTTTCTAGAGAAGCAGTAACTGAAAGAGATGCCATGGTTATGTGGTGATCTTGTTATATTCTCACAATTTATTTCTTTTATAATTGTTTATATCCTAGAGGGGATTAGTCCTGGATGTAGGTAAGAGAAATCTCCATCCTAGAATTCTGTGCCCTGAGTGAGAGTGTTTTCTGTGCTGGTGGTAACATCTCCCACCAACCAGGTCCTATACCCAGCTTCTCCCTTCTTCATCGATGTATCCCAGGATCCCACAAATCCAAAAATCACGTTTGAAGAGATGTTATTACAGGGACCAAAATGTGAGCATACATAGACATCCACACACTCGGGGACATGATTGATTGTACACTAGATCAGGACAGAATAGGCACTTTGAATTCTCTATGATTATGAAACTTTCACTGTTTAACTTCCAAGTCAGGCACTCACATATTTTTTTCTGCTGTCTTGACATACTCCCCAGTTCCGCGGACTAGAAAATTGTGTCTGTGTGCCAGCAGCAAAGACATGGAGCTAATGTGTTCTATGACCTCTGTGAACAGAAAGTTATTACTGCTGGTAGCCTAAGAACTAGGACAGCTTTCAAATTCTCACCAGATAGAGTTAACTATAGTGCCAGTTACCTTACTACACAGAGAGTGAGATATTAATCATTGAAGAGGACTTGAACTCACTGCACAATGCTTTATTGAGTTTCTCTATGGAAAGTTAAAGCCCAATTTGTCCCTGTTCAGTCCACACCAGTGCCTGAAGGAACAAGAGAATTTTGACATTGCACTTTGCTGTGGACTAGGATCAGCCCAAGGGCATCGATCTGTAGCCACTAGAAATAAAATTTCTACAGTCTCATCTCTTCCCAGGGCAAGTTTTTTCTTCTTCTTGATGAGCATCCACATCCAAATGTTTCTAGGAGTGATTCAAAGCAAGGCATAACTAAACAAAGCATTATTTTGTTTTTGTCTGTCTGAGAGGTAAGCCTCATCACTGAGAGGGATAATGAATTTCTTGAGATTTAGAAACCAATTTATTAATGTTCAGAATTTAAGGTGCTAATGGCCTGAGTGGAAGTGTCCAGCAGGCAGTTTCATATGTCATATGTCAGGGAAGGTTGAGGGGGAAATGAGGTATTTCACAGTCCCCACGGTGCCGGTGCTATGAGAGGTGGCAGTTGAGGGAGGTTTTGGAGTCTGTGAAGAAAACAGCCACAATTGGAGCAGTTCGGGTTTATTTCAGTCAATGTTTGGTAGAGGATCAGTGCTCCCCTTTAGAAGGAAGTCCTTTGAGTCATGACACAGGCAGTGATGTCCCTCCCAAGCCACCCTCCATGTGGCGAGACAAGAGGTCACACTGCTCAGTCACAATGCTCATGCACACAGGGGCCTGTGAGGGAGGGTGTGGCCTCCTCCTGCCACCACCTGCCATGGTCACCAGGCTCCTTTGTTGTGCTGTCCTCTGTGTCCTAGGAGTAGGTGAGTGCCCAGAAATAAAGAATCTGCATGTTTGGACATTGACATTTATGATTCCAATTATGTTCCTTATTCTGATCCCTAATTCTGTCTCTTCTTACAACCTACAGATGCTGGAGTCACCCAGACACCAAAGCATGTGGTGACAGGGAAGGGACAAAGAATAAATTTGACCTATAAGCCTATGTCAAGCCACACTGCACTTTTCTGGTACAGACAGTTCATGGGGCAAGGACTGAAACTGCTGATTTACTTTAATAACCAGCAATCCATAGATGATTCAGGGATGCCCAAGGAGCGGTTTTCAGCTGTGATGTCTGATGCATCCTTCTCCACCCTGAAGATCGAGCGGGCAGAATCCAAGGACTCAGCTATGTATTTCTGTGCCAGCAGCTTAGCCACAGCGCTGCAGGATCACACCCTGCCTGTGCAGAAACCCTTGTACTTCCCCTTCTCTGTCCATCTCCCTGAGCTCTCAGAAGTTGTTTAGGCTCCTCCCCATCACAGGAAGGAAGTAGGTTTGGTGTTGTATCTGTTTGGAGGCAAGGCAGAAGCATACTGCAAAGAAGTATCACAACAGAAACTCTTGGGGGTAAGCAATGCAGGGAGACTGGCTCCTGGGGTGTCTCACACCTTTCTTGAAAGAGTGACTGAATCCAAGACTGAGGATAGCTACCTCTCCCTTTTGCTTTCTGTTATGGCTTCTCCACCATTTCTTGTCTCTTCTGCCTTAAAACTCTCAGCTTCTTTGATGGGTTCCAAAATCTAGATGGTACTTGGCTTCTCAGGTTCTTCACTGTTCACTTCCAATGATCACTTCCTCTAGTCCTGCTCAGACACTCATTTCCATTCTTATATTTTAGACTCATGTGATTTGAACAACCTCCAGAGTAACTCTCTTAAACATTCTACTGTCTTCTTCCTTCTTTTCCATCTTTGATACTACTTCTGCAGCAATTCTTCGTTCCATTAGGACACTAATTGACATCTCCTGTAAACTGCACTGTGTATCACCTCACAATATATTTAAATCCCTCCTTATCCTCTTTAGATTCCGTGGTCTAAGAAAATTATAAAATTCTTGTACATGCTTTCAAACTGTATCACTTTTCCCTTTTATGTTTCTTACCTGGAAAATAATGCTCCTACTCCGTGCTCTTTTGCATGGCACAATGAGCCTAAAATGTCCTTTGCCAAGCAGTATTATAGCTATGGAGTATGGCTTGAGGTCTACAAAGCCAAAGATACATAGGAAATTATATACTTTTATTAAAAGAACTTGGTGTTTTTGAATGAGCCTGTTGGTTGCATCCATCAACTATAGTTAAAGTTTTGACAGTTATAAAATATTAAAAATTATGCACACTGAATGTATGATCTTATCTCATTTATGTGCATGTTTCAAGTTTTATGCACAAAGAAAATAAAGGAAAGAAAAATAGCCATATTTATTTATTCACTTGTAGGGATGATCAAGATAAACTATCACCAGGTGTGGTGACACACCCTTGTAATCCCAGCACTCAGGAGGCTGAGGCAGGAGGATAGCCACAAGTTCATGGCTAGCCAGGGGTACATAGTGAGTTCAAGGCCAGCCTGGACTACATAACAAGACCTTGACTCAAAAGAAAAGATAAACTATCAAGGGGAAAATAATTTGCTAACACAATTAATGAAAATATTATGAAAAGTAATAAAAGTTCCAGTTTAAGTTCATATAAATTTCTGTATGTTTGTGTAAGGAAGGAGAAAATTGTAAAATATACTACTGATTTTCTGGAGAGAGAGAAGGAATATAGAAAGAGCAGAAAGGAGATGATTAGCCTGTCCTAATTTATTCATTTTTCCTTTTAAATTTGGAAAACTCCTCACTACCAAAACTTTAAACAAAAACAATAACATACAGGTAATCCAGGGGGATGGGGGAAGAAATTCACTATGCATAAAAGAGGGAGCTTAGCGGCAGAGTAATAGGCAAGGTTAAAATCATAATGACCTACATACTTTCAGACCTGATACGGGCCTCCCTATTGGCACTATGGGTTTAATGCCTGTATAAAAGATGTGACACAAAGGAGCTAGAATTACATTTCTTGCATTGATGCTGGAGCCCCAAAATGTACCCATTCTTTGTAGACTAAAGGTATTACAACCAAAGACCTAAAAATGTCATTAAAATATTGAATGTTTGATTGGACCTTTGAATCACAACAGAGATAAATTCAAGGTGTTTCACATGTGTGTATCAAATGAAATTTTATACTCTTTGTGAGGAATGGAAACCACATGTTCAGAATCTGATCGAAGGTCCATAACCACTGAAATTCTGGAGGACCTCAATAATAAGAAATTATGGTTCTGCTCTGGAAATCTCGGAAAGAAATACACAGAGACACAGAATTCAGGGAAAATAATAAAAGTTATACTTACAAGCAGGCAGGACCACCAGAAACCAGTCTGGTTAGTATCCAGGCACCCCTTTGTTCAGCATTTCCTTTTTATATGCTTTTTAGCCATTATCTCATCCCTAGTGGTCTTTGATGTGTAAATACAATTCCAGTTCCTATTTACAAGTCACAGACACAAGATAGGCAAATATACATTGTAAATTCACCCAGCCATTGCAACTTTGTTAGGTTAATGAAGTTACTGATAAAAGAGTCAGATGACCACCTTCACCTTAAAGTCACCTTAAGCAACAAGAGTTAGGAAAAGTAAATCTTAAAGGAACACATTACTTATTTTGCTTCTACAACTATCTTAATATTCAAACTACTAGGTTATCTAAACCTTTTCCTTATCATTCCTCCCTCTGTTTACTTAAGGATAATTCTTCTATCTATTATAAGCTCTATCCAGTTTATCTACATTTCTTAACACCAGCATTTGGTAATGTTGAGCTGCAGCAGCTGAAAGGAACACATTACTCATTTTCCTTCTACAACTACCTTAATATTCAATCTACTTAGTTATCTAAAACTTTTCCCTATCAGTTCTGGAGTGAAATTATAGTCCAACCAAGATGGATTAACAGCAATCAGATTTAGCCTTCTTCTTGGAAAAACTTTTAGAAAGAGACAGACAAAATATGTGAAAAACAGTTGTCAGGATTGGAAACAGGCTACAAAAGACAGTGATCCTTCAGAGATGGAAAATAACCAAGCTAAGCGCTAGGACCACCCTACCCTGGTACCTGGAGGGGGATTCCAAGCTATGAGCTACAGAGGGGGAACCCAAGCAGAGATTGGTGATCTTACAGTCTTAGAGCTAGAAACAAAAGTCAAAGTAGCTAAATTCATAGGGCAAAGACCTGGGAAGGCGATTGCTCCACAGATAGAGTTCTGGGCATCTTCAGAAAGGACTCCTTTCACTCTTTGGCTATATTTTATTCTGCACATGTATGAGAAAGAAAGTCCTTGAATTTGGAGAAAGAACCATTCAACTCAAAAGAGGGAACAATATTCAGAGCTCACAAAGGAGCAGGAGTAATGCTTTTCCTTCTAGAAAAAAAGAGAAATTTAATAATTCATGGAAAATGACTACAGTTCTTTAATAGTTTTCCTTAGAGACAAAGCAAGTTATAAGTTCACTAATTTTTTTCTGAGTTCATCTAGCACAGTTTAAAAGCAAGAACTCAAAAGATCACTATTCTCAAGTAACTTAAATACAGGAGCAAAGCTCAAGAATATTTGTAGGGTACAAGAGTATTCAATGTAGATATCAATATGAAGTTATTCTTAAATATATAAATATAGAAATAAATATACATACTAATGTATAGTCGGTTACTTTACATTCATAGATTTTACAGATGTGTCTACTGAGAATACCATTACCAACAGTACCCTCATACTCAGATTATGCTCTAGTTATAGGGACTAGTGGGGATCCTAGGACTCCAGGAGAGAAAAAAGGTAAGATAACTCCTGATAAAAGAAGTAGTTAAGAAAGAAAAAAGAAAGAAAAGGAAAGGAAAAAAGGATAAAGCATCTCAAAAGGACAGAATAACCACTCTGAAAGAGCTTCCAATTATCAAGACTGATAAAATTTGAGCAGCAAAATAAATAATGGTGGTACTGGATTATAGTGTGAGGAATAAAAGAAATCCACAAATTTATATTAATAATTAAATGATTAAATATATAAATAGGGAGAAGGGACAAACCTCCCACTGAAAAATTCTAAATTATATATGTAGAAGAAATAATGGAAAATAGAAAAATTACCATTAGAGACACCACTGTAATAATTGCTGCATGTAGGATCCAATGATTAATACCAAAATTAACGGGTGAAACTTTTAGAATAAATGTAATATTTGCACAGCTTTGAAGAGTTATTTTCCAAATATTGACCCATGATAGTTTTAACATGTCCACATATTCTTTGATATTTTTCCCTCTACAAGGTAAAGCTTCAGGCCCCTCCTCTGGACTTAGTGGCTTGCCTCTATGGACAGACTAAGGAAAGGGAAATGGTAACCAGGTGACCAAGGTTAATAATATATGCAACTCATAATAACTCATATTAATCTCATGTGTATTCTGCTATGAAGCAATGTGGCTTAAGTTGTGCTTTGATGTTATCCTGTTATTGCTTCCCTCTGTTTCTTCATCTAACTCTATAATCCCAGTCTAAACATGATAAAGTATGAGGAAACCCAAGAAGAAAAGCATTCTACAAAATACCTGACCAATGACTTTCAAAAGTGTCAAGGTGATTTAAAAAAAAGGAAAGATTGTAAAGCTGTTGCACATTGGAAAACACTACGGAGATCTCACACCTGTGGGATCCTGGATGACACAGTAGGCCAAAAAAAGGAGGTTATTAGAAAAAGTATAGGAAATCTGACTCAAGTTGTACCAGTGTCAGATTCTTAGTTTTGACAATTATGTCATAGTTATGTATGACATTAACATTAACAGATGTCGAGAGAAGGTATAGCAGAACTGTGGACTATCTTTATGACTCATGAGATACAAGCTCTTCAGCTCTGAATCTCCTGAGTCCATTCCAAGTCAGCTTGTGACATTGCTGTTAATTATGCTTGCTGCCCTGGCTCGGAGCACCCTCATGACCTACGGTAGAATCTGCTCTACTTTCTTCTTGATCTCCAAATCACTAAATCCTAAACTCCAGGTGCCACAAGGCAAGCTGAGCAGAAGGCTACCACTGGAGTTTCTCTGATGCTTTTCTAAGCTGAGAGCTCCCTATTTTTATTCTGCTGTGTTAAACTCCCAAGCACACTTGGGTCACAGATTCCACCATAGCTAGTTTGAGTGAGTAGACAAATGTTGAAGCTTAAAGATAAGGGCAATACCAATTACAGGTGTATGTACAGAAGAACAAATTTGATGTATTACTATTGCAGGAAAAAACCTGTGAGGATTTCCAAAAAGGCCAGTGACATCAAATGCAGGCTGAATAATGTCTCTTCCTCAAAATATATCTATATCCTAATCCCTGAAATCTATGACTATCATCCCATATGACAAAAGTGAAGTTTACAGATGTTTTAAATTTAAGGATCTTGCAATAAGGATATCATTTCATATTATGCAGATAAGCACTAAATGTGATCAATTTTTCTTTATAAGAAGGAGATTTTACAGAGAGGGAGAGAGAGAGAGAGAGAGAGAGGAAAGGGAAGAAGAAGAAGGTGGAGGAGGAGGGGAGAGGGAGAAGTGGAGGTGGCAATGGGCAATGTGACTACAGAGGCAGACTGGAGTGAAAGAGTCACAAGCCAAGGGTCATTGCAGCTCCAGAAGCTGGAAGAATCAGAGAAATTATTCTCTCCTAGAGCCGTTAGAGGGATCATAAGCTGAATGACACCTTGAATTCAGGTCAGTGATATTGATTTTTCTCTTTGTGAAAGAATAAATTTATTCTGTTAAAAGTCATGATCTTTGTCAATTTTCATAGAAGCCAGTAGAAATTAATGCCTCCCAGTATCTCCAGTAAATTTGATCTAAAGCTCAAGAAACTCAAGTCCTTATATCATTGTTCATAAACCTTACTCTCATGTTTTTATCTAACACATATCTTAAATTATAATGAGAAAAAATGACTCTGAGATCCTAAGTTCCCCATGTCTAGAGCATGTCATGGGCCATTGAGAATCCTATTCTCTTTCAAGATTCCATTCCAGCTCTGCCTTCTCTCCAAGAGTTCCAGGCATTGTTTTTTTTCTTAACATACAATGGAAATTAAAAGTAGACAAAGGCTTATGCCTTCATAATGCCATACTTCGTTGGATGAGAGACATGTAAAACAAAGCACAATTGTAATGAATAAATAAAGTAAATAGTTTGTTAGAAGATGCTATCTGCTATAAAGAAAAAAGGTAATGCTGACTAAAGTAATGGGATCAGGATTATCTGAGTAAGGAGCAGTGGAATGTTAAATCTTTGAGCAAAGATATCAAGGACATGATGGAGAAAGTCATTCAGAGGTCTAGGGAAAGTTATCCACTGTAATGGAACAGCTGGTCAAAAGTCACTAAAGAATATTCAAAGACTAACAAAAAGGCTAGGATGACTGGAAAACAAAAGGAGTTAGTGGTTGGGAATTAAGTTAGAGAGTGGATCATATGAGACATTGTAAGCCTTAAGTGCTTTGATTTCACTTTCTGAATAAAATTGGGAATTAGTAGAAGATTTGGAGCAGAAGAGTGACATGTTCAAAAGCTATCTTGGAAGCAAGATGAAAGCAAGGATTCCAGTTAAGAATGTATAGAAGGACCATGTAAAAGATGGTGGTGGTCTGGTCCAGTATGTTTGCAGTGAAGGTGATGACAAATGGATGGATTCTGGGTATGGTTTGATAATAGACCAAGTTGAGTTTCCTCAGTGGATTAGCTACAGAGTGAAATGGCAAACATGGATTCAAGGACAACTCTCAGATTTTCAGCCAAATCAACCAGAAGGCAGCTGGTACAGCAGAGGCGAGGATAATTTTCTGTGTTTAGAGCATGCTCAGTTTTAGAGTGTTGAGGACAAAAACTTGGATGGAGTGTGTTTAAGACAGAATGGGAAAATAAATTTGGGAAATAACAGATGTTGATCATAAGAAACCAAATAAAGCAACAGTACCCACCTTAGGTTGAAAAGCCCCATATCTTCCAGAACACGATACACGAGAAGGAGATAGTACCGGGTAGGATGGGGAAAGATCCAGACATCAGAATCAGGATATATGATATTGATACCTATTCACACACATGAACAGGTAGATTTAATTGGCAACATTCTACTCCATCACACCCCCCAAGGAAAATTTCTTCATAGAATTTGCTCTCTCTTTTTTGCTTTCATTTCTCTTGAGGCAGTGACTGAGGAGGTGGACATTGGCTAACATGCTGATGTCACTGAAGGCCACACCTTTCAGGGCCAAGGGCAAAGATTTGTTTTATTTCTGCTCCTGCATACAAACTCCCTGATTTGCAAAAGAATTCATATCTGGATGCTGCTACAATTTCTAGGATTTTTGACTTTGTGACCTTCTGTCTCCTGTAATCACATGTGTCCTTAGAAATTGAAACATTTATATGTTATCTTCTCTCAGCTTATTCTTGTCATGCATTGTGTTTTTCTCACCTTCTACAGAATGCAGAGCAGCTGGAATCACTCAGTTTCTTAGCCCCAGGGTCCTAGAGAAGGACCAAGCTGTGACTCTTGGATGTGACCTGATTTCTGGACTTGATACTCCTTTTTGACATGGATGTGTTATGGGGAAAGAAATGGAGCATCAGATATAATTTGTAATATATATATTTGAGTCAGGGATACCCCCAAATCAATTCTCACTTAAGGGAACTGAAGAAACATATCCACCTTGAGGGCCAGCTGACAGCTGGAGGACTCCTGTGCTTACTTCTATGCCAAAAGCAAAGACATATTGTTGAGCTGTGCACTACCTGTGCAAACCCACATCCCTGCCCATCTCAACTCACAGGAGCCCTGACAGAAGCCTTTTCCTTTGCTTCCTTCCCTAAAGAAGAGAAGGGGAGAAGAAATAAAATTAATTACTTGAGTATAAGGATATTTAAAAACATTTGGATGATGGTATTTTTGACTTGAGAGCTTTCTGCAGTTCCTTATACAGGACTCTTGTCTATGCATCTCTGAGTTTTTTGAATGCACATTGCCCTTGTGCAGTGCACAGCAGCCTTCTTGCCCACCTTGCTTCTCTGGTAATTAATTGACTTTAATCATGGGCCTAGATCTTCACGTCCTTTCTTAGAATAAGATAAAAAGTCCCCTGGATTGAAATAAAAGTAATGAATCAAAAATGCATTTTCCGCTACTTTCTAGGTTTCACAATGGAAAGGGTGACGATGATGACAGGGAAGATGGTGGTGAAAGCCTTAGGGTACATTTGTCCTGCTTATGGGAATTGCCAAGTAGTTTAAAAAATATTATTTTCATGTGGAATAGTGGAGTCCATTATCAGGGATTAAAATTAACTTTCCTGTGTACATGGAGTCTGATTTTTGAATGTAAAAGTTGTGGTGGTACCATATGTAGCTGAATGTTAGCCAATCCAGAACACTTTTGAGGTCATTTTTAACTGCAGCGACCATGCTATGTAGTTCTTAATGGGGCTCACAGGTATAATACATTCACTTTGAGGTAAAAACTTTCTTTTATTTTTTAATATCTGGATTCAGATATTGCTCCCCTGTTTTGGCGAGGTTTTTATAAGCAATCCTGAAATACACCTTAATAATAATTGTTATCATCCTTAGACTGATCATGCTTAGCACCTATAATCATCATTGAATTCATTTCCCATGATTACAAGTTGGCTTAGATTTCCATTTTTCCAAACCAAACCATTCAAATTGCATTTCCTTTTCTGATTGTCAAGGACAAAAATTTTGGACAGTTGGTACTCTTTCTTTGTGGATATGTAATGTGAATAGATACATTTCTGTCACAGATACTACAAACACATATCTCAACTATAACTTGTCCATCATTTTCTTTAGAATAAGAAGTACAAAAATGAATTGATTTCTGAAACAGACTCTCATCTTGAATATCAGTTTTTATTCAAAATTACAGCTAAGGAATTCACTAGTGTTTTGTCTTTTATTGTGTTATGTAACTGAAGGGCATAATAAGTAACTAAATTATCAATTTATCTTTCCACTTTTTAATCTCTCCATTACATTTGACAGCAACAGCTGCCATGCAAATCAAATTCTCAGTGGGCAAATTGCCAGAGTTCCAAGGCAGAGCAAGTAGAAATTTAATTAAGAACTTTGACATTGCAGACTATGGATGACTAATGTTCTGTCTTACACAGATAAGTTCTTTTATAGTTCTGCTAGCTCAGACATCATTAAATGTATCATTTTTTAATATCCCAACTTTATTGAAGTATGACTGACAGATAAGAATGCCATAAATTTAAGGTGTACAGGTGATGTTTTGATATATGTATATGTCTTGGTCACTTTCTCATCAATGGGACAAAATACTTGGCATCTACAACTTAAGGAAGAGAGGGGTTATTTTGGCTCTAAGTTACAGCTCCAAGACAGAAATAGCATGACAGAGGGGAATAGTGGAGAAAAGCTCTTACATTATGGCAGTCAGGAAGTTAGAATGAATCTTCTGATAAATACAGTGCCCCATGACCCAACCACCTTCCTATCACATAAGGGTTGGGGGGACACCCCAGATCTGAGCCATAACAGCATACATGTAAAATGATTATCACTCTTGAGCTAATTTACATACACATCCTCTCACATAGTTACCATTTTCTTTCTCTTTTATTTCTTATGGGAATGCTTAAGATTTGCTTTCTTCACGAATTTCAAATATACAGTACACTTTTAGTAGGTATAGTCACCATATTGTATGACATTTTCCCAGAACTTTCAAGCCCACTCAAATCACAAATTTCTATTTTAATTAAGCCTAAAATATGTCTTTTTACGGAATCCTTAAAATAACTATAAATAATGAACAATGCTAAAATGAAAGATTTGGGGAGTAAATAGAAATGAAGTTCTTAAATTACTTACCTTTTCTAGGAAATGGTAAAAGCTATGCTTAGACAAGAACAATCAAGAAAGGCAATGCATGCAAATATTGGGCACCTACAGACCCAGAAGATCCAGTGTTAAGCAGCCCATATGTTCACCCCTATATAGGAAACTCCATGGAGGTTAGAGGAAATCCTGTCCCTAGAAGACAGATAGATACTGCTGACCTGCCAGAAACCTGGACCCAGCACACTTCTCTGTGGGATGAGAAGAAAGGAGGCCTTGACATATGTTCTTCTCTTGCTGCCCTTAACCTTTATATTGCCATTTCAATCAATAGATTCTCTTACTCACTGCGATGGGAAATGCATCTAAAACCTGGACGCATGACGTATGGCAGTTATGATAAAGTCTACTACACTGGACACCACTTGATGCCACATCCTGAGTAGATTGCAAGAATCATCTAGGTATCTCTATAAGAATCTCTAAAAGACTGTGAATGTTTAGATTTAAAGGGCTACAATCAGGAACATAGAACATCTGACTGTAAGAGACAGAATTGAGAGTCTGTGACTATTTCCTCGTGTTTGTCACTGTCATTATTCTGAAGTGGTGGCCACCAGTGGACTCAGCAGGAGACTGCTGGGATGGTGAGACAGGTGCAGGTGGTCCTGACCAAAGTGACTGTGTGGAGGGGCCACGCTTTCCCTAATGAGAACAGGCAGTGCTTTTCCACTGGTGAGCCATAATGAGCTGCAGTCATGTTGATATAACGAGCCCCTCACTTTCAGGGAAGTCAGGTGAGATCCCAGGCCATGGGAACAAGCCATAGAAACAGCCATCTCCAGCTTCTGAGAGCCCTCACTGTTTAATACTGTGCCTATGCCTACAAATAAGATTTTATATCTTGTTATGTTATGATCCCAATTTTATATGTTTATTAAAACTGTCACTGCATTTATCTGATCTGATTTTGATTGAAATTTCCTAAGAATTGTATATATATATATATGTATCAATATGTGAAAAACTGATACTTTTATAATAATGCATCTTCTATGAAGTTCTTAACCCACCAAAAATAGAGTCATGGATCACTACCATATACTTAAAATGGATGCCCCCTAAGCTCCTCTCATCTAAGTCAGTGGTGAAATAAACAGATTCCAGCAGAAAATCCAGAAAACTTCTCACGGTCAACTTCTAATTATCCCTCTTAGGAACAACAACAACAACAGCAACAACAACACAAGATGTACTTAGCATCCGTCCCATGCAGTTAATTCTTCTAAACCAATATTATATCATTTCTCATAAAATGCCCTTAACATTTGCTTCTGCTTAAGATTCTCCAATCTGTGCATGTATCTTTAGTCCAGTGATTCTCAGACTAACATGTTCTCACTGTCTTGTCCCACTGGGTTCCTTGAGCCACTGGTGGTGAGTAGCTATTTAACATCAGATGATGGAATTTAAATTAGAGTTGCCTGGAAGCAAGGTATGAATTACAGCCCCAACGTGAATGTGCTAATGTACATGTATAGATCATGATCTTGAGAAAACGTGATTCTGACCTAGTCAGTCAAAGGTAGAGCTCAAGATTCTCTGCTTTTTTTTTTTTGGTACTGGGGATCAAACTTGGGGCCTTGTGCTTGTGAGGCAGATGCTGGAGCCACTGAGCTAAATCCCTGGCCCTGCATTTTCATTAAGATTCCAATGAGGCCAAAAATACTGGCCCATGGGCGACAGCAAGTAGCCAAGCTTCAGATGATGCCTGTGAGACAGGATGGACAGAGGACCCTCTTCTCAAGTAGCATTTTGCATGGCAGCTGAATCAGGATGGATTCAAACCCTATTTACCACTGTTAATCTGTTCCTCTAAGTGCTCATATTTTTTAAAAAATTGGCACAGTGTAAATAGAAGTTGATTTTTATAGCACCTAATCACATTTTGAAACTCACTTTTACTTATCCGAAAAAGACACAACTATAAGAATAAAAGTTTATACAAAGGGATCGAGTATCCATGTTTCTGTGTTTCTAGAAAAGCCATTTCTGACTGAAGACCCTAAGATAACAACAACAAAAAAAACCTCACAAAGAATTATTCCTCAAAAGAAATAATGCAAATTCAGATGATTCATTCTAAAACCCCAAAATATTCATACAAAAATGAATCCAATACTGTAATGCAATATAAAACAATAAAGAAAATACAAAATATAAAGAAAAATAAACAAATTAACTTGCACCTACCTTTGAAAACCTTTGTGGCTGGTGTGAGGGAGACAAGAGAGGAGGGTTGTTGTGTATGATGACTTTCACTATCACTAATGGAATCATTGCTATCTACTGGCTCAATGGAATATTTTTATTTTCATGCAGTTTTAGTAAGAAATCTATTCAATGACACTTGCTTTTGCTTCCTTTTGAGGATTTTGCAGAAATGTGACATTGCATCCTTGTTAAACAGATTCATGGTTTGCACTGCTGCAGCCTTATTTGGGTGGTGTTTTCTACAAAATTTGCATTGTTTCCCACATTTTACAAATCTCCCTAATCGCATTTGAAGTGAGAGGTTTCTTGCCTTTTTCTCCTCTTCCTCTGCACAAGATATCTCTTCCAAAGTCTCTTGCTGTTGGGAGATGATCACTTATTATCTGGGAGAGAGAGAGAGAGAGAGAGAGAGAGGAACAACCACTGGCTCAGTTGTGATCATGTGACATTGACCACATACTACTCATATTGCAAGACATTGCTCATTTATCAAATTAAAATTTTAGAAATATTTTCTCATCTTGCAGAACATTCACAGATTAAGTTACTCTCAGTCCAAAGTGTGTGTGTGTGTATCACTTTCCTCACTAATTAAACTTTAAAATGTCAGCTACCAAGACCTGACTCAAAATACATCATCTTATCTTTTTTTTTTTTTTGATACCAGTGATTGAACTCAGGACCTTGTCCTTCGAGGCAGGCAGGCGGCAGAACCACTGAGATAAATCCCCAGCCTCACATCATCTTATCTTAACTGGACATAAGATCTAGATCTAAAAATATTTAAATAGAATGTCACCAAAATTTTTAATACCTCAAACTAGGTACTCACAAATCTTCACACCTGACCATGGAGGTGATATTTGCTTATCACATACTATCCCACAAATTCTCTACATATTTATTAACATCAATCTCTGAGCCCATCAAGCCTGTAACAAAACAAGAATGAATCAGGATTAAAGGATAAGATTTACACAAAGACCTTGAATAGGAGAGGATTATTGTAGGATATATGGGGCAGAAAGACAGCAAATGAATTTGCCTTGCCAGCTATATTAAGATCCTCAAGACTTTCTCAAACTCTAGGAAAGAATTGTTATATTCTAAAGCAGTACATGAATTTGGAAATTGCCAGATTTAGGATACACTACAGACCTCCAGGAGGGAGGTGTTTTAAAAAGATGCAAAAAGAAAATGGATAGTATGTGGAAGAAAAAACCTATGCCATAAAAAACTGTATACAGAATTTCCAGACCTAAATAGCAAATGGGTATTCAGGGTAACATTTTTGTCTATTCCTTCTAGCATTTTAAGGCATACTAGGCATGCTAACAGAAGAAGCAGATTCATCTACAATGAATGTGTGTCGATTCAAGTTTAAGGAAACAAAAGAGGACATAGAAGCCTTTGCCACTTCATCCCCATGGTGCTGTGGTGTTCTATGGCCTACAGATCTGGTAACAGCAGAATAGGGGCTAAATACTTATCTAGGTTGTTATGTGCTTCCATCTCACACATGATTTCTTTGACTCTGTGTAAGAGTGTCTTATAGATAATTTTCTGCTAACCACTAGGAGGCATTATGGTGTCATAGATAAGCCAAAAGTTGTAGAGTTTCTGTAACACGCTCTAAAAAAGTGGAAATGGAGGAATTCCTGGTTTCAATTTCCATATTAAGGTGAAGACAATTTGCAGATGTGAGTAGCAAAATACAAAGCCATGATCACAACAGGTTTGTGAGACTTTACCAAAAGCTATCCATGCATGGAGGAACAGCTAAAGAGCCTTGTAGGATGTGAGAAGCTGAGAGCAAGGTGGAAAGGCCAGATGAACATGGGGCAGAGAGAGGTGGTAACAATCAGGGAGAACTGTACCAAAGTGGAAACAAATGATACAGAGGATAAATAATGTGCTTTGTACCTGGTGCAGCCAGGCTTGGACTTCCTTGGCAGTAGAAAGCTGTGTATAATACCACAATGAGCAGTGAACCCTGCTGTGCTGAAGTCACAGGCAGATCTTTCAGACACCAAAGACCCAGACATCCCATCCCACCTCTTAACCCAGGGGTCAGAGCCCAGAGCAAGCAGATGTCCCATTTCTATTCTGGTCCTTTCATGGGTCCTGGGCTTCACAGTGTGATCTTTTGTCTCCTTGGAGCAGGCAAGTCCTTAACAGAAAGGAAGTCTCTCACAGAAGCAACTTGTCCTCCACTCAGTTCTCTTTATTGACTTCATGGTGGCACCATCAGTCTCCTTCTCAACCCACTCTGCATCTTCTGCAGGTCCTGTGGGTGCTGTGGTCATGAAGATAGCTTACCAAGCTGGGAAAACCAGTGACCCTGAGTCAGTATCTGAATCATTATCCCATGTACTGGTACCAAAAGAAGCCCAACCAAGGACCAAAGTTGCTTTTTTACTACTCTTAAAGACTTGAACAAGACAAAAGACACTTCAGATAACTTCCAGTCCAGATGGCCTAACACTTCTCCCTTGACATCTGCTTGCCTGGCCTGGAGGACTCAGGGGTGTACCTGTGTTCCAGCAGCAGAGACACAGAGCTGCAGTGGTACCTGCTCTCTGCTCAGACCCAGGGGCTTACTCTAGAACCACCCTTTGCTTCTCACAACAAGGAAGTCCATTTAAGGCTATAATTTTTTAATTTGTAGACAGAGTTGGGCATAAACCTAGAAAAACCACTGACAGTTATGCCAAGAGTGGAAAGGTGGTTACATGTGTCTGAAATTCAGGTGGTGATGTTTCCCCAGGATCACTGTGAGGATCCAGACAAATAGAAACAACTTCCTTCTTCCCTCCCTCTCTCTCTCTCTCTTTCCCTCTTCCCTCCTTCTCCTCTGCCCATCCTCCCCTCCCCTCCCCTGAGGCTTAGAAATAGATGAGAAATCATATGAAGGATTATGAACATTCCGTATCACAAGCACTCAAATCTCAGGTATTCAATGAACTCTTAGAGTACTTAATATTCTACAAGAATCTACTTGTTTTGGGCCTAGACCCGGAGGGACTATCTCAGCTCACTCATTGGGGAAGGAAAGCACCAAAGCCTAAAGATGAAACTCTCTTAGGAGAAAAAACATTTTGGGGAAAAAATTATACCTTAATTTGCTCATGTCTGGCATTGGAGGTAATGTTGGTATGGCCAAATAGAAACCATAAGTAAATAAAGAAATGATATTGAAGATGGAATATGTTTGGAGGTGAAGATCTTGGAGTCATCTATAATACTATTGAGGTACCAGAGTGCTTCAGAGAACATTTACAAGGAAAGCCACAGGAGAGAGTTGGATGGGATATTCTGTGTTCCTTGACTAAATTAAACAAGAGCCAAGCAAGAAATACTAAATCTAGTGAGCTAACACTGGAGGTTATACATACTAAAATATTCTCTTGTAATTAATATCTCTGAGTGAAACCAGCCTTAGTGGAAGCTGCCTGTAATTCCAGCATTATGAAAGCCTAGGGTAGGATAATTGAAAGGTTAAGGTCAGCCTGAACAACTTGTGACTTAGCAAGACCTTCCTCAAAATTAAAAAAAAATTAAAAAGGGGTCAACAGACTCACTGAGAAAGGAACTGGAGAAACAACTCCTTTCACAATAGCATTCAAAAAAGAATGAAATACATAGTTATCAATCTAATGAAAGAAATAAAATACCTCTACTCTGAAAACTGCAGTATTCTGAAAAAAGAGATCAAAGAGGATATCAGAAAATGGAAAGGCACTCCTTGCTCCTGGGTAGGAAGAACCAATATAGTGAAAATGGCCATACTTCCAAAATTGCTATGTAGATTCAATGCAATCCCAATTGAAATTCCAACACCATGTTTTATAGAACTTAAGAAAACAATCTAAAAATTCATTTGGAACAAAAAGAGACCTAGAATAGCAAAAAAAATTCTAGGCAACAAAGACAAAACAGGGGGTATCACAATCCTCAACTTGAAACTATGCTACAAAGCTACCATGATAAAACACACAAACCAACAACATGGTACTGGCAAAGAAACAGACATGAGGACCAGTGGAACAGATTAGAAGATGCAGAAACAACTCCAGACACACTCACCCACCTCATCTTTGACAAAGGAGTCAAACACCCTCACTGGAGAAAAGATAGCCTCTTTAATAAATGGTGCTGGAAAA
>NW_004624819.1:37767-50293 GCF_000247695.1 Heterocephalus glaber | reverse complement strand
ATTTTCTCACTATGTACTCCAGGATGGACTTGAGCTCACTATAAAGCCCATGTTGGCCTCTAATTCCTGATGATCCTCCTGCCTCAGCCTCCCAAGGGCTAGGATTACAGGTGTGTGCCACCATGCTTGGCCTGACTTTTGAAATAAGATTTTTATTGGATTAAATTCACTCTACTATCATTATATTGAATTAAAGATGGAAAAAGACTTAGAGCAGGAAAGCCCATGACACAAACAGTGAAGGGGTGGCTACTGAAATAAAAAAGTAGGAAATCAAAAGAAGTAGAACTTTCTCAGGAAAAAAACACTTCAGATTCTTTGGAGAAAGATGTGAATCAGTACCATTCATAGGAGTTTAGACACAGATCCAAACTCTGCTTCCCCTTCCTGTCCTGTGACCCCTGAACTTGTTAATAGTTTGGGCAAACACTGGTATCAATCACAGCTTGAGGATGGTAGAAATGTTGGCACTTGAGAAGACTGCAGTGATACTGAGTGGCTGCCAGAGTGACCTGCTACACTTTAATGACTGGGATCAGCTAACAGCAAATGTCAATGCTATGATCCAGCAGCAGATACTGAGGATGGGTAGAGACTGAGTGCAGAGCATTTCCCTGATGATTCTGATGCAACTCAGAAGCCCCAGGAAGTGGTTAGCCTTTTGTTCAAGAAGGTGTGTAAGCAGGGACTCTGCTATGATTGACCAGGGAAGCCACAGAGAGGCACTGTATTTGTGGGACATTCAGAGATCATTAGGAACTTGATTCCACTGGCCCTGTTCTGCCTATCAGAATATCTACCATGTTTCTGTATGTTCTAGGCTCCCTAGGACCTGGCTCTAAGCCTTCCCTGAGGCAGGATCATTTAGTTTCTTCTGCTCTTTCTCCAGTCCCATCTCTTTCCCACAGTTCTTCAGTCATCTGGAATCTATGGCATCCTGTTGGCTGTGTGGGTCTGGATCTGAGAATGAGACAAGACAATGGTGATACTGAGTAGTAGCTCATGTTCTAGCACTGAAGTGTCTAAAGGTGGGGCTAGAGTTTGCTGCTTGGAGCAAGATTATTTATGAAAAAAGTCACTCCTTAAAGATTTGTAGTCAGTCTGGCTGTGATTGAAGTATCTATTCAGAGAAAAGTATCTGATTGAAAGGACTGTACAAGTTACCCTAAGTCCTAGTCACTGAGTGCTGCAGTCCCCTGGCTTCAGTAGGAGATTGTCCTACTTCAGCTTACATGATAGCAGGAGTAAAGATACCAATCTCAGAGGTGTAGCAAAGACCTGGAAACCCAGACCTAACAAAACTGAGAAACTTGAGCAATTATAAGCAATCCAGTTACTTCTCAGCTGAATGGAGAATGACAAGATACCAGAAGGGGAAAATGATTTGTATTTTATGTAGCATAACCTTCTTAGGAATTTCAGGAGAGACAAACTCAATCTGAACTAAAGGAAATTAATGCAAGAGCTATTAAACAATGACTACACACTAAGTACTATAAGTGTTATTAATAATAGGAAGAATAAGAAATCAACTTCAAGAGCTTGGCATTTAGTGGGAAGATAGACACAAATATACACGCAGACATTTGAAGGTGAAGGAAATGCTATAAGTAGACATAAAAATGTTCTAAATATGTTCAGAGATAGAGGTGGAATTTCAGAGTACTGTAGGAAAAGAAAGGTTTTAGTATCTCCCCAAATGATTATCAGATCTTAGATATTTAAATTGAAAGATAAAGTTGCAGCCAAGGGAGGATCAGGAAAAGGGAACAGAAGTGTGAAATTACATACAGTAGCAGCAAGATGGGCACAGGTGTGGGGAAGGTCATGTAGGGTTAGGCCAAGAGATCTAGCTTAAAATTAGACCATGGAGAGCCTAAGGTTTCAAAGTTTTATTTGGATTTCTGAAAGAATCTGAACATTTTTGGGCAAGGGAATGACGAGGTAATCATGCTACCAGTCAATACGATGGAGAGAATAGGACATTTGACCTAGAACTAGCAACACAGTATGTGCACTTAAAAATGTAGTATTGGGATAGATTTCACGTTCAGTGTTATTATAATGATACAAAGAGAAAGAAATAAAGAAAATATTAAAATAATTTTAAATATAAAAGGAAGGAAACAATTGAGATAGTCTAGTCAGAAAATTTTGAGACACTGAAGTAGAGCAATAGTAGCAAATGTTGAAAGAGGAGAGTGGGTGCTTGAGGTATAGAATGGGCATGATTTTAACATTTACCTGAGTTTTAGAAGTGAAAGAGATTAAACACAGAGAATGACCCTAAAATTGTACAAGTAGCAATATGGCCAACAAATCTGGCAAACAGAGATGGATGAGTACTCAGCAGAGGAGACACATTGAACTCAGGTCATGTTGACATTGAGCTAGATTAAAGATATCCACGCATTTATCACTACAGCCACAAGAAACTCCTGGTCTCCTCTTTCCATAGCCAGGGGCCTCACCCACTGTTCTGCCCCACACTCTAGGGTTCACACACACACACACACACACACACACACACACACACACACACTCCAAGACATCTACAGAGAGGCACACACACTAGCCCCCTCTCTCTGGACCCCACTCACTCCCAGCAGATGGCAGCATCAGACTGACAAAGCAGTCTCATATATTCTCTTCCTCAACTGCTTAATTTTATCTTTGAATCGTTTTAAATAAATTTTACTGTGTACATTTCAGGTATAGAACATAATGTTTAGGGATGCTTTTAGATAATAAGATGGTTACTATTGTGAAGAAAATTCTCATGTCTATCATCTCACATAATTACCTGTTTTCTGTGTGACAATGACAGCTAAACTCTACTCCTTAAGCAAAAATCGCAAATACAATATATTATTAACTGTAGTCCTCATGTTGTATACTGGATCTTTAGACTTGTTTATCCTGCATATCTACTACTTTGTATCCTTTGACCTACATCTTCCCATTATCTCTGCCCCGGGTAACCCTATTTTATTCTTTATCTTTGGGTATTTGACATTATCTTTTAAGATTCTAAATATAAGTAAGATTGTGCTCTATTTTTATTTCTATTTGTAGCTGACTTCACTTAGTACAATGTCTTCCAGCTTTATGTATGTTGTGGCAAATGACAGGAATCTTGGATTCTAAGACTCAATATTGTTTAGATGGCATTATTCTCTAAATTGATTTACAAATTCAACTAAATCCTAACAAAATTATAAAATTCCAGGTATCATTTTCCCCCAGAAATTGACAAACTGAATATCAATTGACAATTGATATTCACATGAGAGTCTCAGGGACTGAGATTAGCCAAAACAATCTTGAAAAAGAGGAAAAATATGAACTCATATTGCCAGCTGTCACAACTTACTTCAGAGCTATAATAATGGAGCCTGTGTGGTACTGGAGCACATTAGACAGATTAATGGAAGAAAATCAGTCTTAGTTACTTTGCTCATCGCTGAGACAAAATATCTGACAGCCAAAGTTAAAGGAGGAAATATTTATTTCAGCTCTTAGTTTGTAGAGGTTTCAGTCCATAGTCAGCTGGCTCCAAGGAAGGGTGGCATGGCAGAGGGGCATCACAGATGAGAAACAGTCCATGGCAAAGATGGGCAGGCAGGAGGCAGCAAGCAGTGAAGCAGCAAGCAGAAAACAGCAAGTGGCAACAGCAGCCTTCTTTCTATCCCTTCTATTCTATCCAAACTGCTTTTAGGGAGGGTAGCACTCACATCAAAGATGGGGCACCTCAATCCTAGCATTGCACCATTAATCCCAGCATCACACACCTTAGATCCAGCTATTTCAGGAAAGCCCTAACTTTGCATGAAACTTTGGAAGAACATCTAGATACAACTAAATGAGAATTGAAAACTTTCATTAAACCCATAAATTTATGGCAGTTCATTTTAGTCAAATTCATTTAATGGGCAAATTAGTCTTTTTAACAAAATTCTGGAAAAACTGGATATCTTTATGAAAAACAATGAAATTGTATGCTCATTTCATGCCACACACGAAAATTAACTCAAAGTGGATCAAAGGCCTAATTGTGAAAGTTAAAGATATAAAACTCTTGGAAGAAAACAGGTGCACATCTTCATGACTTTGGTGTATGGGAACCAGATTTGCTGTGCTCTGTTTACAGATCCCAGGGAGAGCTCTAATTGCATGGAGGTTAGCAAAAACCAACACTACACCAACCACTAGGAATAGAAATCTGAGCACTTCAGTCCAGAGCTACAATATCTATACCTTGTATGAGTGCAGTTAACTAGATCAATCATACAACAATGGAAATAACTTTATTGTTCACAGATAGACCACAAGAGATATTGTCACAGAGTAAGAGAGAACAGGAGAATAGAAGGAAGGAGGATCTCTCAAACACCAGGATAACATTGTTAAAGAAAATAATATAGTTTTGTGCAAGAATTAGGGGGCATAATGTCAACAGGAGAATTTATAATTTTTCTAATGTTTGTTCTTTGAACTGCTTCCATCAAAAATTCAAATGAAATAATGAAAAATAAAGAGTGAATTACAAAACTTAGGATAAAATTCATTAAAATCATTGTAACCATAACTTAGCTGAGATGGGAGAGGGAAGAAGGAAACTGAAAAAATATTAGCCATTTCTTTTTCTAATTTTCTCTCCAGCAATTTTGATCTTCACTTTCCTATCTCTTAATATGTTTATCTAGATATCATCTCTGGTCAGTGCAACAGCTAGAAAATCAAAAGGTGATTTGAGCCAGGAAAAGGAAGGTCAAGAAACAAAAGGCATGAAAAACTAAAGAAAGAAGTGGTTAAAAAATTAATGTTCAGGTGCATTTCAGAACCTAGTAATAATGAAGGTGCTTATCTTCAAACACGCTGATACTGCACTGTACTCCACAAACACATATGAAGCCAGGTTGTGTGTATAGTTATGGACAAAAGATCTACCATTTCAGCTGGTGCATAAAAGTAATTCTAGAAATGATAGGACCTCTGGGGAGTGGTGATCTCACAGGAAGACCTGCCTCACAAGAAGTAGCTGTGAGGTCTAGCTGGTGATCTGCTACATACATTGTGCCCTGCCTGGCCTACAAGGCTACCTTCAGGCCCATGTCTGTCATGGGCCCCAGACTCCTCTGCTGTATGGTTACCTGGCTTCTGGGGGCAGGTGAGTTCTGAGTTAATGAATCTGAATCACTGGGTTTTGTCTCTGTCTCTAAAGTGGTCTCAAAAAATATAACCTCTGAGCCTTTATGTTGCCTAAAGATTTTCTGAAGGCTATTGACATATGAAAATAAGTAATTGTTTTACACGGTAAAAAGTTAAATTCACATAAAGTTTTAAGGGAATGCAAGACACTTCAAAGACACTTGACCTCTCTGGGGGCTGCTGATTGGAAGGCACTGATTATTCTGCCCTTACAACTGTGTCTCATGCAACCTCTTCTTGCAGGTCTCACGAGTGCTGCTGTCACCCAGAATCCAAGACACCTGGTCAGGAGGAGAGGCCAGGAGGTAATCTTGAGCTGCAACCCAGAGAAGAAGCACTTATATGTTTACTGGTATCAGCAGCTCCCAGAGGAAGGGCCAAAATTCCTTGTTTACCTCCAAGAAGAAGAAGTCCTAGATGACTCAGGAATTAGAAACAGTCGGTTTTTTGCTGAATTTCCCAAAGAAGGACCCAAGGTCCTAAAGATCCAGACAGCAGAGCTGGAAGACTCAGCAGTATATTTCTGTGCCGGCTCTGTAGCCACATCAATGCAGAGCCACATCCTGGCAGTGCACAAACATCTCCAGCCCCTGCCCCAGGAGCAGCAATGGCTGCAGAAGGAAGAAGACACTTGTCTGTGTAATCCACAGATATGCTGCAAGGCATTTCACAGACTGAGGACAGAAGCAGGGGAGGACTGTGAATATCATGGGGCATCCTAGTCTGTACTCAGGAATAGTATCATTAGAAAAATATAAGGATGTTTCTAAAAGTGGGACTTTATTTGTTAGGTTAAACATTTATTGACCACATAGCTCTATTTTACTCTATTCTGTACATCATATTCTATATTTCAGGCTTTATATATATAATTGACCTAGATCCCCAAGATGGTTAAAAGAAGGAAGGTTGTCTCTATTTTCTACATGACAAAATATACTTCTAGAAGTTATTTTTTTCTTCTATTCACATTTTTTTTGTGGTACCAGGGATCGAACTCGGGACCTTGTGCTTGCACTGCAGGTGCCGGAATCACTGAGCTAAATTCCTGGCAGCTATTTTTTTCTTTCAGGAAGGAAAGAAGGAAAAAAAGAAAGGTAGGGAGAAAGCACAAGTAGGTGACAGAAATAGCATTTAAACTCAGGTTTGTCTAGGTAAACGTGCTCTGTTTTCATACTAGCATGCTTCTTGGCATACTTTCTGGCCTAATTCTCAGTTTGGTCCTTGCCCAGTGCCTCATGCAGGTATTGATGGAGGCCAGGATGAAGGATTATTGCTATAAAATCATAGAATCTCTGAGAGATGGTGAGTATATAATAAATTTGTTTGGAATTTAGGAGAAAAATCTGGTCTACAGATACTAGTCTGAAAAGAATGTGTCACTTCAATATGTGTTATCACAGTAGGCATTTTATATTTTTGGTTTTTTGAGACAAGGTCTCCCTGTGTAGATCAAGCTGGGCTTGACCTCAATATCTGGTCTCAGCTGGCCTGGAACTCCTGGTGATCCTCTTGCCTCAGCCTCCCAAGTGCTGGGATTATAGGTCTGTTCCACCATGCCTGGTGTCAGTAGGTATTATTTGTATTTTCACTGTACAAATATTAAGCACCTACAAAGGAAGGGTTTATCACCATTTGCTTTGGATGAAGTATTTTTTGAATATCAAAGGCAGGCAGGACAGTCATTTCAAATACTTCAGATACTGTGAGGGGTTCAGTGCTTCTTCCCAGCATGGAGTGGACACTCTAATGATGCCTTTCAGTTTGACTTTGGTTTTCTGAAATAATTTCAGATGGTTCTGTCTCTGCCTCACCTACCTGGGAGGAGAAGCAAATCAGCCAGGAAGACAGAAGAAGGATGTGGGGTGGGGTCCTGAGCCTAGGGAGAATTCTGTGCCACACAAAACCAAACCCTGAGTCCCACCTAGACTGGATGACGGAGAAGCGGGTTTCAAAGGCCAAGCCACTTAAAGCACCAGGCATGTGCTTTAAAGGGACTGTAATTCAAAGCCACTGCTTCTCAGGGAAGGAAGAAAGGACACAGGCAAAGAGGAAGAAAGAGGATCCTCCTGCAATTTGATAAAGAAGAGAAAAAAGGAAAAAGGAGAAAATTCAAAATTTTGAAAAGCAAAAGAAGAAAGGATTCAAATCATTCCTAGCATGAAAACACAAGCAAGACTTATGAAGGTGTCTGGTCTTTGCTAGAGTGATGATAAATAAGGCTGTCATGAAAATAGACACTCCAATAACACACACACACACACACACACACAAACACACAGAGAAAGCAAAATCTACTGAGTGGAGCAAAATTCCACATCTCTCCTCTCCTCCAAAAAAAGGAAACACAAGTTAGTAGAAAATGTATATCCACACTTCAGAGCCAAACACAGGCAAGTAAAGCCTCTTATTGCCAGAAATTCAAAAACTAAGAATATAAACTGTGTAGAATGGAAGAACTGAAAAAAAGAAGTTGTACTGAAGAAAGAAATGGTGAAAGATGGTAAAATTATTCTTAAAAAAAGAATAAATTGAAAGATGCAGAAGACCATACACTCAAACAAACATTTAATAAGAGGCATTGAAGATAGGCAGGGAACGCAGAGAATGGAGGGGACAGAAAGCGGGAAAAGCAGTCAGGGAAAAAGTGGTGCAGAAGCGAGGCCAAGACCGCCACAAGAATGAGATGCCCCTGGAGGTCAGCTCTGGGCCCTGCTGGGCCTCAGTTCCTATGCCACCATGCCAGACCCCGGAGTTGATAGTTCCCAGAGAGAGTTGATGACACTAAAAGTGAAATCTGTTAGTGCTGCTGTAGTCATTAAACCTTTATAGGAAGTGTAAAGGTGAAAACCAAGGTGCCAAGGGGAGTGAGCCTAGCCTTCCACCCAGACAAATGGGAGGTGTCGAATGTTGGGGGAGGAGAACGGACCCCTGCTCCCTGGCCTGCCTCCCCATCTGAAAAATTAGGGAGGGCCCCTGAGTATCTGCCTCCTGACCAGATCCACAGAGTAAGCCAGGGGGAGCCCCAGAGCCAAGCTTCTCCCACCCTTTCTCTTCCAACAAGCACTTGGGGCCAGAGAGGACCTCTTCCCAGTATGAGCTACCAGGTGCTTTGCTGGGTAACCCTTTCTCTACTTGGAGCAGGTGAGTCCTGGGTTCAGGAGACAAAGCTCTGTCCCAAATCCCCACATCTAAGCTTTTCTCCAGAAACCGCAGCACCAGCCACCCTCCTGAGCTTGTTTCCAGCCTCTTTCTTTTTCTTCCTCAGGAACCATGAATGGTGGCATCACCCAGACCCCAAAATTCTGGCTCATAGAGAAAGGAAAAGATGTTACCCTGGGATGTGAACAGAATTTGAATCACGAGGCCATGTACTGGTACCGACAGGACCCAGGGCGAGGGCTGAGACTGATCTACTTTTCACAATTTGTCAGTGATATCCAGGAAGGGGATGCAGCTGAGGGCTACACTGTGTCTAGGGAGGAAAAGAATTTCTTTCCTCTCACAGTGACTTCGACACAAAAGAATCAGACTGCTGTCTATCTTTGTGCCAGCAGTGTAGCACATTGGAGCATAGCTACCTCCTCCCTGTGCAAAATGTGTCCTGAGCCCTGCTTCACCCACCAGGTGGCTCTTTGGCCCTTCTGCCTGCCCTGTCCTGTCTTCCACCTCAGCCAGAACTCCAAAGAAAGTAGCTGCTGCCTTCAGGATGCTTTGTGATGACACAAAACTTCACTCTGTTACTGAGCTACACACACATACACACACACACACACACACACACACACACACACAGAGTGGTAGAGGAGAGAGTGGTTAATTTTATAGCCCAAGCTTTCTTCTATTTTACTGAACTCTAGATGGCAATAATGGAAGGAAAATTACCCCTTCTTTCAGAAAAAGAATAAGTGCCTAATGGGGAGTGAGAAGAAAGAGACATAAAAAGCAAATACTGTAGTCACAGTATTATGTGTGTACTTTGAGCACAGCAAATAACATGGCCAGTTCTGCCTGGTAACACCATGAAGGACTTCAAAGAGAGGGAAAATTTTGAATGAGATTGGAATGATGAACAGGATTTTACCTTATGGGCAAGCACCCAAAGGGAGAGACAGGCTTTGGAACTATGAAAGGAAAGATTAAGGAGATGATATCAGGAGGGAAGGTGGTGAATGTGAGACCAAGATGAACCTAAGAAATGCCATCTTGGCCTGAAGATGAACTTCCCTCATACCACTCCTCTTACAGAGTGCATTTTTGTAACTGCTTGTTCTGCTGCTGTAAACTTGCTTCATCGCTTCTCGGAAAGGGATAGTGCCTGGTGCCTCCCTTTTCCGTGAATTGCCCTAACCTGATAAGGCAGCAAGATAGCTGAGCGGTGAAAAATATTTTGCAACTAGTCAAAAAACATGTTAACCTCCCCTTGAACTTCTCTTCTTTAAATAACACCTGTACAAGCTATGCTGTTATAACACCCTATAAAAACTGCTGTTTCTGGACTCAGGGCTTCACTTCGCTTAGGGAGTGGAGTCCACGTGCATGAATAAAATCCTTTCAGTTTTAACTTTGTCTTTGGTCCCAGTGTTTGGTGATTTATTGGCTCACTTGGCACAACAGTGGACCCCTTCCCAGTGTGGCAATGAGAGAAAATTCAGAATTAATGAAAGTGAAGTTATTAAACAAAATTGTATTCCTGTTTCTTGGGAGCATTCATTAGATATCTGCATACAAATATCAGATAGTTACAGTAAATCTGTGCCTGATCCTTAGAGGAGAGACTCAGGGTTCAGAGAAGCATCAGAGAGACTATTAGGCAGGCAGGTGGTGAGTAGAGCTGTCCAAATACCAAAATATTTGGTATTTTCTATGTTTTCTTCCTCTTTTTTCCACCACAGACCCATTGAGTTAGATTTGTGGCACTAATTCTTGATATTGTTTGTTTTGTATATTTATTTGATTACATTATTTTGTTTCTAGAAATATAGGACAGCCTTCATGCACTGCACACAACTAAAAGTGCTAGTTGGAATATGTTTTAAAATAGTCTCAAAAGCATCAAAGAACTCTAGTTTGCTCTGCTATGTGATCCTTTTTCTCTTGGGATAAAGGATTTCTGGAATCACTGTGTAGAGTATGCAAAGCATGCATCCTCTTTTAATTCCTTCCTAGACTCTGCACTTAGCTTTGGATTTCTTCTCTCACATGTTCTTTGGAAGCTTGACTCATGCAGAGTCACATGGAGGCCAAAATCCCACAGAGATGGACAGGAGACAACCACCTACGAACCAGAACTAAAGCACTCTGAAGCATGGAATAATGAGAAATCCAGTGCCATGAAACCCTTGTTTTCTGACAATAGTAAGGAAAACCATGGGAAATGGAATGGTCCTAATATGCTTCACTGTGAATTTCCAGGTCATGTTCACAGATACCTCCATATAAATCATTCCCATCAAGAGAGTTGGTTGTTATAAAGTGTCCATTCCCCTTTGTCCCTCTTCTTTTTCACACATGCCCAGTTATCTTCCTCTTTCTGCCATGAGTTCCCGCAACATGAGCCCCTTACCACATGCAATTGCCTGACTTTGGACTTCTCAGCTTCTAGAAACACCAGCCCAATTAAACCTCTTTTCTTTATAAATTACACAGTTGCAAATATTTTTCTATAGAACAGAAAATTCACAAGACACCATCATAAGCATAATTACTCAATTTACAAGCCCATTGGACATAGGCATAAATTAGAGAAGTCAGAAAGTCAATTTGTTAACTATATAAAAATTCAAGTTATGTTCTAGAATTCTTAGGATAAAGAAAAGGATGTAAAACATGTGAGAAAAAGGTACTTACAGGAGCTTTATTCATGATGGCCCCAAATTGAAAAAGATCCAACTGGCCATCAACAATGCAAAGAACACATTGTATGCATTGTGTCACAAAAGATAATAGTGGAAGAAAGTCAAATATGAATTGCAACAAATCGATAAATATTATAAGCATAATGTTGACTAAAAGGAGCTAAACACAAATGTATGAAGTCAGGACAGTGGATAATGTAGGGGACACTGTGTACCTGGCAGGGGGGAGAAGAAACTTTTAGAACTCTGGAAAATATTCTATAGTTTGATCTGAGTGGTGTTTATAAGTGTACTCATTTCAGTGGTCTGAATATAGAGTTCTGTGCAGTGCGTTACATCTATTTAATGTCTCATCTAGAAAGCTTAACATATAATGAAAACTGTATCCCAATCATCCATTTCTGTGTTGCACATGACCCCCAAACTTTGTGATTTGAATAAACAATTTATCATCTGCCATGATTCAGTGGGGTGAATGGCTCCATCAGAGTAGGTTTCTCTTGGGGCCTCTCACATAGTTGTAGTCATGTACCCACTGGGGCTGAGAACATCTGAAGGCTTAACCAAGTTGGACTCCCAAGATGATGTCTTCATAAACATGTCTGGGACCTCACGTAGCATGGCTGGAGCAGATGTAGATAAGCCTCTCCTCATGTAGGTCTCCAGTGTGATTGGAGCATTTCTGCACAGCATGATGGCCTCTGGATAGTCATAATAACAATGTAGCTGGAGTTTCTAAAAGTGAGGGTTTAAGTTACCCATGTGGAATGTATAAGGCTACTATGGCCCTGCCTGGAAGATACACAGCATCATCCCATCACATTCTCGCCAGCTCAGGCTCAAGAAAAGAGCACTCAAGATAACGTCAGTGCTGGGAATGAGTTTCATCAGGTAGCATCTTTGAAGCCTAACACCAAACTATACAATGGTAATTTGAATCCTTTGACATAGTTTTGTAAGCTACTCTATTTTGCTAAAAATAGTATTTGTTTAATATTTTTTCTACTTTCCATGTTTACACAAAAATGTACATCTTAACAGGAATCAAAGTGATGTTGTGATATATGTATACATTGCTTAATAATTAAGTCAGATTAAATGTATCTATCTCCTCAAATATTTATCATTTCTTTATGGTAAAAATGTTCAAAATCCTTTCTTTTATCTTTTGCAATATACAGCATTTTATCATTTACCACAGATAAATACCTTGTAGCGAAATTGGCAGAGTATATGGTAATTCTGTTTTGATTTTTTGAGTAACTTCCATTCTGGTTTTCATAATGGCTGCACTGATTTACATCCTTACCCACAGTGTGCAAGGGTTCCCTTTCTACACATTTTCACCACAATTTGTTATCTTTGTCTTTTTGATAATAGCCATTCATTGTGATGTTGATTTTCATTTTTCTAATTAGTCTTCTTATTCTTTAGGTAGGGATTATATAAGGGGAATA
>NW_004624818.1:8509098-8615004 GCF_000247695.1 Heterocephalus glaber | reverse complement strand
CTGGCAAGTGACTGACACTGCTGAGCTTTCCTCCTCCTAGCTTCAGCTCCATGTCCAGAACACTATGGGCCTGCTCTGCAGCCAGAGCCAGCACCAGAGAAAGAGCCTCCTCTGGAGACAGGAGAGAAGCAGAAGCCAGCTCCACAGCACTCCTGCCTCTCTGCTGCCAGTGACAAGGACAGGTCCTTGCAGAAGGTGCTCTTAGCCTTCTCTCCCAAGCTGCTGGCAGAGCAGTTGACCTTGATGGGTGCGGTGAGCAGCTGAGCTCTCTGGGGTGGGGTGGGGCGGGGGACACCCATCCTTCTCGCACTGATCTCCTCAGTCCTGACATTCCCAGTTTACCAGATCAAAGTTCCTTCTTCTACCAACCGCATCACCTATACTTGTCTCTCAGCCCCAAGCCACTCCTGTCCTTGGGTGGAGGTCGACAGTAGAGACAGGGCACTCACATGCCCACTTCACACAGTGACTGTGATGTCAACTGAGACTGGACAATTGGGAAACAGGGTGGGGAGTCAGACCAACTGGCCGAGGAGAGTGTGCACTGAGGTGCAGGCAGGAGCATGTGTCACCTTGCCATCATCCTAGGAGACCTGGCCAGCCTTATCACTTTGTAGGCATTTGAGATTCATGGGTTCTACAGCACACACCCACACAGGGCCCCCAGTCCTAGCTGTCCCAGGAAATGTGCCACTGACCTGGGCAAAGGAGCAGAGGGCAGGTGAGGTTGGAAAGAAGACAATACCTCAGAATGAGCAGGACTGAGATGTCTTCAACTGGAATAAATTTTAAAGTGGTTTTTTAATAATGTCACCCATAATTCATTCTTCTTTTATGGCTGAATTTGGGGCCCATATCATTTAACAATATTTCAGGTTAAAAACAATAAATAAATATAAAAGCCTTAAGTAACACACAAAGAGCTGGTTTCTTTGTTCATATCTGACATCTGACTTCAGGAAGGATTAAAAACCTTCCAGCATTCACCATGTTGTTCTTCTTCTTCAGACCTGGCTCCACTTCTGGGTTCTTAAGAATACCTTTCTCTTAACTCTTCCAGGATCCCCTTGGGCCATAGCAGTTCTCAGATGGTTTCCCAAGATGAGAAGTCTCGCATTTCCATCATTTCAAATAACATTTTTCATGTTTATTCTGATTGGGCTTTTTTAAATGATTTATTCATAACCAACCTGTGTAACCATGGAAATGACTATCCTTATTTGGTTTAATGCAAACAAAATCCACTCCTGAAAGTACATATTTGAGGTCTTGGGTTGAAGGTGAAGGTGTTTTCCCCAAATAACTTGGGATCTTCCTACAAATAAGCATGATAAAAAGAAATGACAGAAAACAAAGTGTCTGTTACAGAGTTCCAACCGACCCTGGGCATAATGTACACACCCCATCCTATTCCTAATACAATATGTTGCCTAAATCCTCACCTAATACAGTCCCAGCTTCTATTTTTTGTTGCATTTCTAATTCAAACATGTAGGTGTCACTTATACACATCCTTGACATCCACTCCTGATTCAATCTGAGATCATCTAAGCTGTAATAGCCCTGATATCCACACTATTCTTGATTATCACTATTAAATACTCATGTGAAATTCATATCTACCAGTGATGCAGGTATAAGTGACCAAAAAAGAAGTGAGGAAAGAAACTCAATTCAGAAACCCATTTGTGCACTCATACTGTGGTTATCAATGCTTCAAGGACCAAACTAATACTGCCAGCAAAACAGGGTATTGGAGCAGAATATTAAAATAAAGACTCATCATCAGTCCTCACACTCCCATTCTGTGCATCATAATGTGCATTACTGAAAAGAAAATTGTCTTCAATAAATTGTAAGGTTTTATGCTCTAAATATTTCATAGATTTCTTATAACAATTCTAGATCACTTATCAGAAATTGCATCCTTTTATGGAAACTACAGGTTATGGATTCTATCTGGATGTCACCCTCAAGCCCCTTGCACCCAGAGGTGAGGACTTACAGAGGGTGACTGGGTGATGGGGGTGCTACACCAGGCTTGGTGTCAGGATGTGGGCCTGGTTGGAAGAGGTGGGTCAGTGTGGGTGTGACCTGGGAGGGTGTATCTTGCTCCCTGGCCCACACTTTACCATGTGTCTCCTGGCCACCACCAGGCAAGCAGCATTTCTATCAATGTGCACCTCTGACATCCCATCCTGCCATCCTGGACCTGGCTAACTATGAATTTAAATGTGAGCTGAAACAAACCTCTCTTCCCTTAATGTGTAGTGTTGAGTATTGTGTTCAGGGACAAGAAAGTGATACAGATGTTGGTACAAGAAGTCTGGTCACTGCAGCGACTGTACCTCACCAGGTGGTTCAGAGGCCTGTGGAAGTGGTCCACAGCAGTTTGGAAAGGTTTGGAGATGCCAGCTGGAGAAGCAGCCCTAGAATGCTATAATCTGAGCTTGATGGAAGATTCTGGTCAGAGCTCAGAAGACCAGAATGTAGATAGACAGCAGATGATAAAGATCAGACTTACGAGGTGTAAGACCCAGGGCCTTACCAAATGCTCCGAGGAGCTGACTGCAGCGAAGAACACCCAGGAAGGGACAGACCGGACAATTTGGAAAGTAAAACAGACCTTTATTAGTCTGGCCAGAGGTCACTCCCAAAGCAAAGTAGCTTGGAGAGGCAACTGGCTCAGAGCCCAAGGCTGTTTTTATAGGGGGTTGCAGGGGAAATTAGCAAGAGAAAAAAATATTGATGGTCAAAAGATGTTTGCAGATTGTCTTATGGATAGCTGTGTCCAGAACATCGGTTTTGGACAAACAAGGAGTCGGGTAATTCACTTAGGAACTCTATGTTTGTTACAGATTTTATCTAGCTTCCCAGAACTAACAAGCACATTTTAACCATTAACTCACAATCACAATTGAGGCTAGGGGAACAATTGATTACTAAGTTATGCAGTCCCACATTCCCCACTGATTTTACAATCTAAGTAATCTTACATATAAATGTAGGCATCCATTGTATACAACAGCATGACAGTAATAAGCATATATACACAACTATAATGACAAGGAAAAGTTGTCTTAACCACTGTAGGTTGGGCAACCATTTAGTTAGCCACTTGAACAAGTCCCTGCCATCTTCATCATGTACTCTGAGCCAGATCTTCTAATTGTTTTACCTTTTCTTTAATTTTTGGACCATTATCGGTAAGATTGAAACAACACATATTTTTTATTCTTTCACAACCTTGGTGGTGGAAGAGCAACAAATAGTCTATTGCTGCTCTGTTGTCTAAGATTGCCTGTCTCTGTTCCTGTAACTCTTGGTTAATTAATGTTAAGGCTGTTGAGGTAGCATTTAATCCTTTGACCACCTTGCATGCTAGTTTCCATACTGCCTTTTCAGCATGGACTCCTATGGAAGGCAATGCAACAAAAGATGCTATCATAGTTATTACTTCAGCATCCGTCAACAGACCTACATCATCATCACATCCTGGTGCAGTGTAAGGTGACCAACGTTTAGTTCTGTCTGGCATAATCAAATCAGTTCTATCTGGTAAAACTACAGCCAAACGACTCAAGCAGCAATGGGTCTTGGTTAAATTGGCTGGAATATAATTGAAAGTTATACCCTCACAGGTATAAAACCATCCTGTTGGTAGGGAGACATGGCAAATGCCATATACAATTTTCTGTTTAACATGGCAGGGCATCCCTTCTGACCGTTTTATTTTTAGACACTTGGTTGTACAATTTTCATATATAGCACATTCGGTATTATTTGACATAATTACCTTGGGTGTATATAATTTGACAGCATTTTTAGGTTTATGACATGAGAGAGGTCCCCAATTATTACTATCTCTGTAAGTGAGATTTCTTTATCCTGGGAGGTCTTTAAACAGGGTATAGGGTCGTATTAATTCTAAAGAGGTGCATACCAGAATAAGACAGCTTCCCAGCACATAATGGAAATTTACATCAACATTTAAGCAGAATTAGACAAGTTAAGCAAGTTTGCCAATTGAATCCATACATTTTTTGTGTGATCTAGTCCTCTTTGGGACAATACTGCCAGTGTCCCAGAGAATATTATCATGAAGGCAAAACATCTCCAACCCGCTCCAATCTTAGCTTTTGGTCACCTGGTTGGCTGATAGCCTTCCATTTGTCCTTTTTGACATCCACGGGGGGGGTCCTGCTTTCAGATGGTTGTGATGTATCCAGGCAGAATGTCCAGCCACTTTCACTGCCAAGGGAGTTGACAGGACAACAGGAACTGGTCCCTTCCAATGAGGTTCCAGGGTCTTGGAATCAAACCTGTGAATAAAAACCAAATCTCCCGGCTTATAGGGTAAAGGTTGTAAAGGTTTTTCATTTGGACTAGTCATTTTCTTTCATAATGTCTCATGTAGCTCTGACTGAAGCTGATGAACTGCTTTTAAGGATTTAAGGAGTTGAAGGTGGGAAAACTTTTCCTTTAATTCTATATCTATTAATGGAATGATTGGGGGAGATCGCCCATAAACAATCTGGAAGGGGGACAGATTGAGGGGAGGTTTGGGAGTGCACCTTGTTTGGAGGAGGGCAAAAGGGAGAAGCTCTACCCAACCTAGTTCAGTCTCCAAGCATAATTTAGTCAGAATTTCCTTTATAGTTTGATTTGTTCTTTCTACCTGTCCTGAACTTTGAGGCCTATAGGCACAGTGTAGATTCCACTTTATTCCAAGGATATTACTAATTAATTTAGATATCTTGGCCGTTAAGGCTGGACCATTGTCGGACCCCAGAGCTAAGGGCAAACCAAAATGGGGAACTATTTCTGTCAGGAGCTTTTTAACTGTTATTTCAGCTGTCTCCCTCTTAGTGGGGTATGCTTCTACCCATCCTGAAAATGTATCCACAAAAACTAACAGGTATTTGTACCCATACATGCCAGGCTTCATTTCAGTAAAGTCCAATTCCCAATGTTCTCCTGGAGTTAATCCTCTGTGTCAGACCCCGGGCCCCCGATTACCCGATTTGCATTTACCTTGAGGCAGGTGGGGCATCGTCTCACCATGTTCTGGGCCTTTTGGGCTAAACCCTCGCTGATGAAATGAGGTCGCAGGGCAGCCATCATCCTTTTCTCGCCGAGGTGGGTGGACTCATGCAGTTCTAGCAGCAACGTATCTGCTACAGCAGCTGGGAACACCACCTTTCCATTCTTAGTCATCCACCATCCATGTTTTCCTCGAGTCCAGCATCTCCTGTTCATTTCCGCTACTTCTTTATCTGTGTATTCAAGTTTTTCTGGGAGTACTGGCATGGGAAGCAGAAACATTTGCTTCCCCACTGATTTTGGGGTGGCTTGTTTTGCTGCCTGGTCAGCAGCATTATTACCAATCATCTCGGGGCTAAGCCCCTTCTGGTGCCCCCGGAAATGGATGATGGCGACCTCTCGAGGCAACCAGATGGCTTGTAGCAATGCTAATATCTCAGTCTTATTTTTGATTTCCTTTCCTCCGGAGGTCAACAGTCCTCTATTTTGATAAATCTCCCTGTGTACGTGGGCAGTGGCAAAAGCATAACGGCTATCAGTGAATATATTTATCCTTTTTCCTTTTCCCTCGTTCTGGATTCTTTCACACTCCTCTGTTGTAAACAGGATCTGGAGGAGCTGCTGACAATCATCTCAAGTGGGCTGATGAGTAAACAAAACAGTTTCTAATAGGTTAATTAAATCCCTAGGGTTATTAGAGAAGTTGGCGTGTTGAATTCGCCAGTTACAGAGGTCACTAGTGGCAAAGGGCCAATAATGATGAGGCTGGTTGCCATGCTCATCAGGGGGTCCAGCCGCCCTTAATGGGAGGACAGTGGAATCTGTCCTCTCTTCAGCACCTCTTCCCCTCCTAATTTACAAAGGCTTATTTCCATTTTTTCCTTCTATTCTTTTCTTTTCCCTTCCTTCCTTTTCCCCTCCTTCCTCCCTAGTTCCCATCTGGACATTTTCTTCCTATTTCACAATATCTGTTACACATTTGGTCCTTATTTACCCTTTCAGTTTCTCACACCAGAAGAACCTGTGTGTCCAACTTATTTCACTCAAGAGTGTGGTCTTGGGCCAGGGATTTAGCTCAGTGGTGCCACCTCCTGTCCAGTTCGATCTCCAGTACCAACAGAGTATTACTTCATTGTATTCAAAAGCCACATCTTCTTTATCCATTCTTTGGTTGATGGGCATTTAGGTTGTTCCCAAGATTTAGCTATTACAAACTGCTGCTATAAACATGGGTAAGTACATATCACTGGGGCATGATGCTTTTAATTCTTTCCAGGAGATACCAAGAAGAGGCATAGCTGGGTCAAATGGAATCTCTAGTTTTAGTTTTTTGAGTTTTTTCCAAACTGATTTCCACAGTGGTTGCACCACTACACTCCCACCAACAGTGGAGAAGCGTTCCTTTTTCCCCACAGCCCCTCCAGCATTTGTTATTGGTTGATTTCTTGATAACAGCCATTCTTTCTGGAGTGAGGTGGAATCACAGCGTTGTTTTAATTTGGATGTCTCGAATGATGAGTGATGTTGAACATCTTTTCATATATTTATTTGCTGTTTCTACTTCTTCATCTGAGAAGTGTCTATTCATTCCAGATACCCATTTTTGGATTGGGCCTTTAAATTAGGTGGATCTGATTTTTTTAGTTCTTTATATATTCTAGGTAGTAGTCTTTTGTCTGAGGAATAGCTGGCAAAATTATTTTTCCCACACTGTGCATTGTCTCTTCACTCTGTTGGTGGTTTCTCTTGCCATGGAAAACCTTTTTAATAAGATGAGATCCCTGTTGTTGAATCTTTGTGATATTTCCTGTGCAATCAGGGTTTTCTTCATAAAGTCTTTGCCCATACCTATGTCCTCAAGAGTTCTACCTAGGGCTGGGGATTTAGCTCAGTGGTTTCACTGCCTGCTGCGCAAGCACAAGGACCCAAGTTCAATCCCCAGTACCAAAAAAAAAAAAAACAGTTCTACCTGTTCTATCTTCCAGTAGATTTAGTGTTTCTTTTTTTCTTAATATTTAGATTGTTGACCTAAATATTTAGATTGTTAATATTAATAGATAATAATATTATTAGATGATTATATTAATTATTAATAATCAATATCTTTAATTAGATTGTAATTATATTGTTAATTATTGATTATCTAGTATTATTAGATTATAATATTAATGATATTAAACAGATATTAATAGATAATTTATATCTTGATATTTAGATTGTTGATCCATTTTATTTTAGTACATGGTGAGAGGTACGGGTCTAGTTTTAATCTTTGGCATATAGAAAGCCAGTTTTTCCAGAATCATTTATTAAAGAGGCTATCTTTCTTCCAGTGAAGATGTTTGGCCCCTTTTGCAAAGGTAAGGTGGGTGAACGTGTTTGGAGCTGTTTCTGGATCTTCTAATCTGTTCCACTGATCCTCAGGTCTGTTTTTCTGTGAGCACCATGCTGTTTTTGTCATGGTAGCTTTGAAGTATAATTTTAAGTCAGGGATTGTGATGCTCCTGCCTTGCCTTTGTTGCCCAGAATTGCTTTTACTATTCTAGGTCTCATCTGGTTCCAAATGAATTTTAGGATTATTTTCTCTAATTCTGTAAAGTATGTTATTCGTATTTTAATTGAGATTACATTAAATGTGTATAACAAATTTGGAAGTATGGCCATTTTCACTATATTGGTTCTTCCTACCCAAGAACAAAAGATATCTTTCCATTTCCTGTTATCTTCTTCAATATCCTTTTCCAGAATCCTGTAGTTTTCAATGTTAAGGTCTTTTACTTCCTTCATTAGATTGATTCCTAGGTATTCCAATTTTTGGATGCTACTGTGAAAGGTATGGTTTCTCTAATTTCTCTCTGAGTGTGTTTGTTATTTGTATACAGGAATGCTATTGATTTTTGAGTGTTGACTTTGTGTCCAGTTATGCTACTAAATTGGTAACTAAGTCTACAAGTCTTTTGGTGGAGTTTTTGGTGTCTTCTATATAGAGTATCATGTCATCCTCAAATAATGATAAATTAACTTCTTCCCTTCCTATCATTATTCCTTTTATTTCTTTTTCTTGTCTACTTGCTCTGGCTAATGTTTCCAGAAATATATTCAACAAGAGTGGTGGCAGTGGACACATCCTTGTTTTTTTCCTGTCTTTAGAGTAAAAGCTTTCAGGGGTTTATTTTGTTGTTGTTGTTGTTTTTTAGCTTTCAGTTTTTGTCCATTTAATATGATGTTGGCTGTTGGTTTGTCATAGATGACTTTTATCAGATTGAAGTAAAGATCTATTTCAATTTTGATTTGGTTTTTTTTTACTTTCTTTTTTTTTTTTTTTTATACCGGGGATCGAACTCAGGACCTTTTGCTTACAAGACAGGCACAGTACTGCTGAGCTAAATCGCCAGCCCTTATCTGTTCCAATTTTCTGTAGGGTTTTTTTTTTTTTTTAAATCATGAATGTGTGTTGGACTTTGTCAAATGCTTTTTCTGAACCTCCTGAGATGATCATATAGTTTTTGTCCTTGGTTCTGTTAATATAGTATATTACATTTATTGATTTGGATATGTTGAACCATCCCTGCATCCCTGAGATGAATCCTACTTGGTCAGGGTGTATGATCTTCTTGATGATTTGCTGCATTCTGTTTTCCAGTATCTTACTGAGGATTTTTGCATCTATGTTCATTAGGGAGATTGGCCTGTAGTTCATTCTCTCTCTCTCTCTCTCTGTCTCTCTCTCCCTCTCTCTTTTTTCCTAGCTTCTGTAGGACAATTCAGCTGACTAAAGTTTAAGGGGAACACATTTCTTGCACATGAAGAACAATTACATGCTCCATCTTTCTGTAAATACCTCTTATTGGCTGGATTAACAAACATTTTCACAGACACATACACAAAAATGTCTAAAGCCATAGATCACCGCATTCATATTTACAAAAAGCCATAAAAAAACATGCATTTCTCCTTTATCAGGATGACTTAAATAGATGTCTGAACATTAAGGCAGTGACAATTCTAAAACAATGACAATCCAAGTTAAGGCTTTATGTTTGAAACTCATATTCATAGGCAACTGCAGCACACTTATCTAATAGGTTGAATTCATCTATCCACTCAAGTGTTACTGATCCATTCATCACCAGTTCTTTTGTATCAGACGGATGGGATAAGCATTAGTAGCAACACCAATCTACTTTAATAAATCATTGGTCCACTTCTTTGGTTTTGAGGATTTAGCTTTCAGCACCGAAGCCACATGCCACAGAAAGAACAGAGCATTTTGGGGTAAACTTAGAGACCTCACAAGCTGCACTGATTCTTACTTTCCCGAAAGCTAGCAACTATTACAAAGTCAGGACCTACTGGATACAGAAAACCGGCAAGGCATACTTGACCATGCTGTTGGTTCGAAACACAGAACATGTTCTTTTTTTCTGGTACCAGGGATCAAACTCGGGACCTTGCGCTTGCGAGCCAGGTGCTGGAACAACTGAGCTAAACCCCCAAGCCCAGAACATGTTCTTGAAGTAATAGGTTTCCACCTTCTCCATTTTCTTTGAAGACTATGTTACTCTTTAAATAAAGCAACAGTAGGGCCAGGGATTTAGCTCAGTGGTTCTAGCACCTGCCTTGTAAGCACAAGGTCCTGAGTTCCATCCCCCGTACCAATAAATAAATAAATAAAGCTACAGTAAGCAGAATACCACATTTTGGGTGGATTTATTGTATAACTGTTAGCCTCAAGGCACAAAATATATCTTTGAACAATGTGCTTCCTTATTCAAGGAAAAGATGAGTGGTATACGGAAGGAAAAGCCACTTTAAAATAATTGTAGCCAGGGATTTAGTTCAGTGGTACCATTGCCTGCCTCGCAACCACAAGGATCCGAGTTTGATCCCCATTACAAACAAAATAAAATAATTGTAGATGGCGCCCTTGTGCCATAAAGCTTAGAAGTGTGAAGTAGTGAAATCTGGGTATGGGAGGCAAAGTCCTTTTCTGCTCTTTTTCAGTATTCAGAAGGAAAACACTCAAAGGCAGCCAGTGGGCATGCTGTGGATGGGAAGCAGCTCTGGAGCCCACCCTGGCCTGCCTGGAGAGCAGGGATGTTTGTGGATGTGGTAACATGAAATGTACATTTGCTCTTCCTCCTTGGAACCCACATTCTAAAATCCTTGTAATCTCTGGAATAAGTGTTTGTTGTTGTTGCATGATAATGCTATCACTGGCAGCTGGTGGTCCCTAGATAGCTTCAGGATGGACTAGGCACAAGGGAGACCCAGCATGACTAGAGGGCTGGGCTATTCTCACTTTACTTCCCCCACAAGCCTTCAGGGAGGGGAAAGGGGCTGCAGGTTAAATTGATCGCCAAGGCCAAGAATTTAATCAACCACACCCATGCACTGAGAGATGTAGTTCTCTTTTTTGGTTGGATCCTTCTCTGGTTTTGGTATCAGGATAATGCTTGCTTCTAGGAATGAGTATTGCTTCCCTTTCAATTTCATTAAAGAGTTTGAGGAGTAGCAGGCATTAGATCTTGTGTAAATTTCTTGTAGAATTCAGTGGTGAATCCATCAGGACCTGGCTTTTCTTTGTCCGTAGGTTTTTAATTACATTTCAATTTCATTGACTGATATTGGGTTATTTCAAATTTTTATACCTTCTTAATTCAGATTTGGTAATTCATATGTATCTAGGAATCTGTCCATTTCTTCTGTGTTTTCCATCTTATTAGAACACAGGCTCTGGAAGTAGGCACTGGTGATCTCCTGGATTTCTGAAAGATCCATTGTGATTCCACCTTTTTCATTCCTAGTTACATGAATTTGAGTCTTCTCTTTCGTTTTTTTGATAAGGTTGGCTAAGGGTTTCAAAAAACTAACTCTGATTCATTGATTCTTTGTGTTGTTTTCCTAGTCTCCATTGCATTAATTTCTGCTCAGACTCTCATATCAGCTTTGGGCTTGACTTGCTCTTCTTTTTCTAGAAGCTTGAGGTTCATTATTAAGTTGTTTATTTGAGCTCGCTCTGTTTTTCTGATATGGGAATTCACTGCTATAAATTTTTCTCATAGGACTGCTTTCATTGCATCCCATAAGTATTGGCATTTTCATTTAATTGTAGAAACTGTCTAATTTATTAATTTTATCTGTGACCCATTGGTTGTTCAGGAGGGTATTATTTGATTTCTATGTGGTTTCTTTTGCCATTTATGTTCAATTTCATTGCACTATGGTCTGGTAATATGCAGGGGAGTAGAATAACAGGTGATAGAATCAGTGGTGCCATCATGCCAGTTTGGGGGTGCTCCTCCTTTTATGGGTCCCAGGTGAGAGAACTGCATCTAGTGTGGTTTTTTTGTTTTGGTTTGGGTTTTCTTTTTTTTTTTTTTGGTACTGGGGATTGAACTCAGGACACTGCACTTTCGAGGTAGGCGCTGGAACCACTGAGCTAAATCCCTGGCCCTGCATCTGCTGTGTTTGATAAACTCATGTCCATGGTTTTTCTGATATGATCTGACATGCTCACACATCCATGTGCTCCTAAGTAATCTCAATAAATTAATTTTCTATTGGCATGAATAAGTTATCAGTTTGTTCCCAGTGGTTATAGCATAATGATGTTCACTTAAACAAGGCTTAGAATCATTCTCAAATGACTTGTATGCAAATATAGTGACCAAGGTCAAACTATTACTTATAAAATGAAGTAACCCAGGGCTAGGTACAGCCTTAAAGTTAGTGTCCTATACAACATGAAGTAACTCAGAGCATAACAGGCTGCTTTTCACAAGCTTCTTCAGCCCAAGCACTTCTAGAGCCTATTTTAAATACAGAGACCATAAGGATCGAGTTTAAAACATCCAGTAATATTTTCCCTGTTCATGATTTCCAGAGACTCCCCATTCACCCAGGAAAGTAAAAAACCTGCACGACCTGCACCCCCATCCTTCTAGCTGTCCCCACCACTTCCTACCTCCCTAGAGCTCCATTCTTCCAGGTCCTCAAGGTTTGCACATTAGCAACACTGAGGATATGTCCTTGCTCTCCAGCATCTCGATTCCCTTTCTCCTGATCCATTAGCATCCCTGGGCTCACATCCGAGTGTTGTGTGTTTCTGGTCTGACACGGATAATGTTTTTTGTTTTGGGGTGGGGGTTTTTTGGTACCGGGGATCGAACTCGGGACCTTACGCTTTCAGGGCAGGCGCCGGAACCACTGAGCTAAATGGATAATGTATTCCATCACTCAGGAGACAGGAAGCCCAACCCTTCCCTTTTCCCTCTGACATCCAGAAGAGGGCATGACCCCTCCCCCATGCTTCTTGCCTCAAGAGTGGCCTGGAGCAATTATCCCAGTCTTTTTCTCCACTTCTACAGTTTTTTTCAGCATCCACCCTCTAGGTCACAATGACCCTAGCCCAGGCCAGGTGGACAGCAAGTCACACCTCCTCAGCTCTGGTGCTGCTGGCACCTCCCTGAGGAGCGGCCAGAAAGCCACACATAACAGGGAGCATATAGGATCAGAACCTACTGCCAAAGTCCCCGAAATTCCCAATCCCAATGGGCCATGATCAACACAGCCAGCCCTCCTAGAGACTCCTCAAAGGCAGCGGCAGTGGAAATATAAGAGCTGTTGATCAAGTAGCCATTTCTCCCGAAGTCCCAAAGAGCTTTTACCACTAGGCTTCAGACATCCTAGATCCCCAGTGGAAGTTCTGAGAAATAGTCGCTTTGGCCACAGCAGGCTTGGAACACAGATGACTCTACCTGGCAGCCTCCAGACGTCCCCTGTCCCCACGGGAGTCAGAAGGTTTTTGTCCGCCCCCCACCCCCTTCGGTACAGGGGATCGAACTCAGGACCTTTCGCTTGCGAGGCAGGAGCGGCGCCACTGAGCTAAATCCCTGGCCCCAAAGGCTTTCACTGAGCCAGGCAAAGAAGGGAGAAAGTCCGCTTCCAAAATGGGAAGAGCACAGAAAAAGCGCAGAGAAAAGGCCCAGGTTCTTGCCTGCTCTTTAGGGAGGACTACATTTCCCAGGAGAGTCGACCCTGCCTCAAAGACTACACCTCCCAGAAGGCCCTGTGCAGCCACAGAGAAAACTACACTTCACAGGAGGCTCCGCGCCTGCACAGAGGCACGGGGTGGGGGGCGACCAATATGGGTCCTGCTGGAGACCTTGCCCTCACACGCCTCTGATTGGCACCCTGGCGAGTGGGGCGGGGCTGGGATCCCTGACCCAATCCGTCCCTGACGCAAGGGCTGCTGGCTCCTAGCGGAGCCGGGGTGGCCCGGTAGATAGGTCAGCGAGAGAGCTGGGAATGGGTACCTGCCGGCTTACTGTGCATTGGTGACGCTGGAAACGAGAAGAGGCCAAGAACAGAGCCGCAGGTTCGCAGGCTTGTGAAGGTCTAGAGGAGGCGCAAGTTTGAGGAGCGGACAAAGCCACCGCCAGGCCAGGCGAAAGACCAGGCGAGGAGGCCCCGGGAACCGCGCAGCCAGACCCACACGTGGGGCTCTGAGGGCCTCTCAGCGAGCTAGCCGCAGAGAGGAACCTGACTGCAGGAGGCGCCCCGTGCCAGTAGCTGCTCTAGTGTCGTCCGCTTTCCCTAGGTCCTGGTGAGCAGCGAACCAGCTGTAGACCAAGTTAACAGCCCAGATCCATTTCTCACTGTATGGGTCAGGAGACAGAAACACGTGAAAGATTTAACGGGGAGTTTGTTTGCTTGTTTGGAGACAGGATGTTACTGTGTGGCCCAGACTAGCCTTGAACTCGTGGGCTCAAGTGATCCTCCTGCCTGAGCTTCCTGAGGTCCTGGCCAACAGACATTCACCCAGCTAGTGGGGAATTTTTAATATATGAGGAATTGTGTGCTAGGAAAAAGGGGTCCAGAACTCTTGCATGTAGACATAGTGCATGCAGAAAGTAGTTTATAAGAAAAAGCTGAATTAAAAAGAACTTAGAAAGAATGTGGGGGATTTAGCTCAGTGGTTCCGCTGCCTGCCTCGAAAGCACAAGGTCCAATACCTGCTACCAAAAAAAAAAAAGAAAAAGAAAAAGCAAGTGCAAGGTCCTGAGTCTGATCCCCCGGTACCAAAAAAAAGAAAGAAAGGAAAGGCATGCGGTGTTCCCAAGAACACTGCCAAGAACAGGGAAGAAGGCTTTGACTTGGCCCTAAGGGGCTAGGTGCACACTTGGGCCTGGCCCTGTTGTTCGCACCCCACGATTGCCCTTTCTGTCCTGTCTTCCTGCTGTTGTCTTGGGGCGAGAAGGCATAGCAGGCAGAAAGTCTCCTTCAAATCTAACTTCTGTGAGGCCTGCCAGGCAGGATTTTCTCTGTGCCAAATTTGCATGTTAAAAAGAAAACATTTGTTTTATGATCTAAGTAAAAGGTGTATTCTGAAGGCATTCTCTCCTGTGCTACCAAGGACTGTATGTCCTTTCATGACAAGTCTCTGACCCAGGTCCTCCAAGGCCACATCTAGAAGTAGTCATCAGTGAGGGAGGCAAGCAAGTGTTCCTGGATGTCACCTGAGTGTCCCTGCCCTATGGAGCCAGGACAGACAAGATCCCCACCCTCCTGGGCACCATGGGGAGAGGCCAGGACTCTTCTCTGAGAGAAATGCCCCAAGACACCCAGGACCCTCGGTTCCCAGGCCCACAGTGCCTCTGGGGGGATCTTAGAGGACCCTCACAAGAAGCCCTTCCTTTCCTTAGTCTAATGAGGGGAGAGTCTGCGAGGCAGCCATCACAGCTTACATGGAGGGTGCTGTGTTTGAAGGTGCTTAGAGGGGTCAAGGGAGTGACGAGCGGCAGGGGCTAGGCAGGCAACTCATAACTAAGAAATGACAAGAGATTGGTGTTTCTAGGAGTATTGGCCTCTGGCTGGGAGAAGACTATACCTTGACTTGAGTCTAATCTCTGTCTTTGACACTTGAGGAAGTGCCAAATGTCACTGTAAGGGAGAGATGGTGCATTGAGGCCAGCTGTTACACCTGGAAAAGTGCTGTCAAGCTGGAGTCCTTGGGGAGCAGATGGCTGAGTTCAGGCCCTTAAAAGGAGCACTCAGGGTCATCTCTAGGAGCAGGCAGCTCCTGAGGCCCTGGCAGCATGTAGAGCAACTTCTTTCCCTTCTGGGTCCTTTCTTGGGTGAAGGGTGGTGGTAGGACTGGGGACACTGACTGGCCCTCAGCCCGGCCCATACTTCTGTGACACATGCCGTACAGCTTCCAGACAGGAGGAAGTTTGGGGGCCAGTTAGCAATGATAATGAGGCCTACTTGCTTGAGTTCTGGGAAGTAAAATTCAAAGCTTCTGTGAAAGGTAAACCTGGTTTGGAGAAAGTCCTGTGCCCGTGGTGGGGAGGGGAGGCCTGTGTTGTCGTTCCTGTCCCAGCCAGTGTGTTTGCCTCCGTGGGACCTTCCAGCACACTTGGGCCCTCCTGCCTGTTCTGTGCCCCTTTCCAGAGACTATGGCTGTCCTCCACCCCAGAGCTCCCACTTTCTCCAAGGTTCTCTCCCTCTCACCTCACACCACTGAAGGATGCACCCATGGCTTTGGCAAGCTATGCTTTCAGCTCACTGATGTCCCACGTGTGCATCTTTGTCCCAGACCAGCTCTCTCAGCTCTATTGCATATTCACCTGCCACTAGCACCTCCACATCCACAGAGAAGTGGGAGGGAACAGTGAGGTTGCTCGGCAGGACTCCATGGGGCCTGGAGCCTTGGTGTTGCCTACACATCTCTTCCCTTTGCTAACTTTAGTCTGTATCTGCTGGTAATAAACTAACCATGAGCAGACCGGCTGACTGGGCTTAGCTGGGTCTTCTGTGTTTGTTCTCTGACCTGTGCTGCCACATGGACCTCCTGCCTGCCCCTGGTGTACACCATGTTTGCCCTGAAGCCTGGTCTTCAACCTTACATTACTCCACTGTTGACCCCAGGTCCAGAGTCTTCTCATCAAGTCTATTTACTGCTCACTTCCTCTGCAAGGACTTTCTTGACTATCCAACCTGAGCAAGCCCTCACTTCCCAGGCCCTTTCTCACTTCTACTGGGGTATTTTCTTCCCGGCATTATCACTACCTGAATTATCTTGAGTTATTTGCTTTCTTGTTTCTCTCTTTTTCACTCTAGAGCAGACAGTCCTTGGGGTCCGAAAGGTGCCTATGTTGCTTCTTTTTCCATCCCGAGTGATGGCTAAGCCTTAGGTCAGGAATGAGGACTGGCAGCAGTCTCCTTGCTTGAGACTCTCCTACCCATGACCACCTATACAGCCTGCAGCTCTGTGCTCATAATGGGAATCTTCACTGCTCACCAGTGGCAAAATATCATCATCCTGCCTGATTAGTTTCTATTGACGTGTAACCAATTACCCCTGCAGGGGAATTTTAAGCATATTCTTTCACCACCCTGAAGCTTGGATAATTTTGGTCTATGAAATAAACTGACAAAAAACATATTAATAGAGAAAAGATTATGCACATTTATTTCATCCCTAAGCACAAGAGCCATACACAAGTGGGATGAGATGGGGCAGGATAACAGCCAAACCAAGAGATAGGCTCGGGATGTAGGAAGGGCAGTGGCACAGGATGCAGAAGACAGGCGCAGAGGGACAAGGGTTGTCCTGTTTCCCCAACAGTCTCCCAGCAACAGACCCCTGTGTTCATCTGTCTGGGCCAGATCTTTCACAGGCAGGCAGAAGGGGGGTAGACGTCAGACAGGAATGCTACCTGCATCCACTGTTGACCAGTTCAGGTGAGTGTCAATCTCTGCCACACCCTTTCAAAGCCCTCCCTGAAGCTGCAGAGATCTGCAGTTTGTCTAGCCATCTTGAAATACACCAATGATACATGGCATACTTTGGAGTCTCATACCCTAAAACTTAGAGTAACAACCATTCATCATCAGTTGCTGTGGATCAGAAATCAAAGTGTAGCTTGACCGGCTGCCCCAGGCTCAGGGGCCATCCTAGGGCTCTGACAAGATCTCTTGGCTAGGGTCCCAGTCCCACCTGAGGTAGCACCAGGGAGGTCCACCTCCACGGAGCTGTCCTGTAGTGTTGACAGGCCTGGTCATGTGGGCCTCTTGGGGCTGCCTTGGAGCAGGGTTCCCTCAGGGTGAGGGTGTGGCCATAATGTTTCTTAATGTCAAAGACAAGGTTGAATGCTGGGCTGGAAAGTGGAAATAGGGCTGAGCAGAAGTTAGAGGCTTGGTCCAAGGAGAGGCGGTCAGCCAGTCTTTTCTTCGGCCTGCAAATACAGATCTGGCCAGCAGAGGAAAGACTAGCCAAGCCAGTGACTGGGTGCAAATGACGGCTCTCTCACCAAGGCAGATGTGGCTGTGGGCAAGACAGAATTGAAGATGAGAAACAGGTTACTAAAGCAGGTGGGAATTCTGCGAGCACCTCTTCCTGCACACAGCCACTTTCTGCAGCCTGTGTCTCCTGTTAATGTATCACCTGACCGAGACCAGTCAGAGCAGTGAGAATAACAACCAAGCCAAGCTGGGGAGGCTCAGGACAAGAGGTGAGCGTCCCTGAGTCCTAGTCTCAGGTTCTTGTCCCAGCTATGTTCAGGCCCTTTTCTGGAGCCCTGTGGAGAGCTGAATGCAGCCACATGAAGGGGGAAAGGTAGGAGACAGCATTTGGAGCCACCAGATGCGTGCAGATGTCTCCCCACCAGAGTTGGCCCCTTCCTGCCCTCTATCAGCCTAACAACCCTCCCACCAGCCTGCTGTGGAGGAAATGTCCCCACCTCCTGCCTTTCTGCTCACCCCTAAAGGCCCTGAGCAACAGCCCAAGGCTTGGCTCCTGGCCCCCAGGGTGCTGCCTGCAGTGATGCCTCATGCCCAGCTTCCCCCAGATGTGTAGGCTGTGGCTCACAGTCACCAGCTCCCAGGGCCTGGCTCGCACACTGCCTCCAAGGGTCATTGCTGCTTCTCAAAGCACCGTTCCACCCTCTGGGAGTCCTGTAGTATAGGACTGGGCTCCCTGCACAGCAGTTCCAGGGAGTCTGTGGATATTAAGGAAGAGTGACAAGCTTCACTGTAACAGTGGCCAAGCTCCCAGAGTACTGGGTTATTTTCTGGAACCCCAAATTCTTGTAAAGATATGCATGTTCCAGGAAGGAAGGATATGTCGAAATTGGGTCTTGACATCTGCTCCAGACCCCTTGCCCACTCTGTGAGAGGCAGCATGGACTGTGGCTGCAGGGTGCAGATTTGCAGACCTGGCTGTTGTGCGTATCTGGGAACCAGCCTAGTTTCCAAGACCCAGCTAGGAAGGGACAGCAGGCCCAGAGGAGCATGATGAACATCGGCACTCGTATCCCTGCACAAGTGGCCGAGCCTCACAAGCCCCTCCAGGGGGACGGTGGTGTCTCCCCAAACTGTTGCCTATCCCCTCCCCTGAATTCTGAAGCCTCTGACCAGAGAAAGTAAATACAAAATAAACAAGCCAGGTGCCACTCCATGTTCACCAGAATGTAACAATCTTTATTAAAAAAATAACAGGTGTTAACAAGTATGGAGACATTAGAGGCTCCCTGCATTGCTGGTGGGAATGTAAAGTGTAAGGAAGAGTCTTTTCACAAAGTTAAGCACAGGGTGGAGGATTTAGCTCAGTGGCACCACGCCTGCCTTGCAAGTGCAAGGTCCTGAGTTCAAACCCCAGTACCAAGGGGAAAAAAAAGCACAGTCAGGCATGGTAGCACACAACTGTAATCCCAGCTACTCAGTTCACAAGTTCAAGCCCAGCCTGGGCAACTTAGAACCTGTTTCAAAGTAAAAAGAGCTGGGAATGTAAGTCAGAGGTAGACCACTTGCCTAACATGCACAATGTCCTGGATTCCATCCCAGTACCACAAAAAAAGAAAACACTTAAGCACAGAATTACATTGACCCAGATGACCCAACAGTGTCACTCTTAGGCCTATACCCAGAAGAACTGAAAATTCATGCTTAGGCAACAACTGTGGAGTTACAACAGCCAGCACAGAAGTGACCAAAAGGCCCAGGAACCAATGGACGATGAGCAAGGCGTGGCCATGCACCTGATGGAGTGTGGTTCAGCCACTCAGGGAACAAGGCTTTGACACACACTTCTGTGCAGCGGAGACCCAGGAAACATTGTGATCAATGGAAGAAGCCAGACACAAAAGGGCACATGGTACACAGTTCCATTTAGAAAAAATGTCCAGGAAAACCACTCCACAGAAACAGAAAATAGATTAGTGGTTACCAGGGCTCAAGGGAGAGGGATTACAGTGGGTAACTCAATGGATGTAGGTTTCCACTCGAGGTGATGAAAATGTGTTGGACTTAGGAACAGCTTAAGGTCGTACAACATTGCGAGTCCAAGACACCAATGAATTGTTCATTTTAACAGGGTTAACTTTATATGAACTTCATCTCAATACACTTTTGTTAGGGCTGGGATGTAGCTCAGTGGCACAGTGCCTGCCTGGCAAGCTCGAGACCCTGAGTTCAATTACTGGTGCCAAAACAAATTCTTTTTAAACCAAGTCATCTGTATCGTCCAACGCTCAGATGCTCGGTCAGTCCGCTCTGGCCTGCGTGGCAAGCCAACTCAGCAGCCCACCGGTCCAGCCACCCTCACAGAGAGGCACACGGCCCCCCTCCACCCGCAGCTGCCTTCCACTCTGTGCACACCTTCCTCTTCACCCCGTCTCCCTCACCAGGCCCCACCCCACACTACAGCAGCCCTTTCTGGCCCTTGCATGGCAGCACCTGCAGAGGGGACCCTGAAGACCTACTGTGGCTCCAGCCATGCAGCAGGGACTTCTGTGCCTGCCCTTCTGTCTCTCCGAAGCATGGTTGGGACCCTGCCTTTCTTCCTCCTTGCCTGGCACCCCAGCCCCTGCCCATCAGGCTCTCCTCTCTGCCTGATGCTGGGGTTTCTCTTGCCTAAGCCTGAGCTTGTGGGGGGGCCCTACTGCACCTTGGCGCCACCTCCAAAGCAGACCCCAGGCTCTTGAATATAGTCAGTTTCTCCCCAGCTATTCCGGACCTTGGCTTTCCCTGACTCTCTCTTCCCTTTCTTGGCGCTCTCTAGCCTCCTGGTCAGACCTCTAGGAAGAGCAGCTTGCAGGTGTCTCACTGCCCTCTGAGTAGAGGGTTCCCCCAACTTGCTAACTCTGGCCAGTGTCAAGGGTGTCCTTCACCATGCAGCCCATCCCCAGGTACCTAACCCCTCTATAGGCCTAGTGGCCAGAGGGAGCAGGTTGGGTGGAGACAGAGGTACCACTGTTCTGGCATGGTCCATTCACCAAGGCCCACCCAGCCTGCTTGGGAGGGAAGGGGTAGCCTCTCTTCAGGTGAAATTTCAGAGGGGTCTTCAAGGGAATGTGCCCAGACGTCTTCACTGAGTGTGTTGGTTCTCAGGCTCTCCCCTAGGCCCTGACTGAAGCGTAAGAGGCTGCCTCAGCTGGGTCTCGGCCATCTTGGTGGTCAGTCTCTTGGACCATGCCCCCCCACCTAAGCTCAGCCGGAGTACCCTCCCGCTGCAGAAAGTGGCTGTGTGCAGGCAGAGGCCAGCATTCCCACCTGCTTCAGTAGCCTGTTTCTTATCCTCAATTCTTTCTTGCTGAGCAAAGTGGGGGGAGCGTTCTCTAGGTCCACAAATCACAGCTCCTTCCACCTAGCATGGCTCCTGGGTCATGACAGGGAGAGACCGTTGGGAAGATGCTGGAAATTCAGCTAGCTTTCCCCATCCCACCCAGCCACAGACAGAACCCAGAGCCCCAGTTGGCTGCCATCCTTGTTGCAGAGGTTCTCAGGCCTGGAGACCAATAACCAAGCTTCAGTCCCAAGTGACCAGTCCGTCTGGGGAGCAGTCACAGTCAATAGGCAGGCTGGTCCCAAAAAGTACCCAGGAGCCTACCTAGCTTTTCCTGTCCCTGGTGAAATCTACAGTGGTTCTAAGGTTTGCCTGTCATTCTGAGCTTATCAAAAATGTTGCTGTTGGGCTAGGGATTTGGCACAGTGGTGCCTGTACCTGCCTCGCAAGCACAAGGTCCTGAGTTTGACCCTTGGTACAAAAAAAAAAAAAAAATGTTGCTGTTGCTTACAGTCTTTTTCATTAAACAGTGCTAAAAAGTCTCCTTTCTACAGTTAGAATGCCAGTGCTGTGTGACGGCCGGAGCAGCTTCACAATGAGCAAGAGGGCCTTGGTTCACTGTCTCTCACTCAGCCCCTCAAGGGTTAAGGAGAGGTAAGGGTTAGGGTTGGCTGCTGTAGTCCATTTTCTCTGTATGTGTTTGGAATTGACTCTTCCCCCAGAGACCCACAGACATCCCCTGCCCCCAAAGATCTTTGGGCCACAGACCCTCCTCACTGGCCCTGGGAATCCTGAATCTCCCCATGGCCATGGCACCTCCCTGTACAGTCTGCTTGGGAGGGAGAGGAGAGCGTGAGGGGACCAGTGGGAGCGGAGAAGAGGACAGGAGAGAGGGTAGGGCAGGTGGGGCAGTGGGTGGAGGGTGCCCCTGGCAGAGGCAAGATCTGCTGGGCTTCTCGCCAGGGCTGTGGCCAGCCCCCTGGGCTCTCAGAGCCTCTGTTTCCAGCGGGCAGTAACTGTCAGCTTCATGGTTTGTGCACAGGGTGCCAGCGGTGCATCGGTCTTGTTGGGGTGTCAGCACACTGAAAACTAGCAGGAGCTGCTGTGGTTATTGACGTGTCCTCACTGAATCCCTGTGACTGGCTGCAGAGACCCTGGGGAGAGGCAGGCGGGGTGGTGTCCTTGGTGGCTGCGACAGGCCAGAGGACCTGCCCGGGCCCCCTCCTCCTGTGCTTCCAACTCCAACAGCCACTGGGTGTGGCCACCCACAGGGTCTCAGCCAGTCCCCACGCGCACCAGCCTTGGTGCCTCCACTGAGACGGCAGGGTGAAGCTGCAGCAGTGGGTGGGGCCTCTGGATGAGTGGCCCCACCTGGGACCTGCTCCGGGCAGCTGCCAGCGGGTGGCCACCCAGATTTCCTGGATGTGCCTGGCGCCTCGGCCGTGCCGCCAGCAGCCTCCAGGGATGCCGCCTGGCTGCCTGCAGACAGCTTCACTCCAGCACCAGTGCCTCCTCCCATCACCATCCACTCTCTCAGATTCCTCAGCCATGGTACAGCCGCTGTCACACCTCCCGGGCAGGGTCACTCCTTCAAGGCTGAATCCATCTGCCCAACGTCCAGCCAGGGGATAATCTGCCTGGTCATGTGGCCCCTTCTTTGACAGCAGTGAGAGCTGAGGCTGGCTGAGCACGCTTGCTCCCTCCATGGGCAGAAGGAGCTAGGTCTCTTTCACGCTCCTAAACCCCAGGAAACCCACTTACCACACCAGAAAGGACGGGTGGGCTTGCTCCTTGGGCACCCATGCTTTCTGGCTCCAGCCTGCCAAGCCCTAGACCACCATCCTGCTGTGGCTGGGCCAGTGGAGGCAGCTCCGTCCGAGGATGAAGCTCCAAAAAACCCAGAAAAGGACCAGGGATTTCAGCTCAGTGGTTCCGCCCCCTGCCTCACAAGCGCAAGGACCGGAGTTCGATCCCCAGTACCAAAACAAAACAAAAAGCCCAGAAGCAAGGCCTCAGTGCCATGTGGAAGCTGTTACTTTGAGAAGTGTGGGTGTGCTCATGCTGGTAAGAAGGACCCCGTTAAAAATACTGACATGGGGAGAAGCTGATGACAAATGTCACTCCTGCAAAAAACAGGCAGCTGTACAGGAAAGTGTCCCCACATTTTTCTGGCTGGACACCAAAACTCCACACTGCCTATCCCCCATCCTTCCACCATGTAGGGCCCTCTGGACTTCAACTCTGGGCAGGATTGGGGGACGGCTGCCTCTTGTTCCCCTCAGGGGCCTGGACAAGGAGAGCTGGTGTGTGTCCTCTGCCTCACCCACGCCCACTGGTCTTGCTGACCACCTTCTCCCCCCCATCCGGGGCCACCCTGCTTTTATAGGAAGGCAGTGTCTCCTCCCAGCCTTCCTCTCTAAGGGGGAAGGCACCAAGGTGATCGCCTACCCGCTCCCTCATCTATCACCCTGACCTGTGCTCACTATAAAATTACTCATCCTTAGCCAGTGATAAATGAAATCAGTCTAGAGGCAACCACACAAGGGTTGAGGCTTCCCATTAGGGATTCCAGGACTGGCTGAGGAAAACCCAAGTGAATTGTCTTTGTGCCTGTACACAGCCTGGCCAGGGCCCATCTGCTGTGTGCCCTGGTCTATGAGCGAAGGTGCATGGGCTTCCGTATGTATGAACTGGTGGCCTTGGGGCCACGCCTGGGAGGGAGGCATATGGAAGGTGGGGAGTAGGTGTGGTAACCAGGCCAGGGGGGCCACAAAATGGAGAGGTTGGATCTCAGGGGAAGGGGCTAGAGGACCAGAAATGTAGGGTGAATCACAGGGAGAGGGGCTGGCACAGAAGCAACAAGTGGGCCCCTGAGGGAAGGTTCATTGGTGGCAAGAATGTGCAGGTAAGTGGGGCAGAGCCTCTGGGGCTCAAGGCACCCGGCACACCCAAGGTGGCAGCACTGTGCCAGTGGCCCCAGTGGGTCCTACCAAACCTCTAGTCCATTCTCCCAGCAGAGGAATCTCTGACAAAGATGCCTGAGTGCCAGTGGCCCCAAGCCCAGAGGGGCCCCTTTGGGACTCAGGTCCAGTTAGGAAGTCAGGATTCCTATGAGAGCCAGAATGCCAAGTTCCAGAAAATACAGAAGCTCAAAGAACAGGACTCATTCTGATGAGGGGAGCCAAGGAAGGCTTCCAGGAGGAAGAGGGTTTGGACCTGGTGCTGAGGATGAGCAGTGTCAACAGAGGGAGCCATAGCACCGCTCTGGGTGTAAGGCTGGAGCTTCCGGAGGAAGGGCTCCTTACCTGGTCTTCCTAGGCTCACACCCAGCCTGGCAGAAAGACAGCTCAGCAACAATCAAATCAGGGAGAAATCGTGACCCTGTGTGCACCCTGCAGGCTGTGGGTACCAAGTTAACAGGAAAGGGGAGTTCCTGCTGAGGCCAGTAGGAAAGAGTGCAGCCCAGGGAGTAGGGACCTGAGGAGGGCCCCCTTTAACAGGAGGACACTGGACACAGGGCTGTGGGGACTGTGCTGCTTCTGCCTTTGAGGACAGTGGCTGGCAGGGAGGAGGTCCCAGCGTGATGCCGGACTCCAGGCAGCACCCATGTGGCCTCCAACTCGGGTTCCCAGGGCTCTCTGCCTAGTGCTGGCCAGATTGAGTTTGGTGGCTTTCTCTCTCTCTCTCACCCCATGCGCGGTCTTGTGAGGTGCAGTGGGGCAGAGGTAGCCTCAGACGAAATGCTGCTCTGGTCCTCCCATAAATGCCTAAGAGTGAGACCTGAAAGGATCAAATGGCTCCCAACCCCAGGGCAAAGTGAAAATTTACAAAAATAATCAGCACCAAAAAAAAAAAAATTCAGGGCTGAGGATTTAGCTCAGTGGTGCTGTGCCTGCCTCGCAAGCGCAAGATTCTGAGTTCAATCCCCAGTACGGTGGCGGGGGGCGGGGGTGGGGTGGGATTCACAGTGGGCCAGGGATGTAGCTCAGCAGCACAAGCACCTGCCTGGCAAGGTCGAGGCCCTGAGTTCAATCAATTCCCGGTACAAAAAAAAATCACAACCCCTGTTACCCGATTAGAACTCACCAGGTATAGGCCGGGCCTGGTGGTGTGTGCCTGTGATCCCAGCGCTCAGGACGCTGGGGCAGGGGGATTGCTGTGAGTTCGGAGCCAGCCTGGGCTACGTAGTGAGTCCAAAGCCAGCCTGAACTACATAGTGAGACCTTGTCTCAAAAAAAAAAAAAAGAAAGAAACCCTCACCAGGTGTGCGCGGAAACAGAAGAATAAACCCAAAAGGAGAAGAAAAATCAGTTGAAGGTAACAGAAGCCACACAGATGACAGGATGAATAGACAAAGACATTGGAGGCATCATCACAACTGCACCCAATGTCCAAAGAGCCAGAGGGCAGAGGGAATGTGGTACGTAGGGATGTTCTGCAGCAACACTACAGAGAAGAGTCGGGGGCAGCCCAACTCATGGCTCTACTTTACCTATGAGGTCTGGATACCTGGAACAAAGCAGATACTCAATAAACACTAACCTTTGTCTCCTTTAATTCTCACTCTCATATTATAGACTGAGGTTCAGAGAGATAAAAAATCTTCCCAAGGCCACACAGCCACAAAGTGGTAGGCAAAGATCCCTGGGCATGCAGCCTCTAGCTCTCTGGTGTCCACCAGATCTGTCCACTGTCAAAATTGCCAGGCAGGTCTGGGGCAACTCCCAGCCCCAGAAAGGGAAGGCTCAGACCGGAAAGCATGCTGCAGCATTGACCAGCAGGAGACAGATGTCAGCCCTTCTGCTTCAACAGGCTCCCAACCGCAGCTTCCCCTCCCCAGTTTGGGGGCGAGGACAGGAGACCACCCAAGGCAGGCCAGGAGTCCTAAAGGAGGACACTAACTTTGTCATGCTGAAATCACCTTTGTCACCGCTGGGCTGGAGCTCTGGGGTGGGACCCTGGCATTCAGCCTCCAGCCCCACAAATCTCAGCAACTCCACCTGGAGGACAGACCACAGCCCAGGGCCCAGCACAGTATGTGCACAGCCTCAGGAGGCTCCTGTGACCCCCACCTGCACCTGTACCCTTCTCCAGCAGCACCAGCCCTGTGTGCTCCATGCCTCCGCCCAGGGCTGGCACTGGAAGACAGGCCACTCCTGCAGGTGTGTGCCCTCAGGGACAGGCTCTGAGTCCACCAATGCCCCAGGCACCCCCACACCAGCTTCGCTTTCCTGGACAGGGATCAGGCCTGGTCTTCGGGTCTCCAGCTGGTGAGCACATCGATGCTAAGAACCTGCCCTCATGAAGCAAGTGCTGGGACCAGGCATGCGAGCCTGCATCAGGAGCTAGGATCTTGGCTCTACTTACAGTGTCTAAGGGTTAAAGGACGAGCACTACATCCCTCCCCCTCATGCTAGCTGCAGCCTCCAGCTGTAGGGGTCAAGCTCCCTGAGGGGCGGGGCCTGGTGTTGAAGGGCCCCGCCCAGCATCTCGGCAAGAGCTGCAGCTCGGAGCCGGCAGGGTCAGCCGGCAGGGCCTCCGCCAGCTCCCACCAGACCCTGGCAGCATGAGTGATGGTGGCCCAAGCGATAAGAAACTAATAATTTATGTATCCAGCTCCCGAGGCCGGCGCCGAGGGAGGGCTGAGTCACAGCCTCCCCCTCCCTGGAGGGGCTGCAATCCTTTATTGCACAAATTATTAACGACCAGAGAATGAATGACTGTAATCAGATCAGGGCTGCCAGCACTTTTCATTTCGTTTATTTGTATAAATCCTGAAGTCAGGATCTGTCCTGAGCTCAGAAGGCCAGCCTCTATTGGCCAAGTGCCCGGGCCCCTACACAGCTGACCCTCCCCCACGTTCCCCCCCGGACTGGATGGGTGACGAGGACAGAGGGGTTGAGAGGGGGCCAGGGGTGAGTTTCTGTGCAGCCACAGCAATCCTGTTCCCTGAAGGGACACTGGGTCAGGGTCAGATCTGTCTGACTGTTTCAGAGCTGGGGCCTGCCCAGGGCTGGAGGTGTGAGAACAGCAGAAAGCGACCAGGTCCCTGAGGTTTGTCATCCTCAGCACGATGGTCCTGGACAGCTCCGTGCACCCTGAGTCTCTCTGTCTCCCCTCACGGTGCACTTCAAAGGCAGGGTCTCACCTGCCCTCCCCTCTGTCTTGCTGCTGTGGGTGGGTCATCCCTCTCTGGAGCCTAGGACTTGGACTGAGGTCTTCTGCAGGCTGCTGTGGTCCTTTCATGAGCCCACTTTCAATCTCACTGACCTCTCATTACACTATGGCACATAAATTCAGATTTGGAGATCTTATGTTCCATCATAAATTGGGCTGGCAGACTTCCGATCAACAAGATAAAGCTGTCTCCTGTGAGGTGGGTGTTTTATTGGTCTTGGCCTCAGTGCTGCAGGCAGGGCTCGGGTGGGGAATGGGCCTCTACTGTGGTATACTGCACTGTTCTGGGGGCTTCATGGTCCCCAGGTCCCTGAGCCTCCTGTCATCACAAGCCAGGCCCCAAACCCTTGGGCTGCAACGGCCTGCAGACCCCACCCACATCTGGTCCTTGAATGAGCAGCCACAGCTGGACAGCAGGCTGGGCATCCAAGGGGCCCAGCCAACAGAGCTCCTGTGTGCATGCAAGTTTGTGAACATGTCTATGAACATGTGCATGCCCTTCCTTCCACAGTGGAACAGCAGGAAGCAGGTCAGGAGCCTCTATCCTGGGCTCTGTGTAGGGACTCAACCCACTCACTTCTGGGGCTACACCTGGGCTGAGAGTGCATGACTCAGGATTGTTCAGGACAGACTTCCTGTTTCCATGGAACAGCACTCAGGACCGCCCCATTGTGACCCTCAGCAGAGCATGGAAATGAGAGGGCTCCAGGGGATTATGGAAAACTCTCGCCTATACTCCTCACAGGACACCCACCCATACAGGCATCAGTTCCCTAAGAGGCTATCACTGACAACTTACCCACTAGGGAAGAGGCTCATTGACAACAGGAATCCAGGACTTGGCCTGGGTTGGTTCAGGCTCAGTCTGTGCCTCAGGAAGACACAGGTCTGGGGCTGACTTGTGATGGGAAATATAATAAATTCATTGTCCACCTAGAAACTGATGCAAATGGCACCTGCCCGTCCAGTGATCCTGCCCCAAGGATTCTCCCTGCTGTAGCCCGTTCAAAGGTGTGACCCCACCAGGGCAGAGTTGTGCATTGCTTGGGTGCACGTTTGATGGCATAAAGAAACTCTAAATGGGATCCCAGAGCAACTGGGTTTACTAGTGTGTCTCCTCAGCCCATCAGTAGCCCTGGACCTGCTCACTGGTCATCAGGCTCCCTCAGCAAGCAGCCAGGGCCTGTGTCAGCTCCCATGTGCAGGTGCCCAACTGCTCGCTGCTATTCCGAACCATACACCCATGTGCACACTGCACAGAGCCCACAGAAGGGGCAAGGACCTCTGACACGGGCAGGTCCAAGGTGCATTTAGCCTGAGGCCAGTCCTACCTCCTGGCATCAGCTTCTTGCACATTTACTGGACATTACCCAGGAGACGGTCAACACCCTTACCAGGCAACTTGGGCTGATTTATCTATTTTGAGGCTATAGTCTCCTTCCTCTAGGCCTGAGTCCTGTCTTCTCAGGCCCCAGAGAACAAAGCCACTGGAACATGTACAGGTGTCAGGAGACCATGGGCCAGTAGGCAGCAGTATGAGCCCTGCCTGCCCCGAGCCATGTCCATGGGGTCCATAGCATCACCCATGTGTTGCAGGCCAGGATCTCAGCACCACACCCCATGGGGTACCCTTATATTCAGACCTCACCCCCCAGTCTGGGATGTGCCTGCTGAAGACCCGGGATGTTCACCCTGGCCACACCAGTCCTCCCCAAATCTTCATCTGATGAAGAGAATATCTGTGATCAAACTTTTAAACTTCTGGGGACAAGAAGTATGCAGAGTCCCACTGGGGCTGGTGGTAGCTGAAGGAAATAGGCAAGTGGGGGGCCTACAGTGGGGTGGAAGTGGCTCAGAGAGTCCAGAACCCAGCCTGGGCTGCATTATCTGGTTATGAGCTAAGCCCAGCCCTGGCCATACTGGGGTCCAATCTGAAGCCTTTCAGAGAGGCTCTCAGAAGTGCATCTGGCCACCTGCCCCTTCCAGCATTCACCATTTCCCTGCAGCCCCCACTCCATTTCCTTTGGCCTTCAGGCTTTCTGTGTGCAGGGACCTGCTGGGATGGCCCCCTTTTGCAGGCCTGGCGATTGAACCCAGGGCCTTGCACATGCTAGCCAAGTGCTCTGCCACTGAGCTACACTCATAGAACTTTTCAAATCTTATTTTGCAATAGGACCAGGGATGCAGCTTAGTGGTACCATGCCTACCTGGCAAGCACAAGGTCCTGAGTTCAATCCCTGGTACCGAGAAACAAAAGTCTTACTAAGTCGTCCAGACTGGCCTCACACTTGTGATCCTCCTACCTTAGGCTCTTGAGTGGTGGGGATTACAGTTACGCACACCACAACTGGCAGGATGCCCTCTTCTTGGTTCTACCTGGCAGACTGGCAGAGCCCACTCCTCCTTCATGCCCACTCCTACTCCTCCTTGGCAACTGACCTCTGTCCTAAAGCTCTGAAGACAGCACAACCTGCTGCCTTTATGTGGCCCAAGGGCTGGAGGTCTTCCCAGGCCAGGCCAGGTAAACATGCAGAGTCAGCTGTGGCCAACCAATACCTAGACACCCCAGAATGAGGAACATGAACCCCCAAGGCCCTCCCATGGGATCTGTGCTGAGCATGAGCTGAAGTGCATGGCAGGAAGGAGGTACAGACACATGTGAGCAGGCAGGTGTCCCTCACATCCAGGACCAATAGTTGTGAGCACACAGGGTCTCTCAGCCATCTCTTGGCCCTTGCACACTCTTGGGACAGGAGCAGGTGAGCCTAGGCCCAAGGCCTCCATACTGCTCAGCTCACCTGAAGGAGAGGCCCACGCCTGTGACCCATCTATGCTAGCTTGAGCCAAGAGAAGTGGCTGCACTGGGCTGCGGCCCCACACCAACCCAGCAGCTGCTCCCTTGGGCTATCCCTCCACTACCCAGGCTGCAGCCATTTCTATTCATGGGGCAAGGAGGAAGGGTGGAACTAGCCTTCGTGCCTATTCCCTGTGCAGATTCTCAAGCTCCCAGGGGCCCTGGAAAACTCTCCTCATTCCCTTCGCTTGGCCTCAAGGGAGTTGGGGGCCCTTCAGCTCCTACACTCCAGGTTAATTTCATGGAGTAGCTGGCCAGGGTGTGCAGGCCCCTGGCAGTCACCTGCCCTGTGTAAGCTGGGCACCTTTTCCCTGACTGCTCTGCTCCAGGCCAAAGGGGAGCCATGGATTTTGAGTATCTTCTGCCAGATGGGAAACATGGTCCTGAGAAAAACAGAGAAGGCTGGTTCATGGGGTGTGGCCAGGAGGATCTGAGCCTTAGGTCACTACAAGATTCACCTTGGCACCACTTGATTCAGCCTCCACCATAGCCCAGGTCCAGGTGGACTGCAGTACCTGGAAGGCTGCTCTAAGGCAGGGGGTGCCTGTCCCCCCACCATGACCAGGAACAGTGTCTGTGCCCCTTCTTGAGGGGAGGGGCAGACCCGAGACTGGGGGCTCCTGCCAGTGCTGCCAGGTCAGCAGCTTCTGTACCTGGGAGCGGCCTCAGTGCTGCAGCAAGGTACCCGTAGGTGTGTTCAGCACATGAGCATCACTGCACTGGTGTTGGGGTCACTTCATGTGTTGGCACGCTTGAACATGACACTGTACAGCTAGCAACAGCCCAGAGGCAAGTGTTCCTGGGGTGTCTACTGAAATCCCTGTGTGTGCGCATCTGGAAGACTATGAACGCAAACCTGGGAGCGGGGTAAGGCTGAGCTCGGGCCCTCCTTCTTCCCCTCAAGTGGCAGAGGTTAAAGTCAGTGGACAACCTGGCCTCAGAAACACCTTCCTGTCTCCTGAGAGATGGTACATGGCCTATAGCCAGCTCAGAGCCAGCCAAAGGCTCAGCATGTCCCAGCAGGGCAGCTCCCTGTGTTTGACCAGGGCCCGGACAACATTCCTGGAGGTTCCGGCCACTCTGCAGGAATGTCTGAGGGGTCCCAGCTGGCTTATCACTAACCCCTGACCTTTTAGCTTTATCCTTCCTGGTCCAACAGTGCTGCCAACTAGACACTGTGCCCAACATGCTATTTTGGCAGATGAACATTTTGAACCTGGGTCCATCTGGTACTGGTGTCTGAAGGTCTTTTAAGTGTGTTGCATGTCCAGGTCTCAGGGTTTGTGAGGTTTGTCTACTTGTGTAAGTTAGCATATACCCTGTCTGTGCTTGTGTTGGTGCCCAAGCTGTGTGGGAGTTCAAAGGTAATGTCTGTGTACCCTGCACCTGTCCTGCATATGCAAATTCAGGAGGCACAGTGCCTGCCTGCACGCAGGGGTGCATGAATGTGATATGCCTGTGGCTGCTATCTATATGTGTTGAATATGTAGGCATTCACTGGTGGCTGGCACATGGATACACAGGTGTGCTTTCTCAGGGCTCAGGGTCTTCTGGGCCCACACCTGTGACCCATATGCTCTGTCCCTACACACTGCCTGTCTCCTGGTGTGGGTGGGCCTGGGTTTGTTCCCCATATATGCAGCCCCTCATTGCCAAACCTGTGAGCTCAGGCGGACAGGGAAGGAGCAGGCCAGGACTCTGCTCACCTGCACCTCCTCTGACACCACACCTGTGCTCTACAAACACTGCTTTCCTCTGCGTCTCTGTCTTCCCACCTCAGGGCTCTCTCTTCTGGGTTTATACTACATCTGGAGCTCAATAAATGGTTGACTGATTGATGAAGGGGTGGATAAGAGGGGCCTGAAGAGGCAAGCAGTCTAGGGTGGTGGGTCAAGGCTGGAGCAGTCAGACTGGGGGGAAAGGGGCCTGCAGCTGCCCTCAAGCTCCCCCAGGAGTCTCAGGTCACTGTCTGCACCGCTGCTGCCCTCAGGTTATTTATGACCCACCCTCCTCCCCCTCCCAGTGGCAGTGGCCGCCTCAGCCCAGCAGTGGAGGGCCCTGAGCAGGGGGACCCAGAGCAGCGACGGCGAGGCACCTTCGAGACGGGCCTTCGGGAAGTGATGTGGTGTTTGCACCCTGTGCTTTCCGTGGGCGCATGCAAGGCTGGGACAACTCTACTCGCATAGCTCTCTCTCTGGTCTCTGCTCCAGTCTGAAAAGTGCAGAGGAAGGTGGGATCCGGGTGCCAAGCAGGGCAGGTGTTCTGACTATAACCTGCTGGTCATAAAGCCTGGTCCCAGACAAGAGTCTACTCCCAAGAGGAGGGGGAAGGGGCTGCAGTGACCCCTTTGAAGAGGGGGTATTCTCCAGATGGGGTAGGGAGACTGTGGCACAGAGGGTGGGCTGGGTGGGCCCCCCAGATCAGACAGAAACCCAGCAATGGCCTTCTGTCTCCCAAGCAAGCCAGAGGAGCCAGAGGAGCCATGGAGGGTGGGGTAGGGGTTCTCAGATCTGAGCCTGTGCTTCTAGAGCTACACAGTGAGGCTAGGAGGCCTGAGAACAGGACGGGTGAACATGAGAAGCCTGGGTGGGAGCTGTCTTTGGCAGCCTGGTCAGGGCTGTGGCACATGTGGCGACACTTGGCCTCCGCCTAGCCCTGATAGTCTCTGCATGTATGCCACAGCCACCTATTAGTACAGTAGCCTCTCCGAGGCCCTGGCTCACCAGCAGAATTCTGCATCCCTTAACCATGGAAAAATCAAATCTCAGAGCAAGACACAACGGTAGGGGGAGGATGGCTGGGTGTCACAGCTGGGTCAGGGATGTGCTGGTGTCAGGCTGCAGGACAGGTGGTAGGGCCAGGACTGGTGAAGGAGGGGGTCACCCACTTTCCCACTGGGACCCTTGGGCCCCAGCAGCTGAGGTACTGGGCCCCCACTGAAGAGGTAAAGGGGTTCAGACATCAACTCCCAGCCACAGTCCTGCACATCCTGCCCAGACTACCTCCCAGGTCAGCGTGAGACTGGCTGGCACCCTGGCTGCTGAAGAGTGGGTGAGGAAAAGCAGAGTGGACATCAGAGATCAGCTCTATGCCCAACTAGGGCTGGTGTCTGCTGGGGAGGTGGTGATAGGCTGTCCCCTCCCTCAAAGAAGGTGCTTTCTGTGACCTTGCTCAACCTCCCAGGGACGGGTCAAGGGGGTGCCCACAGGGATGCCTGCCAGAGGCACCTCAAGGGGACAGGCTTGAGCTGCTGGGCTGGGATATGAGGCTAGTTTCTAGTGTATCTAACACAACACACCAGGGAAAAAAGCCTGTCTCAGCAGCTGTTCCAAAGCCAGGGGTTTCTCAGTGCTGTACCTCTTCCTGATGCTCCAGCTCCATACAGAACCAGGCCTACAGGGAGCCAGAGGGTACAGGAGGCTGACCAGTAGACGAGCTGCCCAGGTACCCAGCCCCCTGGGTACAGCAGCAAGGGGGAGCATGGGGCAGGTCCCCCTCCCCTAGACTGGCTGAAATATGCTGGTGCTCACCTCATCAGCTGACCCTGTCCCACAACCCTGACCCTTACTGGGGTTAACTGCCCCTTTTTGCCCCACATCATGGCTCTGACACTGTGCTGGAGGCAGACATCCAGGAGTACAATAGCTGTGTCATCAAGAACTTGCCTGACATCTTGGTCACTGGTCCCTCACCTGTAAAATCGGGATAATGAAAAAACCTCATAGTAAGTACACTACTTAGGAAGCAGACAGTCAGGGAGCAAGAACAGGGAATTACTGTCCTTAAACCCTCCACAAATGCACAACTCCACACCTTGCAAACACCCCTAACCAAGGCTCCAGGCTCACATACTCTCAGGATGAGGGTACCCCAGTGCGCCTCCAAGGGAAACCCACTTACCACCAGGCTGGACTCCGCCCTGCCTCGCGTGGGGTCCTGGCCACAAGCTTCTGTCCGGTGACACCCACTCATGCCACGCCTTGCTCTCATCCACCCCTCCCAAGCGGCTTTCTGCTTTGCACTCCACTTGGCGGCGGCGGGGGGGGGGGGGGGGCAGCCCAGTCCCGCCCCCCCCCCGCCCAGTCGGCCGTCACGCACCCCCCGCTGGAACCCGCGCCGCCCGCCGCGCCGGGGCGGTTTAAATGGGCCAAGTTGTGGCGGCAGCCCGGCGGTGGTGGCAGCAGCAGGACTCTCCCAAGTCCCCGCCGGGCAGGCGCGCGCCAGTGGACGCGAGTGCGCGGCCCGGCAGTGGGGCGGGGCGGGGCGGAGGGGGGGGGAGGGCTTGGGACCCCCGGGCCGCGCGGGGAGCGGGGCTGGCTGCACCGAGGTTCCTCACGGCTGGCCGGCTGGCGAGCGCGCCGCGGGACCGCCCCGGTGCGTGGGCGCAAGTGACTCCGGCGACCTGAGGGAGCCCCAGGGCCAGGGCCGGAGGCAGCGACGGCAGCAGCATGTCTCCCGCCTCCGAGGCCCCGCCGGCCGTCCAGGCCGCTGTCGGAGGCAGCCCGGCTGGCGGCGTGGCGGCGGCAGGCGCGGGGACCCAGTAGTGGCGGGGCGCGCCCTGGGCCCCGAGACCCAACTCCAGAGCGGCCGGAGTAAGTTGCGCCGCCCGCAGAGAGCCGACTGAGGGGCGCCGGCGAGCCATGCCGGCGGTCAAGAAGGAGCTTGCGGGCCGGGAGGACCTGGCCCTCGCCCTGGCCGCCTTCCACCCGGCCCTGGCGGCCCTGCCCCTGCCGCCGCTGCCGGGCTACCTGGCTCCCCTGCCCGCCGCGGCCGCCCTGCCCCCAGCGGCCTCGCTACCCGCCCCGGCCTCGGGCTACGAGACGCTGCTGGCCCCGCCGCTTCGGCCCCCGCGCGCCTTCCCTCCGCCGCCCCGAGACCCGCTGGCCCTGGAGCGCTTCTCGGCCTCTGCGGCCTCAGCGCCAGACTTCCAGCCGCTGCTGGACAACGGCGAGCCCTGCATCGAGGTGGAGTGTGGCGCCAACCACGCACTGCTCTACGTGCGCAAACTCTGCCAGGGCAGCAAGGGCCCATCCATCCGCCACCGCGGGGAGTGGCTCACGCCCAACGAGTTCCAGTTCGTCAGCGGCCGCGAGACGGCCAAGGACTGGAAGCGCAGCATTCGCCACAAAGGTGCTGGGGCACGGGGGGGGGGGGGGGGCTGCCGTCAGTCTCCTCCGCTGGCTGCGGCGCCCTTCGCTCTGCCACCTGGGAGGCCGGGTCTCGGCCTGGAGGGGGCGCTGCAGCTCCAGGGCCGACTCAGGGACACCCTCCCGCACACCCCCGATGCCCGCACGGCCGGTCGCCTGGGTCGCCAAGCCGAGCGCCCTCGGCCTCCTCCTTCCCCAGCCCGGGCCAGGCGCCCCAGGACCCCGGGTTACCCACAGGCGGGCGGTGAGGATCCTGAGCCTACAGGGCCAGAGGAAGTTTATGGGAACTCCGGGGCCACCCCTCCCCGGGCGCCGAGCCGTGCGTTCCGGCGGGAGTGGAAGGTGCTCTTCGGGTGCGCGCGGAAGAAGGAAAGGCGGGCGGGGGCGCGCGGAATCCGAGCCCAGGCGGCCGGACTCACGCATTCGGTCAGGAGCGCAGCCCCGAAGGTGAGGCGTCCTGAGCCCGGGATACCTAGCAGAATGGCGAGCGCCCAGCGTGGCGGGGGAGTTTAAAAGTTGGGGACGCGGTAGCTTCGGTTCACACTCCGCGCTGATCACCCCCTTTCTGCTGTAGGAGCAGTCGCAGGCCCGGCTCCGCCGCGCCGCTCACCTCTCCCGGGCTTGCCTTCCTCGGCCTGCCCGCGGCCTCCCGCGGGAACGGCCGGAGAGGGCGGAGCGGAGCGGAGGGCGCCGGGGGCGGGTAGGAGGCCGTCCTTCCTCCGGGGAGGGGAGGGCGCTAGCCAGGACGAGTTTCGGGCCCAGCAGATCACCGCCGCGTCCGGGGGGGTAGGGCGGGCGGCAGCCTCGGACGCTGGAGGGCGGAGGGTGTGGGAGATCGGTGTGATTCTGTGCACCTGCCGGAGAGCCCCCACCGCCGCCTTCCCGGGCCGCTCCACCTGCGCCCGGGCCACTCCTCACTTACTCTCTCGGCTCTCCGGGCAGGAAAAAGTCTGAAGACGCTTATGTCCAAGGGGATCCTGCAGGTGCACCCTCCGATCTGCGATTGTCCGGGCTGTCGAATATCCTCGCCGGTGGTGAGACTGGGAGTTAGGGTGGGGATCAGAGAAGTGTGGTCTTCCCCTGCAGGGCTGGCTGGTGCCGGTGTTTTCTAGGACTGGGGGTTCCAACCTCACCCTGGGTGTGCAAGAGGGAGCCTCCCCAGGGAAGGCAGTGCGCGGGGGGGGGGGGGTTGCTCTGCTCTCCAGCCTGTACCTGAGAAGAAGTGGGAACCCGGAGGCACAGGGGCCCCTCCAAGCCTGGACTCAGGAGTCTTGCAGTTCTGCAGCAGCCCCTCTCCCTCTTCGTGGCTTGGCACCTCCTCAAGTTCTGGGAACAGACACCCAGGGTCCCCCCCCCCCCGGTAATGCCATTCATCATGGGCCCTGGTCTGGTGGTCACCAAGTCATATGGCCCAGCTGCTTAGAGGCTGGCTCACTGTGGGATGTGACAGTGCTGCTGGCTGGCCTGGATCCGCTGGGCTGAGGCTCTGGGTGTGGAGGGCTGGAGTCTTACTCTGCAAAGCCTGGATTTCCAAATGTCCTGGTGCTACAGAGCCCAGTCAGGGCAGGGTCTTTGGAGCGAGGCTGACCAGAGAGCTGGAGTTGACAATTCTTTGGTGCAACCCCTCCACCCAGGATGGACAGTCTGTTGAAGTCCTTACTGGCCTTTAGAGCAGGAGAGATTGGTCTGCAGAAGCATGCATGCTCAGGCTGTGATTGATCTAAAAGGGAAACTGGCTCTGAAGAGGGACCAAAGTAAAGCCCCTGGTGGAAAAGGCCATGGTTCTGAGGTGGGGGCCCAGCAGCACCCCCCACAGGAGAGGCAGAGCACCGAGAGCTTTGAGAGAACCTAGGTTGCCACCTGGGCTTTTTTCCTTTGGACTGGGTGTGGAGGGCCTGGATTCCTCTTGGACCCCCAGGGCCATAACATGGACAGGCTGGGAAGCCTCAGATGCGTGCATGTTGGGCAAGGGAAGGGGAGTCATGTACTCACCCCACACAGTCTGACATGGACCAACAGCTTCCACGTGAGTTCGCACTCGTGCTCAGTACACACGGGTGTGCACTTGCACAAGAGCTTCCCACAGGTGTGTTCAGACAGCCACCTCCTGCCTGCCGGGGCAAGAGGCCAGTCTCTCTTCATTGCTGTACCCTACAAACAGCTGGTGCTGGAGAGGGGTCCTCTGGGTACCCACCCTCCAGGCTCATCTCCCCAGAGTTTTGTTTTCTGTTTGGGGGAAGGGGGTTTCTACTGCTATCAGCCTGCACAAGAGTGGGGAAGCAGGGGGCCTGAGCACAGCATCAGTAACCCCCTCACCTTAAATGGTAAATCTGCAGTCAGAAAGGGATGGGGCTGCCCATCCATCTGGGCTCCCGATCACTGCGCTGTGTGACAGACAACCTAACCTGGGCCTGAGGAGCTCCATGGGCCCCCTTCTTTCCACCCACATTTCTCACACTGAGGCTGGCTCCCCTAAGCCCTTGGTGAGGTCCATGGGTGTGTGCATACTTCATGCTCACAGATACTCCAGGGACAGAACTTTAATATGCATGAGGCTTAGGACCCATGCATGCTAGGCACCCACTCTCACTGTTTCAGGAGGCGCTGGGTCTTAGCTAGGGGCCAAGTTCTCAAATCAGTTGAACAAAGGGAACTGGCTGAGATCTCCAGTGAGTGAGGAGAAGCATGTGTTACCTGTCCCATGGCAAGGTCAGGGAGACCACTTGAGTCCTCAGTGCCCCTCCCCCAGGGGCTTCCTTGAGGAGCAATCCCAGACCTATCCATTCCAGGTGCCCTCAAGGTGTGGCAGGGGCTGGGGCTAGAGGCTTCCTGTGCCCAGGTCTGTACATCATGGGGCTGAGGGGTGCCATACAGCCTGGGTTTATTTCCAGCCAGCTGCTTCTGGCCTCCTTCCAAACCTTCAACCCGCCCCCCCCGCCCCATCCCACAGATGAGAGGCAAAGGGAAATGTATTTTCTTTTTTTCTGAAGAGAATATTTTACTGAAAGCAGAAAGGCAGGATGTTGGGGGACTGCAGAGCCTCCCAAGGTCCCCACACTTGGGCTCCAGCAGTCTAGGAAAGGGAAGAGGACACCCTAGACAGGCAAGGGCTGTTGAAAATGGTCTGGAGCCTGTGAGCTGACAGAGGCCTAGGGGATAAACAAGAGCTCCTGCCTACAGCCTCCTGCAGGCTCTGCTGTCTGGCAGGTCTCAGAAGGGGCCACCAGAGGGGCTGGGGATTTAATTCAGTGGTTCCACTGCCTGCCTCACAAGCACAAGGTCCTGAGTTGGATCCCTGGTACCAAAAAAAAATGCAGAAGGGGCCACCAAGTAGACCCTCTCATCCTGCCACCCTGCCCCAGTACACACTACTGTGTTGCAGAGGAAAATGGCATGGGGACAGCAGATGTATGAGGACCAGTGTGGGGGAGACTGTGGCTTCCAGAGCCAGAAGAGGGCCCTGTCCACACTGAGCCGGGTGGCACTGAGCCTCCGGGGTATCTGTGTCTACAGAGAAGCCCTTTGCCTGGGCGGACAGGCATGGCACACAGACCACCTTTGGGTCCTGGAAGATGGGGAGTGAGCAGGGCCCCCTTGAGCCCTTCCCCAAGTTCATGGGTGTGCTGAGGACCCTTCCTTATGGTAATGGGGGCTTCAGGAAGGCCCCCAAGACAGAACAGAGAAGAGGGAATGAGATACTCTCAAAGCCTGTGCCTCCTTGGAGCCAGCAGCCTGTTTGCAAATAAACAAAAACCTTCTACACACTGGAAATAATCAGTGACTTCTTTTTCTCCCTGGGCAGTAGGACCTACAGGCTCAGGGAGATCTGAGAAAGCTGAGATGGGCTGCACACACTCATGCTGCTCTGGCACATGCGTGTGAGCTCTGCCCACACCTGTGCTGCGTGTATGCAGAGCCTCTCACTTGAGGCACACGTGGCTCCACACACCTGCTCCATGGATGGGTACAGAAGAGAAAGAAACTCACCTTGCAGAAAGCTCTGCCCTAGGCCTCATTCTTCAGACAGCCCCAAGCTGGCTCTGCCTGGCGCTCACAACATGGAAAAGGGGTGCTGGGTTGTGGCTGAAGGGTAGATCTCTTATAGGAGGGCAGAGGTACAGGGGGCCCGAGTTCCAGAAGCAGAACCAAAGGACACAGAGCAACGGCCCCCTCTTCCCCAGCACTGCAAAAACACAAAAGAAAAAAGAACTTTGTTTGTTGATGTTGGTGACAGCCAGTTTGAGGGATCGACATAGGGTATGATGGGATTTCAGGCAGACACACACAGGTCACGGCCTGCTGGCTGCATATCCACCAGCACTAGTCCAAGAGCCCTGCTCTGGGCTTGACACAGACCGCAGCAGGCCGGAGATCTGGGCACAGAGCTGCTGGGAGTGACAGCCCATCCTAGGACCATCGCCGTGTGGGCCCTGCACACTCGGGATGGCTCTGCACCCACGGGCCCAGGAGCCGGAGGCCTAGGCTGGCCTCACCTTCCTCCTCCCACTTGCCCAGAACCGGGGGCGGCTGGCAGACAGGAGGACAGTCGCCCTGCCCCAGACACGTGCCCTGAAGAAGGAGAGGACTCCCAGCTTCTCTGCCAGTGACGGAGACAGTGACGGGGGTGGCCCGGCCTGTGGGCGGCGGCCCGGCTTGAAGCAGGAGGATGCCCCACACGTCCGTATCATGAAGAGAAGGTGCTTGTTCTGTGGCCAGGCCCAGGAGGTGGGGAGGTCCTGTGGGAACAGGGACATCGAGACTAAGGATCTTCCGGGGATGCAGCTGCAGAGGGTGGGACACCGGCAGGAGCTGTTACCTCGCTGATGTCCCATCCTGGGGCCCTCTCCTACCAACTGGGAATTGGATTTCAGTGGAATAAGTTGAGTCTGAGGAACCCTCAGCCCCCAGCATGGCTCAGGGCAGAGTCAGTGCAGTTCTTTCCCGCTCGGCTCCGGCCTCTGGGTCTGTCCAGGGGTGCTGCTGGCAGGTGGAGCCAGGCATGGGAAGCTGCCCCTGGCTCACTGCCTCTGGCTTCTCGCATGCTCTGCTGTGCGGAGCTGGTGCTGGAGCTGCATTGACCCTTGGCTTCTCTCCCTGCAGAGTCCACACCCACTGGGACGTGAACATCTCCTTCCGAGAGACATCCTGCAGGTAGGGGTCTCCCGCTAGCTTCTGTTGCTCTGCGCCTTCTGCTTCTGCTTCTGAAATGAAGGATCCCTGCTCCTCTGCCCCCCTCTGCCTGTGGTCTCTTGTCCACGGTCCTGGCCAGAGTGCCAGGTTTGATGTGTCTGCTTCTTACTCTGCCTAAGATGCAGGTGGCCTGTTGTCTGGATGAGATCAGGGGACACAGTTCAGCCAGTATAGGCTTGTGCCCAACCTCACAAGGGTTCTGAGCACCCCAGCCCTGGAGCCAAGCCACACCCCCTCCGGGACTGTCCATTTGAGGCCAACTGCTTGAGGACAATGCTGTGACCTTACCCTCTCAGAGCCTCAGGTGGTATCTGAGTGAGTCTTGAAGGATGTGTAGGAGATTGCTAGGGAAGAGGGATCTGCAAAGTTGTGGAGAAATGAGGGAAGGCATGATGAGAAAAGGAGGAGGTAAACTCAGCAGGGTTGGTTCCATTAGATGCTGAAGGTCTGGGCCTTGGATGCTGGGCCAGTTGGGCTTTGTCTTCTAGGCAGGGGGAGTTATGGAAAGTTCTTGAGCAGGGAGGGGAATGACAGGTGTGTGTTTCATGAAGATCTTTCTGGCAGGAGGCCCCTTGGACAGGCTGGGGGCTTGCCTGGGACCACACAGACTTATCCTGTGAAGGCAGTTGGGGTGTAAATCCAAGGTGTAGCAAGGAAGCAGAAAGGACAGGCCATGATGAGAAAGCGGGGGCATTAGAGTTGACACAGGTTTCTGGCTCCTGAGGGCCAGAACTGGTCAGTCTGTGGTTTCTGGCTAGTGGAGTCAAGTTAAGACTTGGCTACTCCATGGCTTCCAGGGAAGCACAGCAGAAGGGGTGGAGCAGGGAAGTAGTGGGTGTCCAGTGGCCAGGGTGGCCATCCTGTCCAGAGCTGTCAGCAGCTGGTCTCCCCGAGGCCCAGCCACACAGCCAGGAGGGGGCTCATCCTGGCTCTATGCCAGATGTGTTATCATTTGTCTTTGAGAATGTCTGCATTCTGAAGCCAAATTACATAAAAACATCTTTAAACTTATTTCCACCTCATTTTGGAGTGCCAGCTCGACTGATCACTTTTATGAATCCTCATGAACACTGATGACATTTTATGAGCTTTTTACTGGGACTCTACCGGATGAACTTGTCAGTGAGACCTATAGGGACCCCAGTGACTGTACCCCTAATATTAACTGCCTCTCCTGCCTGCAGCCTGCCTCACACCCACTGGCCTTGGGGTGTCAGGAGGGGGCCGAGTGTCTGTGCAGAGTCCAGGGACAACATGGACCACTGCAGCCTGGGTGCTGCTTGAAAGAGCCCAGCCTGTGTCCATGTGGCCCCCTGGCCTGCAGAAGCCCCAGAAAGGGTTGGTGTGATTTTCTAGATTTAACACCAGGGAGCTGCAGTTGCAGGGAAGAGGGCACAGCATGCCTGAAGGACTGACCACCACTCTGCCCCCACCTGCAACACAGCCCCCAGTACCTGGACAGAGAGCTGTGCATGATTTAGGCCCAACCGCCTTATGCTGCCCCTGCCCAGTTCTGTCTGTGAGCCCATCCATCTGTCCTTCTGTCTCCAGTCTCTATCCATCCGTCCATCTCTATTACTCTCCACTCAACTGCCTGCCCTCTTCCATCCATACACCCATCCATCCATCCATCTGTCCGTCCATCTCTGTCCCTTTGATCAGCCCTACCGTTGACAGTAGGGCTGCCTACGTGAGGAACAGAGACCCAGAGGTTCCCCCTATTCCTTGTAAGCTTTCCCCCAGCATGGTCTGCAGGCTGGGAACATGGCCTCTAGGCTCCTAGGGCCCCCGAGCTGCCAGAGCGATGGGGAAGGGCTGGACTGCATAGTGTCATGAGGTAGCTGAGGTGGGGAGGCCTTGGAGGGGAGGCAGGGTTCTTCTCCCTGGTGCCCCGGCAGCCTCCTGCGGGCTGTGCTGGAGACCCCATGCTGTGATGCCACCCGCAGCATTCGTCATCTTCAGTCTGGAGCGTATGACACTTCTCTACAGTTCTTCACACAAAAGAACGTAATTTGTTAACTGAGTGACCAGAACAGGTTTTTAGGACTGGGCCATTTGGGGACCTGAGAAGTGAACTCCCAAAGCAGAAAGTGGGAGGGTGGATGGCAGGTGCAGGTCCTGGTTCTCCCCTCCTCGGGCCTCAATGAACCTTGAGAGCATGAAGGAGCTGATAGCTCTCGTGGCAGCTGGTCCCGATGCAGGTTAGGAAGGAGCGCCTCACAGCCTGCCAGACCAGGCTGGGATCCAGGAGGGTGTCGCTGTAGGGAGCAGCCCTGTGGCAGCTGTGGCTCTGTGCCAGGCTGGCCCTGGGCCTCTCCCAGTGCTGAGGATAGCAGTTCTGTCCCCACCCTACATCAGTGAGGATGATGGGGATGAGCCTTGTGCTGATTAATCCTATAAACCACTTACTCCCCACCTGCCCTGCTTTCATGGGGGCAGGGAGCAAATTCTGTCTGGACCTCCTGGGGCTCTGGGACCGCTCTCCGGGGTCTGGTGCTGAAACAGATCTGCTTAGGGGTAGCCCTGGATTAGCTCAGCTCCAGCCAGCTAGGGATGAGGGCTAGGGACTATTTAATGAGGTTCAGGGTTGGCTCCTGGTCACCGAGCAGAGTCTCCGCCAGCATCAGTGCCGAGGAGGTGGCTGCTTTGTTACAGGTGGGTTGGGAGGGCATGTACAGGGCATGTACTGGAGGCACTAGGCACCCCTACCCCTCTGTCCTGGCTTTGGCTTCCTGTCTTGCTCCCATGCTGTGCTGATGGTGGGGTTGCTCACAGAATCCCAAGAGGTGCCCTCCTTTTCTCTAGAGAGAATTAAACGTAAGTCTGGGGACAGCAGGGTGTCCTGAACAGCCTGCTTGCAGAGCTTGCCTGTGACTGCTGGCGCTGTGTGCACTTGGCATGCATCTTGTCAGTTGCAGCACTCTGGCCCAAACCTCAGTGTTCTTACTGGATGAAATTTTGGCTGGGGGGTGGTTGCACATTTTAATCAAAAGGGCACATGCCTTGTTGCTGCAAGAGCTGGCAACACATGTATGACAGCATGACTTCTCTGGCCTTGTCCATCAGGAGGTGAACACAGGGCTGCCCCCCAAGGCAGGAATCAGGAGCAACACGATGCCCTCTGCAGACAGGATGGCAGGGGGAGCCACCCCAACTTGGCACAGACCAGCTGGGAGCTGTGGAGGGTTCCAGGGCCAGGTCCCTGCTTCCCTGGGGTCTGCCCTGTGGGTGTCAGCCCCATGCAGAGGTGTGCACATGGCTCACTCCCTCAGCACTCACTGTCCCCACGCTCACACTCAGCAGGCTCACACTTGTGTGGGTGCTCATGGGCCTGTCCTTCTGTCTTGCTCTGCTGCAGCCAGGACAGCAGCCTTCCTACTCTCATATCCAGTGTACATCGAAACCACCACCTCGTTATGCCCGAGCATCAGAGTCGCTGTGAATTCCAGAGAGGCAGCGTGGAGATTGGCCTGGGACCCACAGGTGAGGAGCACTGGAGTCCTGAGGGAGAGGACAGGGCCGCCAGGGCCACACTGGCTCAGCCCAAGGACAGCAGCCCTCCACATGTCTCTGCTCAGCAGCTCTGGGCACCTTGGCGGGCAGCCAGGGAGGCCAGCAGAGAAGGCAGGAGGTGTGAGGCGAGCTGTCCCCCCGGGCCTCCCTGTGATGGTAATTGTGTTAATCCCAGCCAGCCAGGCAGACAGGCGGCAGAGGCATCGGCTCCACTGTGGCTGCTGCTGGTGTGGGCTTGGAGTGGCGGAGGTCATGCCAGCCCCTCCTCACAGAGCAGGCACGGGCCTCACAGAGGCTCAGAAATGCCCCCACCAGAGAACAGCTCCTGTGGGCAAAAGCATGTTCATCCACCCACCAACCCACAGCCCATGCCCACCCTGGTCCCGGAGGGAATGGCCCTCCTGCAGCCCAGACCTCCTCGAGGCAGGCAGGAGGGTGCTGGCCCAGGAGCCCTTGGACTGCCAGGGAGACCTAGGGGTGGGGGCAGCTTAGGGCCCGGGGCACTGCCCAGAGCCAGGATGTTTCCCGCTAGGTGTATTCCACCCCACCCCACCCCACCCCACCCCCACCACCCCATCAGAGCCCCCATGTGCTCAGAGGCCTTTGGCGGCAGGAGTGGGGGGTCACTGCTTCTGGAGCCTCTGAGGCAGCTGAGCAGGCCGCTGATAAAATCTAATTGCCCCATCGATCAGGTGGAGCTGAGGGAGCCCTGCAGTGATTGAGATGTTCTGAGCAGCAGGCCCTCCCTGCAGCCTGAGCATGGAGGGTCCTCAGGTATGGGCAGGCCAGCTCGTTCTGACACAGCCCTGTGGGCCTTGCCCTCAACCAGGGCCAGGGCCAGGACACGCTCCATGGCCGGGTGTCTTCCTTGTGTGATTATTTGTGTGCAAGGGTCCAGTGTGCCTCACACCTTTGTTCCTTAAGGACTGAGCCCTCTCAGCCCATTACTGCTTCTCACTTTCTGTGGTCCAGGAGACACCCTCACTGAGCTGCTTCTTCCTGGGGAGGAAGGACTAGCAAATCTTGTAGCTTCATATCCCTGCCCCCGAGGTGAGGTCTACCACCCATTTCCAGTATGCCTGTCCTTTTCCACCTCCATGCATGAGCCAACTCTGTGTGCCTAAGTATGTGTGTCCATGAGTAAATGTGGCCTCATCGAGGCAGCTATAGGGCTAGGTCTCATCTTGGGGTGACCCCACCCCAGGGTTACCTCCCCTGGGCTTTTCAGGAGCAAGAAGAGCCCCCCAGGCCCCAGCAAAAAAGAGAAGAGTGGGGTTTGTTGTTGTGGCACTGGGATTTGAACCCAGGGGGGTCCTTTGCACTGAGCTGCATCCTCAGGTCTTTTTTGCTTTTTTTTTTTTTGGTACCGGGGATCAAACTCAGGACCTTGCGCTTTCGAGGCAGGTGGCAGCACCACTGAGCTAAATCCTTGGCCCTTTTGCTTTTAATTTTGAAACAGGGTCTCATTAAGTCTCTTAAATTGCCTGGGCTAGGCTTGAACTTTCAATTCTCCTGCTCGGCCTCCCAGATTGAGAGGGAGTTTTCATTGTTGAAATGAGGAGCAGATGGACTTCAAACTCTTACTAAACCTTTTAAGGAGCTGGGTGTGTCTGTGCGTGCCTGTAATCCCAGCACTTGGGGAGGTTGAGGCAGGAAGACCCCAAATCTGAGCCCAACTTGGGCCACTTAGTGACTTAACAATATCCTGTCCCAAAATAAAAGGGCTGAAGATATAGCTCAGTGTGAAGGCCCTGGGTTCAATTCCAGGAGAGGGGGCGGGGGGAGAAGGAGAGTATGTAAAGGGTGTGCTGTGCATGTGTTCAGTGGGCAGCAAGTATGGAGTGGGACCAAGCTGCCCAGCCCTGCAAGACCCACCTCTCCATCTGGCATGGCAGCAGCCCCTCCTGTCTGTTGGTCTCTGATGTTCTGCTCACTACCTCAGATGTAGCCAGGTACCATCCACTGGTCCATAGCCGGGTAGGGACCCTGTCCAGGCAATGAGAACTGGCCCTCTCTCTGGGGCAGAGTTTAGGTCTGGCCATCCAGACCAGTGGCAGTAAGGTGGCTGAGATCGATAAGTTATTAGCACCATTCTGTCAACTGTAATGTGGAGATTGATTGGGGCTCTTGGTACCGCCACACTTCCCAGCCTGATAAAAATGACAGATTAAGGGAATAAGAAAAAGGAATGAGGCGCTGGACCTGATGGCAGGGTAGGGCTTCTGGGGCTCACAGGCTTGGTAGCCCCATTTCCTGAGGTGTTAGGCTTAGTGTGGAATGTTTGGATCACACAGAGGTCAGCTCCCTGCCCCACCCATCCAGGGACCGGTAAGAATGAGGGCCGGAGGCAGCAGGGCCTAGGCTGTTCAGCAGACTCCTGGCTTTTTGGGTCAAGGAGCTCAGGAGGAACTGACAGGAGGTGCTTGGGCTGGGATGTCGATGGAGGTGTGAGCCGTGGGGCCTAGAGGGGACATCAGGGGTGCAGCCTGGGCCTAGCCTGGTGCCAGGCACGCAGGGGCTGTTCACAGCAGTAAGGTACTCTGGGCTCCCTCAGGACCACAGGCCTGGCTGGGCAGGTGGGCAGGTGTGTGACAGCCAGGGCCGAGTGCAATGGAGAGGAAGGACCCTGACTTCGGGTAACGGGGTGAGGGAGGTCCCGGAGTGGAGTGGAGTGGAGGGGCTTCACTGACCAGGAAAAGGTGTGTGGGGCTTCTCGGCCCCCACCCCACCCTTCACACCCGTGTCCTAGGAGGAGAAGGTAGATTCTGTTTTCCAAGGGGATCCGGGAACAGTCCTGACCTGCACATGAGACTGGTTGGTTGGGCCCCCAGGGTGCCCGTGGGAGGCTGTCCCCAGTTTTCCTCTACCTCTGTGCAGAGCCTCGCCATGGTATCCTTGGGTCTGCTGGCCCATCAGGTGAAGGCCAGGACAAAGGGTCCCCTGAGTGGCGGTTGGTAGGGTTTGCCAGCTGAGCTAGGGCAGGAGTCAGTTGCTCCCCATCTGGCCTTCCCTAAATTCCTCCTCTCCAAGCCCTGATCTCCCCCCTCCACAGGTGACTCATTAGGCAGGAGGCTGGGCTGCTCTCCTCACATCAGCAGTGACTGCTCTTCGGCAAAGCGGGCCCGAAGCAAGTCCCCCCAAGGTGGGAGCCTGCCTGGGGTGGGGGACAGGTCCTTGGAGGAGGAAGTGGGTCTAGTCCTTGACTCCTGAAGACCCCTCAGTCCTGGGGAGGGGATTGTAAGAGGGGTCCTGCCTCTGCCCATTGGCAGTAACTTAAGAAGCACCCTCAGCATGTGTTCCCTCAATCCAGATACCCTGCTGCTGCCGGAACTGGGGCCCAGCATGGCCCCTGAGGACCACTATCGGCGGCTCGTGTCAGCCCTCAGTGAGGGCAGCACCTTTGAGGACCCTCAGCGTCTCTACCCTCTGGGCCTCCCCACCCATGGTGCGTGCCCCTACATGATCCCTGCCCCCCATATGTGCCCTTCAGTTACCCCCTTTAACAAACCCTGGATATCCGACTGCCATGGGGGGCAGGACTGGATGTGTTCCTAGCTGCTCATCCCTGGGGGCCACCCACCGCCATGGCCACCAGGCCCACACCTAACTTGTGGCTGAGCCCAGGTGCAAGGGGATGTGAAACTTGAGCAAGCTGTCTCCTGCCCTGTTCAGGAGACCCGGAGGCCTGTTTCTGTTCCTCCTCACTCCCACACCAGTCCAGGCACAAGCGTGAGCCAGTGAACACTGACCTGCAGTCACGCTGAGATTGTGCCAGATCCTCCTGGACAGGGGCAGCTAGGATTTGGCCACGATGGTCTCACTGCTGTTCAGCAGCCCCAGTCGAAGCACTGCCCCTGCCCTCGACACCCAGTAGCCCTGTTTGACCCTCTGGTCAGCCCCAGGGAGGCCGATTGCCCTGTACTCTGCCTCAGGGGCCAGCTCTGCTTTTTTGGCGGGCGGGGGCCGAGGCAGACAGGGGGCAGGACTTCCTCTTGCACAAGGCACGGTCCCCCAGGGCAGCTCAGGCACTGAGAGCCTGAATAATTCACCAAATGTTAATAATTTAAAAATCTTCCCTTTTAATTGCTTTCCGTGCCCTGCCTGGGGCCGGCTATGCTGGCCTGTGCGGGGGAGGGTCTCGGCCGAGGCGGGAGCCCTCTGTCAATCACCGCGCGCGCCACCCCCACCGCGGAGCTGGCTCCAAATACCGCGGGGGGGCGGGGATCGGGATCGACGCGGGCGGGCTGCCGGCCAGGCTCGGCGCTCTGCGGGCTGGCGCGCGGCCCAGGGCAGGCCCACCTCCGCTTTTCGGGTAATTAATTTATAAACAGAGGCTGTGGCGGTGGAGCGGCCTGCGAGGGGGAGCGCGGGGCCCCGCGTGCCCTTTCGTGGCAATGCTGGATGGCGGTGCTGTCTACTTCCGTGGCCGAGAGTGACAAGTTCTTTCCAGCCGTGTCTGGGTGTCAAGATCTCAAATTTTCCGGCTCCCATTCGGAGGGGATCACGAGGCAGACCCCAGTTCGAGACCCATTCCCACTCCTGGGACCTTGACACAGCGCCTCGGAAGCTGGCCCAGAAGCCTTGTCCCGAGGGACCCCTGGAGTCAGCACCTGGAGTCCTGTAGCTGGGGTTGCGAGGGAGGTGGCAGTCTCCCACCGCACTTCACTCGGGCGATCCGTCTCCCCTGCCCTGTGGCTGCTCCTGCTCTGGTCCCAGCTATCCTCCGGGCTGAGGGAGCAGGGCTCTGGCGGGAGTGGGCCTGGCTCAGGTGCTCGCAGGCTTCCGGGATGGGAAAAATCTCCGGCGAGCTCGGCCTCCGGGTCACTGCTCCCCCCACCCCCGCCCGCAGATCTCATGCGGGTCCGGCAGGAGGTGGCAGCTGCAGCTTTGAGAGGCCCCAGTAGCCTGGACGTCCACCTGCCCTCACCCGCAGCGGGTCAGCGCCGGAAGCAGGGCCTGGCGCAGCACCGCGAGGGGCCCACGCCAACAGCTGCCGCGTCCTTCTCCGAGAGGTACTAGGGTGGCGGGATTCACCCCTTTAGCGCAGCCGCACAGCAGTGGGTCCTGCGCGCCCCACGCACGGGGCTCAGCTTCGGGCTTAGTCTGCTGGGCAGGGGCCCGGTTTCGGGGGCAGAATGTGCGGGTGACCAGCGTCCTGGACAGGAACGCGAAAGGCCACTCCGGTTTCCTTGAGCAACTGGGGAGCCGAGGAGTCTAGGTGCCTCTGGGACAGCTGAGCCCCCGCTCCCGGCGCGGGGGAGGTTGGGAAAAAGACTGAGGGGTACTCTGCCCGAAGGAAGTCGGCCAAGGACTCCGGGGAGGGAGTAAGGGGAGCCTGAGTACCGCAGCCGGGCGGACGCCTGGGCCGCGGGCCGCCCCTGCGTTTAGCCAGCTGCAGACGCCGAACACCGGATCGCGGCTAATTAAACCGCGCGCCCGGGTCGCGGGGCCCGCAGGGGGTGGGGGAGTGCGGGCAGGGAAGAGGAGGGAGGCGGCCTGGCTCGGTAATTACCGCTGCAGTCGCCGCCGCCCGCCGGGTCAGCGCCTCCGCGCCGCCGCCGAGATTAATTGGCGCCGCTGGCGGGGGGCCGGGGCGGCGCGACCCAGAGCCCGGAGGAGCTGGCGCATCGACCGCCCGCCGGGCCAGCAATTAGCGGCAGCCGGTGGGGGGTGCGCCGAGGGCTTACGGGAAGGCTGGGTACGGAGGGGGCTGGGCCCGCGGCGCGCCGCCCACGTCCTGCCGTCCACAGGGAGCTGTCGCAGCCGCCCCCCTTGCTGTCGCCCCAGAATGCCTCCCACATCACCCTGGGCTCCCATCTCAGGCCCCCCTTTTTGGGGGTGCCCTCGGCTCTGTGCCAGACCCCAGGTGAGGAGCAGGCAGGTGTACCAGGCTCGTGGGGGAGACGGTGAGGCTGTTCCTGAGAGGGCCGAGGTTTGATGCCCAGAGCGTTTGGACGGCCTGCACCACTGGCACCCTGGCCCCGGTCTGTCTCTTCCCCCAGGTTATGGCTTCCTGCCCCCCGCCCAGACGGAGATGCTGGCCCGGCAGCAGGAGCTACTGCGGAAGCAGAGCCTGGCTCGGTAGGTGCCGAAGGCGGGCAGGGAGGTGGGAGGCGCGTGCCCAGGTTGATCCACCGTCTCCTCTCCCGAGCCAGGCTGGAGATGTCGGCGGAACTGCTTCGCCAGAAGGAGTTGGAGAGCGCGCACCGGCCGCAGCTGCTGGCGCCTGAGGCGGCCTTGCGCGCCCCGGACAGCGCTGAGGAGCTGCAGCGGCGCGGGGCCTTGCTGGTGCTCAAGCACAGCTCGGCGCCGCTGCTAGCCCTGCCTCCCCAAGGCCCGCCGGGCCCTGGGCCCCCCACTCCGCACCACGAGTCTGCCTGCCGAGCTCCCCGGAAAGAGGGGACTGCCTCTGCCGTAGCCCGGCCCAGCGAACCTAAGGAGCCAACAGGGGTTGCGCTCTGGGCTCAAGATGGCGCAGAGGAGGCGCCCAAAGACTCAGACGGAGAGGACCCCGAGACGGCAGTTACCGGGGACCGGGGCTCCACCCCAGCCCAAGCCCCAGCTGGAGGGAGCAGCACGGAGGGGAAAAGGCCTCTCTCAGGGCCCACCCTGCCTCCACCCCTGCCCCTGGGCTTCCCCTATGCGGTTAGCCCCTACCTGCACACAGGTGGGCACCCACAAGCATCGAGTCTCTTGCTCCGGAGCTCACCCTGGCTATCCAGGGGAGTTCTATGGGCGGCTCATTTGGGAAGAAAAACCGTTTCCTCTTAATACGGCCAAGTGAGGGTCGGCAGAGGGGTGGGACTGGGAAGGGCAGGGCCAAAGCTCTCCTGACACCTGCCTGCCTATCTAGGAGCCACGGGGAGGCTCTTCGACGGGGAGGCAGCCACGGCTCCTGAGGACATCAGCAAGTGGACAGTGGACGATGTCTGCAACTTCGTGGGGGCCCTGTCTGGCTGCAGCGAGTATACTCGGGTGAGGGAGTGGCTGGGCCCTGGGGCCAGGCGGGGTTGCTGGGTCCCCTCCCGAAGCCCCCAGCCCATGCCCTGCTTTCCCACAGCTCACTCACGCCCCACGGAAGGGGCTTTGCTTCCCTGTGACTCCCTCCTAAAAGCTGCAGCCGGCTCTGTTCTGGGGCCCTTGCTGGGCTGACCAAGACCCTTCCCACCCAGGTGTTCAGAGAACAAGGAATCGATGGGGAGACTCTGCCTCTGCTGACTGAAGAGCACCTGCTGACCACCATGGGACTGAAGCTGGGGCCTGCCCTCAAGATCCGGGCCCAGGTGAGCATGACATGGGCTCCAGTTGATGGTGGGGACAAAGGCTTTGTGCCCGCAGGACAGCCCCACAAGTCCCTTCCCAGCAGGCACCGATCCAGGCTCGTCTCTTTGTAGGTGGCCAAGCGCCTGGGTCGTGTTTTCTACATGGCCAGCTTCCCAGTGGCTCTGCCGCTGCAGCCACCAACCCTTCGGGGTCCTGCGGAGCTCACCCCAGGAGAACAGTCACCAACAGTCACTTCCCCCTATGGGGAGAGCCACCCCATTGCTGGCCGAGCCTCGCCCAAGCAGGAGAATGGAACCTCGACCCTGGCTCTGGCCCCTGGGGCCCCCGACCCTTCCCAACCTCTGTGCTGAGCAGGCAGGTGGGCCACCAGCACTTCCCCAGCTCCATGTGGCCCTACCTCCCTCAGGCATTTTGTTCCTTTTGTTTTTGGATGCAAAAATACCAAGAATTTTTAAAAGGAAAAATGTGTGACTGCAGAAGAACAAGTTTCCAAAGATTGGGGTAACTGCAGAGATCTGCAGACAAACCAAAGACAAAGGAGGAGACAGGCCAGGGAGCTTGCCCTCAGCCTGGGAGGAACTCTGGTCTTCATCTGGGCAGCAGCTCAGCACAGTTCTCACTATCTGGTCTGCCATGCTGTACCTGCTGACTGCCCTTCAGGCTGCACAGGCACTGGAATCAGGGGCACTGCAGGAGCCCCTAGTCCTCCTCTGAGAGCTGCAGATCCTCCAGCTCATCCTGCGGCCCCTCAGCCAGCCGCCACAGCTCGCCAGGGACCAGCCCCGCCTCTGCATCTGGGCCTCCATCTGCAAAGAGAGATGAGGCTACATAAATTCCGCTTTATCAGGAAGAAGCCAGTCTTGGAGGTTACTCATCACTAATTAATCACAGCACTAATTAATTTATTGGTGCAGCTATAGCTAGCTGCTAGAGCCCCTGAGAACAGAACAGCTGGCTTGCCACCCCAGGGAGGAGCACGGGCCTGGCTTAGAGCCACCCTACTGCAACCAGCTGCCAGATGGACTCCAGGCCCAGCTCTGGAACCACTCACCCTCAGAGGCGCCACTGTCCTCTTCCTCCTCGTCTTTCTGGTCATCTCCCTCTTCTTCTGCCTCCTGCTGACCTCTCAGGGACCCAGCTGTCCCTGAGGACCAAGAAGAGTCCATGTTCATGACTCCCCCATCCTGGGCCCACCAGCAAAGGCATGGTGGGTGTGGCTAAGCAGGAGGGAGGGCCAGGCTGGAAGCCCTGCCTGGACACCCATCAGGGCCACAGGTCTGGGCTGGAGCAATAGGACCACACCTCTACACACAGGTGGAGAATAAGACATAGTTAAGGAAGGGCCTGCTCAATCCCAGGGAGACCCTCACCTCAAAGGGAAAGGAGGAGCCAGTGGCTAAGACACACAAACTGGTCTGCCCCACCAGGGTACATGTGGGCCCCCCTCATGCCTGGCCCTCTGCAGGAGTACATGCTGAGGTGGAACAGGCCCACCTCTTTCTGAGAAGTCTGTGGCTGCCTCATCCTCAGAACTATCCAGGTCAAATAGGTCTCTGAACTCCTTTCTGTCCTCCTCCTTCCTGTCCTCCACCTTCCGCCGCCGCTGGATCTCCGGGAAATTCAGCTCTTCTAGCTGGAGAATAAACCAGTACAGCAGAGAGGGTGGGTAGAGCTACTGTACTTTCCACCGCAGCTCAGCCACAGCCCCATGAGCCAGGTCCTACAGCAGGTTTGTTGGTGGACAGCGGCCGCCAGGCTTTACCCAAACCCCACATCCCATTCTTCCCTTCCCCAGTGGCCCTCTTAAAACCTTCCAGCCCAGCCCGTCATGAGGGCTGTTTTTGTTTTTCCGGTACAGGGGGTTAAACTCAGGACCTTGCGCTTACTACTGAGCTACATCCCCAGCCCTATGAAGGCTCTGCTTGGCCGCTTTTCTACTAGGCAGCCTTGTGCCAGGTCCAACAGTGCACCTATACATGGTACTGAGGAGGGAGCTGTCCCTCAGGTCACTCTACACCAGGGCCAGGCCCAGTCAAAGGTAAAAGTCCGCCCGCCTTCCTGGAGCCTATAGAATGGCCTGGGTGACACTGCTCCTTAAACCCTCAGCCTATCAGGTATAAGCCGGGGGAGGGGCCTCCACTCCAGTGCAGCTGGGGTTTAGTGAGAAGCCCCCTAATTCTAGCCAGATCTTCATGACACCTGACAGCCTCTCCAAGCTGAGTCTGGGTTCACTGTCAGCCAATCATAACGCTGCCCCACCCCGCTGAAGCCATCCTTGGCTCCCAAACTACGGGGAAAATCACCATCTCCCCTGCCTGGTCTTAAGTCACACCAGTGTGCAAGATCTGAGTGCAGATGGCCCGCCCAGCCCGCCCAATCCCCGCCATACCCGCTCTTTGCCACTGATCTCCAGCTGGATCTCTCGGTCCCTCAGCTTCCGCCAGTGGCTGTAGTACCTGCTAAGTGTGGTGCCCTCTTGCCGGGCCTGTTTCTCCCAAGCATCCTGAGGGTTTGGGCAGGCCAGGGTCACGCTCTACGCTGGGCACAGCATCACACCCACCCCAGCCACACCTGAACCGGTGCTCTCAGGGCGCACCCTCCCCATCCCTGTCCAGATGAGCTCCCGACTGACCACTGCATGCCGGTCAGACACTCCAAAAGACACTTTCTGGCGGCGGCTTCGGATGTACTCTGCGTTCTCCTGCACTTTTTCCAGTAGCTGGCGCACCTGCCGGCAATAGTTAGCCACCTTGCACTCCCGGAGGAAGGACTTCAGCTGCAGAAGGAAGGGGGCTCAGCTAACTCCCAAACAGGACTGCTTTACACCCAAAGCCCAGGACCCACAACAGAAATCTATTTCAGAACCAATGGTGCACAAATGGGTGGTCAGGCCGAGGGGGCAAATCAGCCCCCACCAAAGGCCCTGCCCTATCCACTGCCTGTCTAGTAAATAAAGCTCCACCGCACACAGTATCCATTTGCTTCTCAGCTGCTTTTGCACTATGGGCAGAGACAAGCAGAGAACAGCTGTGATAAACCACATAACCTGTAAAACCTCAAGTACATGTTTACTGTTTAGCACTTTACCAAAAAAAAAAAAAAAAAAGCCAATTCCTACTCTAGGGCTGCAATCCCAGGACCCTGACTGCCAGGCATCACCACCCAAGAAAACACAGGAAGGAGAGGCAACTGCCACACTCCAGGTGTGACTGACTCAGCATGTGTGCAGTTATAGGTGTGCAACCACTGCCTTGCACACACACCTGTCTGGATGGGCCTGAGCCAGGTATAGCACAGGTGTGAGCAGTAGCCCAGCCTGCCTGTGACTAGCAGAGCTGATCCACCTTCCAGGGCCAGATGGGAACAGCTGTGCCTCCTCCTGTGAGAGGTGCAGGCCTACCTGGGAGCTGAGAGCAAGCAGATGCTCATGGGCACAGAGGGAACTTCCAAGAGAGAATCCCCAACCCACCCTCAGGACCACCTGGGAAAACAGCAGGGGATCAGCCCTGTCAGGATAGACTTCTAAGCCACAGCAGGCTCAGCCTGGAAAGCCAATGAGTCACCCAGATCCAACCCAACCTGCATGGCTGATACTCCCTCCCCCAAAGCCAACTCCATGGCCCTGAGGAAAAAGCCCCCCAAAGGTCCCATATCCCTGTGGTCATCATCATTACACTGTGGCCCTAGGGAATCCAGTGTGGAGCTGCTTGGGCTCTACTGTTGGCCCTGTGTGACAACCAGGACACCTCCCTTTGCCCTGTGCTTGTGGTATAAGAAGAACCAGGCAACAGGAATATACCTGCAGAACAGTGGGCAGCACCAGCTCTGGGAAGGCAATGCTGTGGGCCTGGCCATTCAGGTATTCCAGGATGAGGTCGTACAGCTGCTCTACCAAGCCATCCTGAGGCAGCAGGACAGAACTAAGCTCATCAGGGGATCAGACACAGGTGCTCAAGGCCTCTGACTTCAGGCTGATGGGTCCACTCACTCTCCAGGGAAGGGACCCCAAGAAAGTGCCAAACCCGCTCCTCCAGAAGCCACACTCAAAACTCCCAGGAGCTGGGATTAAGGAGTCCCTGTCCCTGGCCTGAAGCCCACAGGTCTCTCCTGTCCATCTCAGCCCCACCCGAACACAGCCATGGGCTCTTCCTGGGCCTGGAGGCCCACCTCACCCGGTAGGCCTTCTCTTGTAGGTTGGCACTGGACAGCTTCAGGATCACAGAGAAGTTGATGGGCCTGGAGCTTATCCGGCCTGGTCGCTTGTTGAAGTCCACCTGCTGGAAAATCTGTCCCCAGGGTATGTTACCCAGCCTATCCTCAAACCTCACCAGAAGCGAGTGGGAAGATGCAGGAGAGGCCCCTCCAGGTCCTGTCTCCCAGAGCTCTGGCTCCTTCACCCTAGAGTACCACCCTGGTGGATACAGCAGTGTTCCTGAGCCTCCCTCCAAGACAGGGAGGCTATGAGGACCGGCACGGGGAGGCCAAGAAGTGATCCTCTGTACAGGGCCCACTGCTCACTCCTCCCTCCACACTGAGGCCAAGCACAACTACATGCTGGGTGCTGGGAGGACGTCACTGTAACAAATGAACACTGTGTGCAGGGACATGAGAGAGGGTGTCTCAGACAAGGGCCTGGAGGCTTCTATGCCCTCCAGACAACACAGGCTGGGCATCTCAACTTTCCCAAGAAGGGGAGGGAGTGGGCACCTGGCCTCTTGACCTGGTGAACTCCACACCAGCACTGGTGAAGCAGAGAGGTCCAAGACATGTGCAGAGTGGTGGGAGAACTAATACAGCAGGGCAGGTGCTGGGCAGCAGTGACTAGCAAAGAAATGGTCCCCTAAAGGGCAGGGAGGGATGCACTGTCTCTAGCCTGGGCAGAGAGCTGGGTGGGGGCTGACTCAACGTCTCCTTCTTGTCCACCCATCGAGGCAGAGCAGCAACGCCCAGCAGGGAGTTTTGCTTCAGCTTTGGCCTGCTTTCTCAGAGACGTCTGCACCCGGGTGTAGGAAAACCCTGCTAGACACGGCACAGTGAGCCAAGGCAAGGGCAGCAGAGAACTATTCTAAGTGAAGGAAAAAAGGGAAAGGTGTGCAGGGTGTGGTGGTGCAACCTTGTAATCCCAGCATTTGGGGGAGGCTGAGGCAGGGGGATTGTGAGTTTGAATGCAGCCTGGGCAACTTTAGTGGGGTCCCCATCTCAGTGGACGCCTTACTCGATCCCCAGTACAAACACCCCCCAATATACACGACAGACACACACACACACACGCAAAGGGAAAGACGCCACAGGAGGGTGAGACCTGGGGAGGCAGGACCAGACCCGCCGGCAGGGCAGGAGACCTGTAGAGGAGTGCTGTCACAGAAGGGGGGCAAGGGCTGGCACTGACTCTCTGAGACAGGTGATGTCCAAAGGGTTTTCGCCAGGTACAAATCCGTGGCAACCTGCTCAGTGGAAGGGGAATGGGATCTTTCCGGGCTTTCTTTTCACCCTGACATGGCAGAGGAGGGCACACGTGGAGGTGGCGAGTTCTGATGTAACTTGCACTCCACCCTTTCCCCAGCCCAGCAGCACTCAGCAGCCCATGCACACTTCAGACCCAGCTCTCCTGCTCACTGCTCACTCCGATCCTGAGCAGGCACCTACATGATTGGTCAGCTCCCTGGCTGCACAGCCTGCAGCCTCGGACTACCCCTGGGAACACATGAGTGACAGACACTCGATCAGCGTAGACAGGAGACAGTGCTAAGTAGCACATGCTCATAAACTCACACCCCAGACGGGAAAAATGACAAATTCAGGGCTGTCCCGTGGACACCTTGCAGCAGACTTGGAGCCAGTCGACCCCCCACCCCAGACAGTGTGTAACGTACTTACCTCAAGAATGAAGGGCAGCACGGGAATGAAGATGCCAGTGCTCTGTGACAGCAGCGTCAGGGCACGTACACAGTGCATGCGCAGTGGGTAGAAGCGAGCAGTGGGGACCAGCCTGTGGCAGGGAAGGCCAGAAGGGGTAGAGGCCAGGTTTGAGCAGCCTGCCACTGAGCGCAGCCTTGGCTGCCCCGCTGCCTCCAAACCTCACCCCTCACAGGGCTGCAGCTGCAGGAGGCCTGGCACTCTTCCTGGGGAGTAGCCACCCTATCCACAGCAGGCAGCACCACATTCCCCAAAGAGAACAGGGCACAGAAGAGCACCTCAACTCATGTCCTGGCCTAAGGACTGGCCTCCTTGCTCCACTACAGGGCTGGAGGGACACCCAACTTTCTTTTGGCAATACTAGGGACCAAACCCAATACAGGTTCTAACTCAGTTTCATTCTAATGTGGGCAGGATTCATTTCTGTCTCTCTTTTTTTCCCAATCCTTGATTTTGGGGAGTCTTCCCTTGAACCGCCAGCCTCACTTCCCAGGCTAGTATCCAAGGTTCAAGCAAATGCCCTTTCAGGGAGACAGACACCCCCTGCTGGCCAGAAAGGCACACAGCACTTTACCCTACACCGGACTAGAATCCCAGGCTAATAGACCAGAATGCCCTTTCAGTGGCAGACAGGACCCATGGACAGAGTATGAGTCCTGCGTCATGTGCAGCTAACCACTTCACAGGACACAAAATGCCCATGAATCTGGTCCCTCTTCCAATCCCATGCCTGAGGACCCTAGGCCCTGCCCCAGGACTGCCGACATAGCCAGACAGGGCACTGCCCACAGTCCTCACCTCCCAGGCCTGTGCAGCCCCACCCTGGACTCACTTGATACAGCCAATGGCAACCTGCGCAAGAGGATAAAGCAGGGGCTGCAGGGCCTCACTGGAGCCGAGGACACTCAGGACGCGGCACCACAGGTAGAGGCAGTGGATGTACTGCCAGTTGTATACCGACTGGTGTGTCTCCTGGTCAGAGTGAATCCCACACTGAGGCCCAGCTCCCTGCCAGCAGCACTGTGTGCCTACCCCACCCACAGCCCCCACCAAGGTGCAAGGCCGGGCTGGGCACCTTCTTGCCAGTGGTCATGGCGTTGCGCAGGTGGATGGCGAGCTGGCGGATGTAGAGGAAGGCATGCTGGTAGGAGATGCTGGGATCCAGGGCAAGCAGCTCGGTCAGCGTTCGCTGCATGAAGCTGATGAGGGGCAGGGTGCTGGCAGAGGTGAACTTGCAATTCTTCACATACATGATGTACATTTGCTGCCGCAGAGACCCCAGTCAGGGCCATCTGAGCTCCCACTGCCCAGATGCTCCAAGCCATCTGCCAACCCCTGGCTTCCCCTCAGACCTGCTGCCCCACACAGGGACCACACCCTCACATCCCCCAACTCAGGCCTCCAAGGCTGCTCAGTCTGCATGCCTGTGTCCAACCAGTGTACCCACCAGCCCCAGGGACACACCCTAAGCTGTGCAGAGGGGGTCTAACAAGAAAGGTACATAGTAAGGGAGGGGTGAGCTGATAAAGAGGCAAGAAGACTATCAAAGGCCTAGGAGGGGGTTCCAGAAGCCCTGTGATTGGTTGGGCCACCCTGGGTCTGGAGCCAGGCAGGAAGGTTTGGATCTCGGCTGTGACTTCAGACTTGCTTCTATTCTCCATCTACAATGTCCTTGTCCAGAAAGAGAAGTCTCCATCAGGGAGAGCTAAAGTCCAGATAGAGCCCAGGAAGTTGCAGGGCTCCTATTCCCATTACCAACCCCAACCTCCTGGTGAGGACACCATGACCTAAAGGCCCTGATCTGCCCAGAGCCACAGTGCCAGGGACCAGCAAGGGCACAGCCACAAAGGCAACCTGCTAGGCCCCCAGGATGATTCCCAGCACTAACACTGACAGAGAGATGTGTACCTTCAGGACAGGACTCAGGAAAATGTCCTTCTTCTGTCGACAAACTCTAACAAGGACCAGGAAGGCCAACACCCGCAGGGACTCCTCACCAGTGCTCCACAGAATCACCATCCTCTAAGGAGAGGACACATCACTGCTTCTCCCAGCCCCCTTACCCAGGACCCTGCCAGGGCCACCACAACCCTCTCAAGCCAGGTCAAAAGTTCCTATGATCACCTGCTGGGCAACAGCCGTTTCTGCTTCAGAGAAAAGTTGTGAGTATAACAGAGAAAAATCAAAGTGCAGAACAAAGCACCTTATACTCCGTGAAGACAGAACCGTGAGACCCTGCCTTGACTGTCAGGCACATGTACCAACACACTGAGGTCAAAATGAGAATCACATGTTCTAACCCTGAGATGCCAGTACACATGTTGTCTCCAAGGGACCTCTCCTCAAGTCCCTGAACCAATCCACGGGAAGAGAGCAGTCAGTGGGGAACTCACCACAGCACACACAGGGGAGGAGTGCCCACCTTGAGCAGCACACGGCACTGCTTGGGGAAGGTCAGGTAGTAGGGTACCAGGCTGTTGACATGCCGCAGGACTGCTGCCAACACCACGGCTTCTGCCAGACAGGTCACCAGCTAAGGAAGCAGGGGAAATAATGAGGCCCCAAACTCACCTCCTGAGTCAGGCACAAAGAAACACTGGACCATGGGACATGGCAGCCCCTTGCCTGTGACAAAGGCTCTCATGCCTGCCCTCCACTCCCGCCAGAACAGTACCTGCATGAGCGCACTCAGGTATGCCTTGACATCCACACGGAACTTCCCCCAGAGCGCACTGCTGGACGGCTGCAGCACCCTGCAGAAACTGAGACTGCCTCAGCCTATTCTCAGCCTATTCACACCCTGCCCAGCACCTCAAACACCAGAGCAGATTCCCAACTCTCTCCACAAAAAGCTTAGAGTTCCACAGCTGGCAAACACAGGAGCTCATAAAAACTTCTCGATGGTGCTACAGACCCAGGCCTACAGGAAACAGCAGTGGCCCCATCACAGCCATGCCTGTGGCTGAACCACAGGGCTACTGCCCCACTGTCCTGACTCCCAGCCTCCCTGAAGGACTCCCAGGCCCAGTCACCTCTCTCAGACGTGACCTTCTTCTGGGCCCCGTTAAGCGTTGCACCTGAACTCTGCAGCCAGCCTCTGGGGCCAAACCATGTCCCACTCATTACTGCTGGCTGGTGTCTTTGGTTCACATGTACCATATACCCAGCCATGCGCATCTATAAACTCAGTTTCACTTAGAACCCCAGACCTTTAGCCATGCCAAACACTGAACACCTGGCAACTGTGCCTGAGTGTCTGCGGTTGAGTCCCATACTAGCTGCTCGCTGAAATCTGCTGAAAAGCTGCAAGAAACAAGGGCAGGGGCCCTTCTGCTGCCATCTCCCCACCTCACCTCCAAGTGCTAACATCACCTCCGCTTCCTTTGAAAGGTATCCCTGAGGCAAGTTCAACTCTCCAGACCCTTACTGCTTCAAGATCACAAGGCGGCTCAGTCTCCCAGCCTCACCATGCCCCTCACTGTACAGTCACTTTGCTGTGCTTTGCTCAAGACCTTCCACATCCTCTGTCCCAGAACCAACCAGGCTCCTGCCTATATGCACACACACTTCTCACAAACAGGCCAAACAGATGTCAAGGAGCATGGACAGGACTCATGTCCACAGTGGAAGGAGAGCATAAGCCTGGGCTTAGGAAAGTCAAGACCAATAACAAGCCCATACCAAGCTCCCAAGAAATCCTACCCAGAGAATTTCTTTCCTAGAAGGGAGAAATTAGGCCCACTCCAACTGGCCTGAGTGCTACCCCCACAAAGAGCCCTTCATGCCCCTGACCTCTCAGAGGCCTGCAAGCCTGTGCCCCTCCTGCAGAGCAAGCCTGATCCTATCCACCCTCTCACCTGTTGCTGTCTATTGGTGCCTTTCCAAACAGCTGCTTCTGGAGGTAGCCAAAGAGGTCTCTGACACAGAAGGTAACCAGTGCATTGAACACTGCAAGAAAAAGATACAGATGTCATTGACGGGACAGAACATGCAGCCAAGCCTGACCCAGGTCCCTGGTCTCTACTCACCAGCACTGTCTGAGACCTGGAATCTGCAGTCCTCAGCCCCTTCCTGGTCTCCCTGGGTGGTGGCCACAGCAGCTCGGAACGCCTGCACAACTTCATGAAACAGCTTGGCAGTGAGATGCTGCTAAAAGGGCAAGAGACCAAGAACGCTGAGGGTGCAGCCGGCCACAAAGGGAAGCACAAGAACTGGTTAGGGCCAAGACCCTACTCAATGAGGAGCCTCTTACCCACAATCTCAAATACAGTGCAGAGGTGGGGGCACAGTCACTGAGGCATGCATCAGCAACAAAAATGGAGACAAGTTCTAATCACTCTGGAAGCACATGAAGTCTGCCTCAGGAGCCCCAGGGGAAAGGACTAAGAGTCTGGATCAAGGACCATGGCCAATTCTAAATGGTATCTGGAGATCTCTCCATATATATATATACACATTTTTGGAACTGGGGATCGAACCCAGGTCCTTACCCTTGGGCAGCAGGCGGTGAAACCACTGAGCTAAATCCCCAGCTCCCCAAATTATATATTGATGGCAGTTAGCAGTGAAGTTCTTGAGAAATAATTAGGACTAGATAAGATCGTAAGTATGGAATACCTATGATGGCATCAGTGGCTACATAAGTGGAAAAGTTAGGTCTAGGTGTGAACCTCACTGGTAGACTGCTTGCCTAGCATATGTGGGACCTTGGGTTTGGTTCCCAGCACCAGCAGAAAAAAAAAAGAGAGAGAGAGAGACAGTACTCTTGCTGTATTGATACACAGCACAGAACCTTCACCAGGTGAAGCACCATGCTCCTGGATTTACCAGGCTCAACAACTACAAGTCAAATAAATATATTTTCTTTGCAAATTACTTTGCCTATAGCATTCCAACACAGAAATAGAGAACATTAAGACACAAACACTATGCCCAACACAGTGGCCTGACTTCAAAGGAGCAGGCAGAGCCCCTGAACTCTTGACTAAAGGAGAGGATGCTTTCTGGGTAGTCTAGTACTCAAAAAGTATACACATGAGCTTGTTGCTTTGTTATTGTCTGTCTGCCATCAACTGTTGTCCCTCTGTCATCCTGCCTTGGAGGCAGCTGATTATGGACTGAAACCTCTATGAACTGTAAGTCAAATAAACCTTTCCACCTTTAAAAGAAAAAGAAAAAAAAAAAAGAATACACAGGATTATTTGCTGCTGCTCAGAGAAAGATCTTCTTACCTGGAGAGCTATGGATACCACAAATGGGACAAAGGCAGAGATTCTGGGGGAAGGAGATTTTCTCTCACCTTTGCTGCCTGCTTCCACTGCTCAACCATGCCAAGGGTCACAGGAGTAGATTCATTCTTCTTCCCCTGCAGTCCTCTGGGCACTCTGTCTCCATCCTCCCCTCCATCATCCTCTTCACTTGCTTCCTGCACCAGACACAGAAGGGCCAAGCTGGGCCAGGGTGTAACAGGCACAATGCCCATTGCCCAGGTCTTCCCAGGCCTCACCTCCAGTGCATCCGGCAGAGAGTGGAACTGCTCGTCTCCCTCCTCAGAGCTATCTGAGTCACTGAAATTCAGTAGGCTCTGGTCATTCTCCTGCAGGAACTTGTAGAACTCAGGGTCTTTGTCCTTCAGCCGAGAGAGCTGGTCTTTGTGCTCAGAGGCACGGCCTTTATGCCTGCTAAGGGGGGCGGGGGGGGGGGTGGTCAGTAAACGCCCCAGGAAAACAGGACACGAGGAGACAGCTCCAACATGCTGGTGTCCTCAGACATGGTTAGTCCACTCCCTCAGCCAACAACTAGACAAGGAGATTCACAGGTGATTAAGTTTTCAGCAGGCTCATCTCTTCAAGACTAGCCTCTAGACAATGCTTAAACAAATGCATCTCAACTCAACACACGCTCTCCACCTTTGCTCTCTCCAGTCCTGCTGTACCCAAACCATGCTCTATCCCAGCTGCAGGAACTTGCCATTAGTGCACATCAGCAACACCTTCAAAGCTACACATGCCTCTTCTCATACCACCACGTCTCTCAATTCTTTAACTGCCTCTGGTCCACTTACAACCCTTCTCGGCACAGCAACCGAAGTGACTCTTTTTACCTGCTCAAGCTCCAAGGTGACTTGCCACCCTACCAGAAGATCGTCTGTGGACCTGGCCTCTAGCCCCCTCTCCTGGTACATCTCCTTCACGACCCGCCTCCTTGTTTACCTCAAGGACCTTACTGCTCCTGCTCTGCTGCCTGCACTGCTGGATCCCTCGCATCCTCATCCAGCGTCGCCCTCCCACACCTCTTCTGCCCCCTTTAACGTGACGAGCAACTCTCACTCCAGTCTCTTCCGTTTTATCACGCCGACCATGACACTCACCTCCTAACATGGTACACACTGATTTACACAAGGCTGAGTGAGGTCTCCTGGGTCAGAAGCGGTCTTCTCCATTATCCACCTCCAGAAAAGGCCTACCCTTGAGCGGAGGGGCCGCGAGCGGCCACCCGCGATCGACCCGGGCCAAGAGCCTGAGGAAGAGACGCCCGCTCACCTAGCCGTGGCGCCCCGGTCCGGCCCACACGAGTTCCAGGCAGTTCCGCGTTCGTGGGTTCCGGGTATCGCCGCCTCCGGAGCTCCTTCAGGCTCCGACTCCGACTCGGAATCAAAACCCGAAGCAAGAAACTCGTCCACCGTCAACTCCGCCAGGCGCCTGCGGGTCACAGTGGAGTCACAGCTACCCATCAGCCCGCTAGCCCCCGCCCCGGTAGGGGGGCGAGGAAAAGCCCCAGAATACAGGAGCCCACCGGGAGGACCGCAGGGCCATGGGGCACACAAACCTCTTTCGGCCACGCGCCGCCATGACGTCGAGAGCGCAATGTGCGCCACACTTCCGGCCCCAGAATGCCAAGCGCTCGCAGCACCTCCTCCGGGCCGGCCCCCTCCCGCCCCTTTCCCCGCCCCTCCCCGCCCACACCAGATGGCTCTAGGGATCTCCGACCGCGGGCCGGCAGTGTCCAGGCGGGAGGGCAAGTTCGCACCCTCAGTTTGGTTGGCGAGATCCTTACAGCCCCAGCACTCATTCGCCCTACGTGGGCCAGACGGCCGCTCGCGGCTCTGTAAGACGCCGTAATAACGGTTCCCACCTGGGGAAACGAGGCCAGGGCGTCCCGCCCAGCCCTGATGCATAGCAGTGACAAGAAACAAACCAAACGTTCAACAACAGGAAGTGCTATACAAAGATTGCTCACAAATCAATAAGGACAAGATCAGGGTCTCGTGGGGAAGACAGAAACGCAGCCCATGACGTTACGCAGGAAGTTCGCCAAAGATCCAACGCCTGGTAGCCAGGCTGGCCTCCTCTGATATCTCCTGGGCAGGGCCACACCGTGAGTGTAGAGCCCCGCGCTCCCCTGCCGCCCAAAGAGCCAGGTTCCGAGCCCGTTCGAGAGAGACCCTGAAGGCCCTCGGGTCTGGACCGCCGATCCTACGGCCAGCAGTGCCCAGCGCGAGGTCTGGAGCGGCAGACTGAGCGGTGCGAGCCGTCTGGGGTAGGCGGGGGAGGGACGCGGGTCCCGGAGGCGGAGCGGGCGGCGCCGAGAAACAGCGGCTGAGAGAGGCGGGAGCGCGACGCGGACTGGCCGCGGAGCACCCCTCCGCCCGGCGGTGCATCGCTCCTCCTGCGCCCCGCGGCTTGGCGGAGGGTCGGACTCCCGAGGTAATGCAGCCGCGCGGCGAGCGCCCGGCCGGCAGGACGCAGAGCCCGGAGCACGGCAGCCCGGGGCCCGGGCCCGAGGCGCCGCCGCCGCCACCGCCGCCGCCCGCGTGAGTGGGGCCGAGAAGCGGGCGGATGAGCGGAGGGACTGGCGAGGGTGCCCAGCTGCCGCCGCGGGCGCCACGCAGCCCGAGCCTGCGGTCCGGGAGGGCCGGCCCCTCCCGCCGCCTGGTGTCCACCCTCAGAATGAGGCGCTGGGCGGTGCGGGCGGAGTGGGGTCCGAGGCCCGCTACGCGCTGGGGACAGCGGGGTGGGAGCACGCGTCGAATGGGGCCTGCAGTGGGCAGAGAGGCTGGACAGGTCACCAGGGCTCAGGGCGCCAGGTCCCGGCTCCACCAGTTGGGAGAGGGTTTGAAGAAGAGGAAGTCCTGAATGAGAGGGTGGGGTCAGCGACAAGGTGTCCGCGATGGAGAAGGGCATGGGCTGCTGGCCGTGCGCTGGGACGGCTGGAGCGATGGCTGCCCCCTGGCCGCCTTGGCTACATCCAGAGGTCGAAAGGGTGAGGTGAGCTGCTCTGGAGAGCACACTTGACCTGGCCCTGCCTGCCTGCAGCCCCGAGGCAGAGCGTGCCAGGCCCAGGCAGGCCCGGCCCCCAGCCCCCATGGAGGGAGCCATGCAGCTGCTGAGCCGGGAGGGCCACAGTGTGGCCCACAACTCCAAGCGGCACTACCACGACGCCTTCGTAGCCATGAGCCGCATGCGGCAGCGCGGCCTCCTGTGTGACATCGTCCTGCACGTGGCCGCCAAGGAGATCCGTGCACACAAGGTGGTGCTGGCCTCCTGCAGCCCCTACTTCCACGCCATGTTCACAAGCAAGTACTTGTTCGGGCGGCACACAGGGCTTCCTACAGCCTGCAGGCGGATACCGACCTGACCCGTTCTCTTGTCCCCGCAGATGAGATGAGTGAGAGCCGCCAAACACATGTGACACTGCATGACATCGACCCTCAGGCCTTGGATCAACTGGTGCAGTTTGCATACACAGCTGAGATTGTGGTGGGCGAGGGCAATGTGCAGGTGAGGCTGCTGCCACCCTCTAAGGCAGTCTCCTTAGTCTTCCCAGGGCCCTGTCCCTAGAGGCCATCCCCACCTCTCTCAGGTCCTCTGTGCTTCCCCTGCACCCTTCTGCCTCACCCTCACTTCCATGGCTGCAGACACTGCTCCCTGCCGCCAGCCTTCTGCAGCTGAACGGTGTCAGAGATGCGTGCTGCAAGTTTCTGCTGAGTCAGCTGGACCCCTCCAACTGCCTGGGAATCCGGGGCTTTGCCGACACACACTCGTGCAGTGACCTACTCAAAGCAGCACACAGGTACGTGCTGCAGCACTTCGTGGACGTGGCCAAGACCGAGGAATTCATGCTCTTGCCACTGAAGCAGGTAACGTGCCAGCTGGGGTGCAGCTCAAACCATGCCCCAGCCCCAACCCAGACAACAGAGCCCTGGTAACCAGCCTCATGTCCCTTGTGCCCACCTCCGGGCCCCCATCCGCACCATGTCGTTACCAGGGCTCTGAGATCCTGTCCCCAACTTTCCTGATTCCACCAGACCTTTGCCCCGTTCTGTCCTCAACACGTCCCTGCCAGTAATCCCCACTTCCTGGTGTTTCACCACTGTGACCACTGGATTTAGGCTCCCCTGGAAACCAAATCTGTGCCTCCTGACCGGCTCGGCCCCTCCCTGTAGAAACACTGAGCCCCTGGCTGGAACTTCCTTCCCAGGCACTTTCAGGGCTCCCTGGGCACACAGGACCCTCCCCAGGTCTCAGGTCTGAGGGCCCCCACCTCCAGGTGCTGGAATTGGTCTCTAGCGACAGCCTGAATGTGCCTTCAGAGGAAGACGTTTACCGCGCAGTCCTGAGCTGGGTTAAACACGATGTGGACACTCGGAGGCAACACGTCCCCCGGGTGAGGCCAGGCCCTGAGGTTCCCATGGTGTCGGGAGGGACACGGGTGACTGAGACCTGGGTGTGCCTCATGGAGCCCCTGGCCTCTCCCGTCAGGGACCCCACGGCAGGCGGGGGCAAGAGCAGCCACTTGGAGAACCCATCATGCAGATGACGTGGGCTTGCAAGCTGGGGCTCTCACCCTGGAGGGAGTGTGCCTCGGGGTCTCCCTGACCTTGGCTCTCCCTGCGCCAGCTGATGAAGTGTGTGCGGCTGCCCCTTCTGAGCCGTGACTTTCTGCTGGGCCACGTGGATGCTGAGAGCCTTGTGCGCCATCATCCTGACTGCAAAGACCTGCTCATTGAGGCCCTCAAGTTCCACCTGCTGCCCGAGCAGAGGGGCGTTCTAGGCACCAGCCGCACTCGGCCCCGGCGCTGTGAGGGTGCCGGCCCTGTGCTCTTTGCCGTGGGTATGCCCACCTGGCCCCTTCTCCTTCATGTTGCTGCCCTGAGCTTTCCATCCCCGCACCCAGCACAAGCCCAGCTCGTACTGCTCTGCTCTGCCCTCCTCCTCCATCCAGGGGCCTCTCGAGGGTCTGTGAGGGCTGAGCCACCAGTGTAACCCAGTCCCTGTGTCTTCTCATCGTGGACACCCATGCCCTTGCCCTCCAGCTGTTCTAGAGTCTCTTCCACTCGTTGCCTACCTGGGGCCCTCCTGCCCTTTGACTCCTCACCAGGTGGTGGGAGCCTATTTGCCATCCATGGGGACTGTGAAGCATATGACACCCGAACTGACCGCTGGCATGTGGTGGCTTCCATGTCTACACGTCGAGCCAGGGTGGGAGTGGCTGCTGTTGGAAACAGGCTGTACGCTGTGGGCGGGTAAGCCTAGAGGTCACTCTTGGGTGGGGGCTCTGCACATGGGTGCTAGGCCAGCTGTGACCAGTAATGGAACCCTTTCCCAGCTACGATGGGACCTCAGACCTGGCTACTGCGGAGTCATATGACCCTGTGACCAATACATGGCAGCCCGAGGTGTCCATGGGCACAAGGCGAAGCTGTCTGGGTGTAGCTGCCCTGCACGGGCTTCTGTACGCGGCTGGCGGCTATGACGGGGCCTCCTGCCTCAACAGGTAATAGCTGGGGTTGAGGCCTCAGTGGCCTCACAGGGTGGCTCAGCTGCAGGAAGCGAGGCTATCGCATCCGCCTGGAGGAATAAGTTCCACCTATCCCAGGCCACAGGGTCCCCAAGGCTTCTTCACTCAGGCCACAGCAGCACCAAAGCCAAGGCTCTTTGCTGCCCCTTTTTTTCTCTGGAGCCCTCTCTTCCAGTCCAGGGGCTGGCCTCAGGGTGGCATTTGCGCAGGATCATGCAGGCCCATGTGATCTGTGCCAACCCGCAAGCCTTGCTGTCTGCTGTGGTAAGACTCTGATGGCAGAGTTTTGTGGTGCCAGCAGGGGGTTTCAGCCACTCCCTGGGAGGACAGACCCAGGGCAGGGTGACTTCTCTCTCCTGGCTGATGGTCAGCAGCCATCTGGTCCCCACAGTGCTGAACGCTATGACCCCCTGACGGGAACGTGGACATCCATTGCTGCCATGAGCACCAGGAGGCGCTATGTGCGTGTGGCCACACTCGGTGGGTAACAGGGCCTGCTTTCTATGCGTCCACCCTTCTTCCTGCCCTCACCCCACAGCCAGCAGGAGCACCAGGGTGTGTTGTCTTCCTGCAGATGGGAACCTGTATGCCGTGGGTGGCTATGACAGCTCCTCACACCTGGCCACTGTGGAGAAGTATGAGCCCCAGGTGCAGAGCGCACTCCAGTGATGACCACCCCTCCCCAGTGCTCCCGGGGGTGGTCCCGCCCCAAAGTGGGTGCTCTTAGTGGGAGGGATGCCCTTGTGGGCTCAGCCTCCAACCTGCACTCTCACCACTGCAGGTGAACTCATGGACCCCCGTGGCCTCCATGCTGAGCAGGCGAAGCTCTGCTGGCGTGGCAGTGCTAGAAGGCGCCCTGTACGTGGCAGGGGGAAATGATGGCACCAGCTGTCTCAACTCAGTGGAGAGATACAGCCCCAAGGCTGGGGCCTGGGAGAGCGTGGCGCCCATGAACATCCGCAGGTCTGAAGTCAGGGCGGTCGGTGGGCAGCTCCCGCCACCACAGAGGGCAGTGCTGGGCGTGTGCCACTGGGGGGAGCTGTTCTCCCAGCCCGGCCCCACCCCAGGCTCCCAGCTTGAGCCCCATCCCTCCGGCAGCTCCCCTCCTGGTCCTTGCCCAGGCTCACTGTGGTCCTCCCACCCCCAGGAGCACGCACGACTTGGTGGCCATGGATGGATGGCTATATGCCGTGGGGGGCAACGACGGCAGCTCCAGCCTCAACTCCATTGAGAAGTACAACCCGAGGACCAACAAATGGGTGGCCGCCTCCTGCATGTTCACACGGCGCAGCAGCGTGGGTGTGGCAGTGCTGGAGCTGCTCAACTTCCCACCGCCGTCCTCACCGACGCTCTCCGTGTCCTCCACCAGCCTCTGACCTGCGGTACGGACCGCAAGAGGCCCCACATGCCTTAAGCCCCACAGGGTGCCCCTGTACCTCCTTGTCCCCCGGCTGCATGCCGGAGACAGGGTCCACAGCTCCCACCAGGGACGTCCTGCACCGTCTGTCCATGTCTGCATTCATTCCTCCGTGTTTGTTTGTATGTGTGCCGTTTATTTATTGATCAACTGATTATTTATTGATGGACAAGCAGCACTGTAGCTACCAGTTTGTATGTTTACTCTCCAAGCATGGCTGCTCTCCAGAGTTTCCTCCCACTTCCTGCCCGGGCCAGTAGGAGTGATGAGGGACACTCCCTGCAGGAGGGTTAGGAGCAGGAAGGGGTTGGAGGCTTTCACAAGCAGGTGCAGACCCCTAGCCCATGCTTTGCACAGTGCCCTTATCTGGCCCAGCCAAGGGCCGTCCCTGGGAAGGGCACAAAGCAGGCTTCTTGTGTGTCTTGTCTGCAGCTGGTGTCTTTTCTGGATCTTGCATGGGGCTGGGCACACATATGCACTCAGACCCCACACAGCAATATGAGCCAACTTGAACAATAAACATGCTTCTCGGGCTGCATGGGTCAGAGGCTCTGTCCATCTCTGGCCCCTTCTGCTGCCTTGTGGGGCCACAGCACAGCTAGGGTCCTGTCAGCCTAGGGAGAGGGCCCATGGGCTGAGTTACTGCGTTAGTGTCAGAGCTGCAAGGCTGCATGTAGCACCGGGGGGGGGGGGGGGGCGGGCTGTGGTGTTCCCTGTGACCGCCACAGTTGGCTGCTGTCCTGGTCCTCAGAGGCTCCTGTCACACTCCAGCTTCTGGAGTTGGGAGTGCAAGTGGATACAAGCTCCCCACCTCACCAACACTACGCTAGGCACCTGGGAAGCCTGTGGCCACCTTCCTGTATTTGGTGAAGCCTTAGGGACCCTGACTTCATCCTTGGGTGAGGACTGACCCCAGCTAAGAGGAGCTAGGGGAAGGTCTTGGCTTCCCCTTCCCCATGCCATGGCAGCTGAGCGTCGTAGACACATCCCTACCACTGGTGACTCAGAGACCAACTGGAATTATGGAAACAGGATGTGTACTCAGGGGGAGGGGTTCCTGGGTTCACCAAGTTCCAGTGCCCAGGTACTCCTGGCCTGGATACAGGCAGCAGGCTCACAGACCGAGCCCAGTGGCCCCTCCTGTCTAGGCCCGAGGCTGAGGTGGAGGCTGTTGTCCCCATCAGAGAAGATGTCCTCTCCCTCCTGCCCCAACCTCTGCCAGCCCCTGTGTGGAAAGAGGCCATCCCTGGAAGTCTGGGCTCCAGCAGGCCAATCCTCCCCCAAAAGGCCCCTCCCTGCCCAGCCCCTGGTTGGGGCAGAACATCCACAGCCCCGCCTGCCGTGGGGAGGCGGGAGCAAGAGCGTCCTGCAGGACCCAAAACCGGCAAGCAGCTCAGCCTGGGCCAGCCACAGCCACCCATGGGGAACAGCCAGTGTGTCCCCCAGGCCCCCAGGAGGCTCCGGGCGTCCTTCTCCAGAAAGCCCTCACTAAAGGGAAAGAGGTGAGAGGCGTGGCCTCAGCCATCCGGACACAGGGGCTCAACCTGTTTCAGCGCCGTGCCATGAGCCCCTTTCCCTTGTCCTCAGAGGAGACAACTCCAGGAAGCTGGCTGGCTTGTTTGATGTGGAGGCTGGCTCCGATGGGGACGCAGCGGCTGACAGGATCTTCTACTACATCCCTGGCACGGTGAGCAGAGGGGCGTGGCCCTCTGGAGTGTCGGCCTCGGTGTGGCTGAGCTTGGGGTCTGAGTGGCTGTGGCTCTTAGGCTGACTGTGTGTGTGACAGTGTGTGCATCATGTCCTCCTGGGCGGGGGTGACGGGACTCAGATCCAAAGTGAGGTGAGGAAGTGGACACTGCCACACCCCGGAGCTCATCTACCGAAAGTCTGGGTGAGATCGAAACTGAGAGGCACTGAGTCAGCCACGAGCAGCTCCACAGGTGGCAGGGTGGGGCCTCCCAGTTGGGAGCCAGGCTGTTAGCCACGCCAAGCCTCAGTGTCTTCCTGGGGTATCCTGCAGGCGGCTGCTGTCGGTATCAGAAAAAGCAGCCCTCTACAGTGGCCACCACCATGTCCCCCACACAACAAGGAAGCAGCCCCAAGGCCCTGTCCACCTCCAGCCCCCCTGGGACTGAGGGCCAGCTGGGGGAGAGACCCAGCCCTTTTCCCAACATGCTGGCATTGGGCTGAGAGGTCTGACAGGAGCCCCCTGACCACTGCAGCCCTCTCCTGAGGAACCATACTGGCCAGGGCGGGTGGGCTCTGCTGCACCCCAGGCTCCAGGAACACAGGGAGAACATATGTGACTCTGGGCCAGGAGCTCAGGCAGAGCTCTCACCCTGCACTCCTGGGGGCAGCTGGCATGGACTTCAAAGCCCACCTCTCCTGCCTGTTTCCTCCAGGCTGGGACACCTGTGCTATCCCCTCCTCCATTCTCTGAGGTCCCAGGGCTCCCCATAGGCAAGTGGCAGCCGCATAAACCATGCTGCCTCAGAGAAGTGGGTGGAAGAGGGTAGCTGGCCTGGCCCAGTTGGGTCCCTCCCGGTGGCCCCATCTCAGATGCTGCCGCTGACTGCTTGGGCCCCATTCCTGCAATAGGACCCTGGGGAAGTCCCCGGAGGCATGGTGGCCCGAGTGCTCCTCCTTTCCCCAGACATCCAGACACAGTAGCTGGAGAAGGGACAGGGCTCAGTGAGGCACAGGGGTCGGGGTGGGTGGGGGGTTGCTGAGGCCAGGCGTAGAGCCATTCCCCTGGGCCCTTCACCTGAGCTCTGTAGTGGATTGTGGACCTCTGCAATGACTTGGCCTTGGCACATCTCCAAGTTGAGTCCTCACCAGGGCCCCAGGGCTGAGCCTGGGCTGCAGGACCAACTGCATAGCCCTTCCTGATTCATGGCATTTTTTTTTTTGGTACCGGGGATCGAACTCTGGACCTTGTGCTTGCGATGCAGGTGGCGGCTCCACTGAGCTAAATCCCCAGCCCTCGTGGCCTATTTTTCACAGCTGCCATCCCAGAGTCAGTTCCCACACTGGGTGTGGATGCAGGAGGCCTCACCCGGAGGCAGGGAGGCCAGGCAGCTGTGTGTTTGTCTGTTCACATTCCTGGACTTACCCAAGAGGTGGCTCAGCTTGGCCAGGACACAGCCCATGCAGGTGGCCCTTGGCATCCCCCAGAGGCACTGTGACCCTGCCCCACTTAGCCTTGTGTAGCCCATTATCACCCATCCCCTATCTGTCCCCTAATCTGACCTCAAACCCCTCATTTACGGAGGACTCTGAGCCCGAGTTGGCTAAATGCGTGGAGGGTGCCCCTCCTTCCCTCCTCAGCAAACATGCGCTACCCACCATCCCCAGAACATCCCAGGCCCTGTCCTAGGCTCTGGGACAGAGCAAGAAACAAAGAAGCAAACAATTTGTCCCCATTCCCATGGGAGAGACAAACAACTGAGAGAGACAGCAAGTGAGCCTGTGCTGAAGAGATGGGGGAGATCTGGGCTAGGCCCCGAGGGGCGGAGTGGAGTTAAGACTGAGGGTCCCAGCAGAAGGAAGAGCAAGAGCGAAGGTCCTGAGACAAGCATGTCCCTGATTCAGAGGGAAGAGAAGGGGAGAGAAGTGGGTGAAAGGCTGGTCCTGGAGACCTCCCCGGCCCCGGCAGGACCTTGGCTTCTGCTGTGAACAGGGTGAAGGCAGGTGCAGTGCCCGCCTGGAGCAGAGTGGCTGGCACGGGCTGTGGAGAGCTGGCTGACAGCTTTTCTGGCCCCGGGTTCGTGGATGACATGTTGGTAGCTCAGTGTGATGAGAATACGTACACCAAAGAAGCTGGCAGAGGTTACAGATCAGGGCCTTTGCTTTTCTGATTTCTGCATCATTTTGGTTTGTTGTAGAACCAGGTATTGAGCATTATCCCCGCCTAGCACCCCAGGCTCCTCCAGATCTGGTGAGGTTAGTAACTAAAAGGCTGCAGAGCATAGGAGGTGATGGAGCTAAGGGTGGCCTCCACTGAGTCCCAGCCTCACTGTCTGCCACTAGACCGGGCAGCTCTAATGTGGGGGAGCTACATGTGCCCACAGGTGTTCCCCTGGGAAAAAGGCTGTAGGTGTGCTAGGGCCTGTGCCTGTGTGTGCTCTTGATGCTTGCATCCTGTGGCTGTGCATGGAGAGACCAGCCCTGTGTGTGTGTTGACTGAGGCTGCTGGCCCCATCGGCCCCTCCCCTGAGTCCCACTCCCCCAGGACATCCCCGGCCCGGAGAGACGGCCAGAAGGCCTAGAGCAGCCATTCCTGAGTGTCTTCAAGAAAGGGCGTCGGCGGGTACCAGTGAGGAACCTGGGCAAGGTCATGCACTACGCCAAGGTGCAGCTGCGGTTCCAGCACAGCCAGGTGGGAGCCGGGGATCCAGGCCAGGTGACAGGCTTGGAGGACCAGCCTCCTGCCATCCCAGGCTGCACCCCAGAACCCCAGACTGCAGCCCTTTTTCCACAGGATGTCAGTGACTGTTTCCTGGAGTTGTTCCCCTCCCACCTCTACTTCCAGGCCCATGGCTCCGACGGCCTCACATTCCAGGTGTGTGTTGGGGAGTGTCCACAGAGGGAAGGCTGGCTGTGTCCCTGGGACTCCACAGCCCTTCCTGTCTTGTGCTTTGGCAGGGGCTGTTGCCACTGTCAGACCTGAGCATCTGCCCACTGGAGGGGTCCAGAGAGCATGGCTTCCAGATCACAGGTGTGCAGCAGGTGCTTCCGTATCCAGGCCCCAGGTCTGCACGCAGCCCTCTGAGAGGGGCCTCCCTGTTGGCTTCCTTGGACTCACCCCCAGCCTGCTCTCTCTTTTGCCCCAGGCCCACTGCCTGCCCCCATCCTCGTTCTCTGCCCCACCGAGGCTGAGCTCAGCAGCTGGCTCTACCACCTGGAGAAGCAGATGGCCCTGGTGGGGGGACTGCAGCACTGCCACACAGCACCCCCGCAGGTCAGTGCCAAGAGCCTCCAGATCCCTGCCCCATCCTGGTCCTCCCTGGCTGCCCTGACCTCTTGTTCCTCAGGGACCCCTGGGCAACGAGCTTCCCTGGATGGCTCCCCAGGGCCGCCTGAGCCGACTGCAGAGGGCATCAGGGCGAGAACCACTGGGTGGTGCCATCTGTGCCTCAAGGGTCAAACTGCAGCACCTGCCCTCCAAGGTGGGTGTGAGGAATGCACGTTGCGGCCGTACTCCTAAGGGAAATGGGTAGGACAGACGTGTGTAAATGCTGAACAGTTCCTCTGGTGTGAAAAACTAAAACTGTAAATGAGGATCAAAATGCATACCTGATATTGGGAAATAGGAAGAAAAGCTCTAAAGGACTAGGGAAGTGGGAGAGCCAGGGAAAGGAAAGAAGGGAAAAGAAAAAATATGAGAAAAGGGAACAACGGAAACAAAGTCTCCGTAAATAAGGAGGGGTGGAGGGGTGAAGGGAGAGCCGGGGAAGGGGAAATAAGAGCCAAGAGACGTCACGTACAGGTGCAGGATCCCAGTGAGGAATGTACCCGTATTGGGTACCTAAAATGGCCCAGTAAACATGTAGAGAAGAGAAGGTGGCGTGCGGGAGTGGGGTAGGGCCGGGCCCGGGTGCCCCAGCCCACTCTGTCCTCTGACTTTCACAGGAGCAGTGGGATCGGCTCTTGGTGCTGTACCCGGAGTCCCTGGCCATCTTCTCTGAGGAGCCAAGTGGGCTCAGCTTTAAGGTGGCTGGGCCTCCTCCACCCTGGCCGCCCAGGGAAGCAGTGGGGGGGGGGGGGCAGCAGCTCAGGAGGAACCTGTGTTTCAGGACCTGTTGGGACAGAGCCCACGGCCCCACCCACCCGTCCCCCTTGCCCTGGTCAGTCTGGTCTCAGCTCTGACCTGGAGGGGTCCCTGGCCCGACCTACCATCTCACCCTAGAGGGCCCTCAGCCACCAACCAGACCATCACCCTGGCTGGGTGCTGTGGGTACAGCTGCTCTGGGAGCCCTCCTTGCCTCCTGGGTACGTGTGCCCCGTGCCTCTGAGCAGCTCTCCCATGCCCAGGGGCATGTGCATGCACATGCATGAACCTGTGTTCTCTGGGCCAAGAGTGTCCTGTGTGCAATCACAGCCTCTGAAAAGCACACATGGGCTTTGCCACCAGGGCCGGGCCCACAAGTGTCTTCCTGCATCTGCCATGGGCTGGTGCCAGCCACCCAGAGACCAAGTAAGGCTGTTCCCGGGACAGAGGGGACTGCCTGGCCTCCTGATGGCCAGAGAAGACAAAGGGGCAGGGCCAGGCTGGAGCTGGGGTTGCCCCACGCTGGGACTGTCCTCACTTGTTGTACCCACAGGGGGAGCTACCACTCAGTGCCATCCACATCAACCTGGAGGAGGAGGAGAAACAGATCCGCTCCTTCCTGATAGAAGGTGCCCTGGGCTCTGCCCCTTTGCCTGGCTGGGCCTAGTGGATGCCTCAGCACCTTACTGGGGCTCTGTGGGTTACACCCCATCCTGCCAGGCCCCTACCTCGTGTCTCTGTGTGCCAGGCCGCCTCATCAACACCATCCGCGTGGTATGTGCCAGCTACGAAGACTACAGCCACTGGCTGCTATGCCTTCGGACTGTCTCCCGCAGAGATGGGGTGCCCTTGCTGCCCAGCCTCGAGAGCCCCCCAGGGCTGCAGGAGCCCACACGGGTGAGGGTCTGAGGGCCCCACAACTCAAGTCCTGGGATCAGAGGCTGGGGCCGGGCATGGGTTGAGGAGATGGATCAGTTACCCACTCACCTCTGGCTGCCCAGCTTGTGGGTGGCAGCCAAGGTTCACTCTCCTCAGATGGATGGACCAGCTGGGACTCAGGGTGCCCGGCACTATGCTCTGCCCGCACCAGCCACTCCCCCCTGAGTCCCGCGTGCCATCCACTGTGGACTGGCCTGCACCTGTGAGTGGCCGAGGAGGCCCCGTGTACTGGGGCCTGGGTCCCATTGTTCCCCATCCCAAGGCTGGGCCCTGACTCCTCAAAAAGGGGGCTCATCCTGGAGGCAACTCTGGGCAGCCTCAGAGAATGGGGAAGGCAGGGAATTCTCTGGAAGGTTCTTGGTCTCCTCAGGATCGGGCCAACCCTGACTGTGCCAGCGTTGGGCAACGGAGGGCAGAGCTGAGACGTGGTGGCAGCAGCCGGTCACCCAGGGGCAAGGCCCAAAGGGAGGCACCTGGCGCATCAGCACCACCGCCCCTGCACCTGGACTTGGCCCAGGTAGGCTCCGGCCGCTCTACCCCCCTCCACCTCCCTGGCTCTGTCCCTCATCCCAGGTCAGTGGTGGTGAACCCATGGCGCGCATCCCACAGAGGGCCTTTTGCATCATTGAAAGCTCTAAAGGGTTCACCATCACTTGCTTAGGTGGTCCTGGAGCCCCCATGGGCCTCTGCTTAGAGGACGGGAGACTCCAGCTTCTTCTGCCTTGAAGACTCTCTCTTCCTTCTCTCCCCTCCAGGTGGGCAGGCCAAAGCTGGAGGGTGGCCCAGAAGCCCCAGAACACTCTCTAGCAGCTCCACACTCCCCGCTCTATGCTGATCCCTATACCCCACCCGCCACCTCCCACCACAAGATCACAGATGTCCGCGGCTGGGATGAGGTCAGTCCTGTGCTGGGCCACAGGGCTGTAGGTGCCGACGGCCTGAGTTCTTCTCAGACTGATTGGAGACCAAGGAGTTTCTGGGCCAGGGGTCCCTGGGCTCCACCATGGGCCCAGCCCAGGGCCTCAGATTAACCGCTTTCCCGACAGTTCCTCAGTGCAATGCAGAGCTCGCCTGGACCTGAGCTTTCAAGCCCGTTCCCCCCGGTTCCTGTGTCCGTGCCTGTCTCCGACCCCAGCTCCAGACTCTCCAGCTGCCCTGGCCCTGCAGATCCCCACTTGTTCTCCAAGAAGGCAGCCTTGCCATCCCGAGCCTCTCGGAGGTACCAAGGCTCCGTCAAGGGCCGGGGGCCTCAGCCCTCAGACTCCCCTCCGCTGGTGAGTTCCAGTCCCTTGGATGAAGGGGTGCACTGTGGGAGTGTGGGGCTCCTAGGAGTCTGAAGGGGAAGGAGAAGAGCAGGAGAGTACGGGACAGGCAGAGATCAGGGACAGGGACTGAGGTCTGCAGGACAGGCAGGGCCTCGGGAGGAAAGAAAGCAGGCCCGGGGCAAAGCAGGAGGGTCTGGCAGGTTTGCCATCTGAACTCCCCAGTTGCCAGACTTGTGGTTTGGGGTTCGCAGGTCTCCCTTACCAGAGAAGGTTCATCCAGCCCCTTGCCACCTCCCCCAGGTGAGTGAGGGTCCGGCTTCCTTCTGGGATGAGCGACAGGGAGTTGGCTCTCTGCAAGCCAACACTTCTCTCCCCACCCCCCACCAGATGGCGAATCCCCCACCTGGAACAAGACTTCATCTCCCTCCAACCAGAAGTGGCCACCGTTTAGGAGGCCTGAGGCAGAGGCAGGGTTCATCCAGTGGATCTGATGGCCCCTTAGCAGGGCTGCCTCTCAGAACCCCAGCCTGCCAGTGCCAGCCCTGCCAGGGGATCCGCAGTGCCCCCAGTACCCTGCTGCCCCACATCAGCTCTGCAGTCAGGGTCTAACCCGAGCAGGCCACGGGTGCCTCCAAACCCTGATGGCAGAGAAGCCCCCCACCCCGCCCCGCCGCCGGCCCTGGCTCCCCAGCTTCACCAGCAGCTGTGGCAGCCAGGAGGAGGTGCCTCATCCCTGGGGACACCCTGGTCAATGTGGCTGGCCACGGCCCAGGGAAGGACACCGGGGAGGTCCTGGAGAGCCACAGTAGCCTCCCCAAATGGAGGAGGGGACCTGATGAGAATGATGGCTGGAGTGGGAGCAGTGCGGTTATGAAGGGCAGAGGGCTGAGCAAACCTGTCGGGGTCAGAGTATGTGAGGGCAGACGGGTCAGAGGCCAGCCAGGTATGAGCTGTTACGTGCAGAGGTTTGAGAGTATGAGTATATGGCAAGGATGGTGAGAGAGCCCTGCACTGCTGGATGTGTAGGGAAGGGCTGGTTAGAGACACTGGTGCCATAAACAAGAAAGGGGAGTTTTTATTGGTTCTGTGTCTTTATGTTCTTGCTGAGTAGCAGGGGGTTCCCACCATCCTGGGGACCCTGTGTTCTGCCTCCGGCATCTGCCCACCGCTCTTTCTTTCTTCTTTTCTTTTTGGTAGCGGGGATCGAACTCGGGACTTTGCCCTTGCGAGGCAGGCAGCCAAACCACTGAGCTGAATGCCCAGCCCCTCCTCTCACTGCTCTTCCACCTTGGGTCTTTCACCTACCTCTCCACCCATCTCTGACTCCTGGAACCATTGTAAGAGCCCAGTCCTTTCATCTGAGGCCACCAAGTTCTCTGTACCCTTGAGTAGGGCTCCCTAGAAGAGCCCAGACCCTGGCCACTGCCCCACCCTGTAGAGACTGCAGGATCTCCTCCAGGCACCTGCTCATCCACTCCAGCTGGCCACAGACCTTGGGCCTCGGGGTGCAGAGGGGCCTGTGAGGCCCCTGCCAGCCCAGCCTGTTATGCACAAGGCGTAATCCCTGGAAAACCACTCCCACCACCTTGGATGCCACCTAGCATGCCCATCCCAGCCCCACCAGACCTGTGCAGCTGCCGCTCTCTGACACTCCTAATTCCAGGGTCCTTTCCTGCAACACACTCCACTGACCTATATGACCAGATGAAACGGAGGATCCCCAGTTAAGTTAGATTTCAGATAAACAAGGAGTTACTTAGTAAAGTATGTCTCGAGTATTACATCTGAAGTCCAAATTTAACTGGGTGCCCTGTGTTTATTCGCTACCTATTAACTAGCTCCCTGCTCATCCTCTACCCACCCAGAATTAAAGTCTCCTCTCCCTTCAGGTGTGGGTAGTGGCCTTGACCTTGGCCCCTGGCTGGCCCCTCATGTGGGGTCCACAGCACCAAGGACACTGGTTCCCTCCTGCGTGCTGTAGATGTCCTGGGTCTCAGGCTGCGGAGGAGGCAACAGCTCATCCTGGACATCTCTGTCCATCTCCTTATCTTGAGTCTTCCTAGACCAGGCCTGGACCTAGGAGCTGTAGCTGGGGCTGGGGCTGGGGCTGGGGCTGGGGCTGGAGCTTCGCCCTCGCCTCACCTCCCGGCGGAAGTAGCGGATAGCGGAAATGGTGCCAATATTGGCCAGCAAGACTGCAAGGGAAGCACAAGGTCTCCTGGGCGCCAGCTCCAGCCCACATGACTGATCTAGTCCTCAAAGGGCAGGACAGCCAGCGGGCAAGGGCAGTGGGCTGGATGTGGGCCAGCAACGGGGGAGGTAAGAGTTTGGGAGAAACCTGTGCCTCCCCATGCACCCCCTCCCTACCCGCCCAGCAGGTAAGGCTGGGCATTGTGGCCCCGTGGCCTGGCTTGTGGGCACCAGCCCCCTCTGCCCTGTGGCCTCCAAACCTGTTTTCCAAGCATCCGGGGTTTGTAGATCTGAGGTTCTTACAGCCCATGTGGCAAGGGCTACAAACACCAGGCACATGTCATTCTGACTAAAAGTAAGTGAGGCACGGGGACGCCGGAGCTCTCCTTGGAAAAAGAAGGTCACCCTTAAGTCAGCTGTTCACTGTGAAGCACCTCTGTCCTGAGACATGCCGACCTGGACACGTTTGCCTTAGGACACATCTGTCCTGGGACACATCTGCCCTGGCCATGCCTTCCTGGACATACCTGCCCTAAACACGTCTGCCCTAGGACACACCCACCCAGGACAGGCCTGTCCTGTGACCCTTGTGATGTCTTCCTAGAGGCCCTGGGTAGCATGTCTCAGACTTGAATCAGGATGGTTTGCAGTGTTGCCATTTCCTGGTCTGCAACATACCTCCCAGAGAAGAAGTCAGGTGCCTGCTCCCACCCCCAGCCCTGAAGGCAGCAGGGCCCCGCTGGTTCCCGGGTCTGGCCTGGGCTACCATGTGTGAGCTGTGTCCTGGGACAACTGGAGCTTACCTTTCTCTCTCAGGAGGTCCCCGAGCGCCCCCCCACTGGCCAGGGCCCTAGGATCTTCCCTGCGCTCCCCACATCCCTCCTGGCCTAGCTCCCTGAACAGTGTGTTCTCCGAGCCTGGATGGGCCGAGAGCCTGAGCACCACATACCTGCCTGCTTGGCTGCCAGGCTGAGCTGCTCTGCTCTGGCTGGGCCAGGCTCAGGCGGAGTCCTTGTCCCTATGTTCCTGAGGGGCTCTGAAGTCTGCAGCTGGAGAAGGGGAGTGGGGAGAACCTCACCCCCACACCTGTCCTCCCCGAGGAAGTGTTCGTAGGCCTCAGGGATAGAGAAGGGCACTGGGTTTCCAGGGGGCACAGCTGCTGCAGCGTCAGCTCCTGGAGGCGGAGTGGGGGAGCAGCTCCCCTGGTGCCCCAGCCTCTGGGTGTGGCAGTCCTGGAAGAAGAATTCACATATGTCCGGCCACTGGACATCACCCAGTGCCTGGCTCGCTACTGCCTCCTCACTGGCATCTTCCTCCTCCTCTTCCTCCTCCTCAATGGTATCACAAAAGAAGAACTCATAGGCCTCAGGGAGCGTCACTGCAAAGCAGCTCCCAGGCCCAGTACCTGCGGAAGCAGAGGGAGCAGGGGGTGGCAGGTGCTTGAGGATCCGAGGCTGGGGGGGCCGGGGTCCGACCACCACTGCGTCCCAGGTTGCAGACCCCTCGCGGCCCCTCACTGCCATCCCTGGGGTTGAGGGCCAGGCAGAGGCTGATGAAGGTGGACCTGTAGCCTCTTTCGATCCTGGTTCTTCAGGGCTGGGCACAGCCATGGAGAATCGTACTTTCTTCTTCTTGGGGGCTTGGGCAGGGCCCAGGGGAGGCTCCCCCAAAGCATGTCCAGGAGCCCCTCCAGGCTTCTCTTGATGCCCTCTTGGAGGCACGGTCGTTTGTGTCTCTATCAGACCAGCCCTAGTCTGGAGAACAGGATGCTGGGAGGGCGCTGCAGCCTCAGTCCCAGGGACAGGTGTAGATGCTGCTACAGCAGGCTCAGTCTTGGAAGCAGAATGAGGCAAAGCCCTACTGGGCACAGCCACTGAGACAGGCAGAGGTGAATCTACCTTTGGCTTGGCCATTGGGCCTGCTTTAAGCAGGTCCACATGCAGTCCAGGTGTGGAGTCAGGTGTAGACAGGGCCACATCAGGTTGGGGCTTGGAAGAGGGCATAGACAGAGCTTCATCTGGCTCGGCCATGGAAGCATCTGGATGAGCCTCCTGGACAGGTCGAGAAGCCCTGTGTAACTCAGCTCTGGGGGTCATTCTGATCTGATCTGTACCTTGCTCAGTTATGGGGACAGATGTGGAGAGAGCACCTGCAGAGTTTGGCTGAGGCTTGTTCTGCTGGGCTCCTGCCATGGCCTTTGCTGTCCCAGCCCCAAACCCCTTGCCCCTGGCCCCAGCCAGACCAAGGCTTTCCTCAGCCCTGGCCTCAGGGAGCTTTGGAGATCCTGTTGGGGCCGCAGCAGGCCCTGGCGTGTCTGAGTGTCTGCCCCCCTTGGCCCCCGCTGGACGCCTCTTCTTGCGGTCAGTGCTCCGCAGAGGGGTGTCAGAACTGTTGGGGGACTTTTGAGGGATGGCAGTGTGGCTGGGGGGATTAGAACTCGGGGGGGGCTCACCAGAGGGGCTGGAGGAAGGGCCCTGCAGAAGCCTCTGCATCTCGCCACTGGAATCTACTGACCCTGGAAAGGAGGAGCACTGGTCAGGAAGGGCGGTGCCTGAGCTGACGGACAGCAGAGCTTCAGGCCGTGCGGACGTGCCGGCCCCCTGCTGACTGGCCCCCAGAGCCAGGACAGGCTGCCACTGAGACCCGCTGGCCGGCTGCCAGGTGGCCACACTGTGCTCCTCCTCACAGGCCTTCCAGCCCTTCCCCTGGGCAGCCAGCTGCCCAGTGAGGAGAGGTTGGGGCCCAGGTGGGCTGCTACCACTGCTGTCCCCTTGGTCAATGTCGCTGGAGAAGAGCTCGTCCCCAGAAGCCAGGCCCGCCTGCAAGAGACCACACTCATCAGCAGTGGCCGAGAACTCGGCCCAGTCCTGGTCACTGAGCTGGACACTGTACTGGAAGTTGTCCATCACAGCCAGCAGAGGCTCTGGAGTGGTGACAGGACTTGGGGCCGGATGGGATCTTCAGGTGTCCAGGCTCCAGGCACAAGCCTGCGCATGCTGCCACTGTCCTGTGTGCACTAGCGGGGACCCCCCGCCTGGCTCTCCATCTCCACCTGCAAGAAAGCAGAGCAGCGTCCCAGAGGACAGGCTGTGCTTCTGTCAAATCTACTTTCTTCTGAATTAGAAAATCCCCAACTCTCTCTTTCCCTATTTCCAAATCGGCTCCAAATGGCAACTTTACAATACACATTGTCACAGTCCTAAAATCAAATAGCATTTTACATTAGTGAAGTACACTAAAAACATGACATCTGTCATGTTTGAATTTTTGTTCCCAGAAATGCCATTCCTTCACCTCTCCTGAGATTTTCTGTCAGGTGGGTAAGGCTCTCTTCCTCCACCTCCCTCAGCATAGTCTGTACCAAGGACAACCCACCAGGGGTCAGTTCCTTGGTGATGGTCAACCTGGCCTGTCCCAGGGCGCCCTAGGAGACAGCTGGCCACAGAATGTGGCTGCAGTATCCAGTAGGTGCCCAGCCTTCAGGGTGATGACCTTTCACCAGCCTTGGCTGGGACAGTTTTCCTCTGAGCTCACCAAGGTCACACTGGTGCTGGCTGAGCCAGCTCAGGGTTCAGCAGGAAGGGACTGGGTCTGAGGCTGTGGAGCAGAGATCAGACCCAGAACCCCCAGCTGCCCCTCCTGGTGATCCCCAAGGTCTGCATACCCATCCCAGTCCTGCCTGGCTGCCCAAGGACCCATTCTGCCCCAGCTCAGAGAACCAAAGTGGACAGAGCTGGAGGGGGCCTTCAGCTTCTGCCCCATGGGTGCTGCTCACTGGCCCTTGGTCAGCTACTGCTAGACCCAGGGGGTGGAGGTCACTCTAGCTGGGACAGTCCTGAGCTGGAGATACCCAGAGACCAAAGCACCATGGCTTCCTACCCACGGACCCACGCCCTCCTTTCTGCCCTAGTGAGGCCTCTGTGGGGGTGGCCTGCCCTTCGGACCCTTAGCCAGGACAGAGAAGCTGACCATGTCCTACCTGAGTCTCGGCACCCAGCAGAGCAGTGGAGCAGTGCATCTGAGTGCCTGTCCCAGAGCGGCATGCTGCTGGGCTGGCCCTGGAAGCTCCACCCCCACTGCCAAAAATACCCAGCCCCTGTGCTCACATGTGATCCAGCGTCAGGGCCCAGGCCACAAATAGATAGCATTTGAGGGGCCTCCAGCTACTTGAGGGACTCCTTCCCAGGGCGGACGGAGCCTGGCCCAGGCTGGCACTAGCCAAGGTCACATCAGCTTCCAACCAGAGAATGGCAACCAGTGGTTAGCACTGCACAAGCCCTGCTGTCCCCAGCAGCAAGAAGCCTCCACTCACCCCACCCACTGGGGCCTTGCCTCCCTGGCCTGAACGCCAGGGCTACAGAGCCTCCCCCAGGTCTTGCTGACCCTGTCAGTGGGGTCTGGGGCCAGGTGGGGGCACTCACTGGGTTTGGACCCAGGCCAGAGAGAGGGCAGGAAAGGCCTGGGGTTCTGAGCAGGCACCTCCAGAAGAGGCTGGTGGGCGGCACATCTGTGATGGACCTCCCACCCTGTTTCTGTAAACTTTTCCATCTAAGCGGGTAACCAGGAGGACCCTTCCTTTGGGAGGAGGGTGTTGAACTCAGGGCCTTCTCATTGAGCTTTGTCTCTATCCCTATTTTATTTTTTGTTTGGGGACAGGGTCTAAGTTGCTGGCCTTAAACTTAAACTTTTTTTTTTGGTACCGGGGATCGAACTCAGGTCCTTGCGCTTGCGCAGCAAGCGGCGAAACCACTGAGCTAAATCCCCGGCCCAAACTTAAACTTTTTGATCCTCTTGTCTCAGCCTTTTCAGTAGCTGGGATTATAGGTATGTGCCACTGTACCAGCAGGACATGCATCACCTGTGATGTCTCTTCAGCATTTTTGCCACCATTCTACCCCATGTTAGTCAGCTTTCCCATTCCTGGGACCAAATACCTGACACTCACAATTTAAAGGAGGAAATGGTTTGTTTGGATCCTCCCAGTTTCAGAGGATTCAGTCTCTGGTCAGCCAGCTCCAAGCAGAAAAGACATGGCATAGGGGCGTGGTGGAGGAAGATGCTAACTTAGTGGCAGCTGGGAAACAGAGCAGGGAACCAGTGCCAGAGGGGAAGGTGCCAGGGGCCAGAGGCCAGGGGCCAGACATAGACCCCCAAGGTCATGGCTCTGTGATCCACTGAGACACACCCTAAACCCCTAGGCACCTCCCAAGCCAATCAAGTTCACAAGCTTAATCATCACAGATGTTTGGTTGATTCGCAGTTTGTTATATATTCTGCTCCTTCCTTTCTTTTTTCTGTGTGTGTGTGTGTGTGTGTGTGTGTGTGTGTGTGTGTGTGATATTGAGGGTTTAAACTCAGGCATCAGCGGTGCTCTGCAAGCGCTCATCACTGAGCTACACAGCCAGAATTAACAATGCCTTTTGATGATCCGAAATTTCACATTTTAACCTGGTTTATCAACAATTTCCTTTATGCTTAGCACTTTTTGCTGACCTTTTAAAGAACTCTTTGCCTGCCCTCAAGCCATGAAGAAACCTTGCTTTGTGGGAGCGTGTGTGTGTGTGTGTGTGTGTGTGTGTGTGTCCAAAGTACATTCCCAAGGGAGGAGGGAGAAGAGGTGGAGGGGAGCAGTGATGTTAGACAACACCCTGCATAGAGCTGGACAATTCCATTGTATGGCTTCAATATGAAGCATCTCCCAAAGACCCATATATTAAGGGCTTGATTCCAAGTGCAGTAATGCCCACAGGTGGAGCCCAGAGAGAATCAATGGAACAGAACAGAAGATGCAAAAAACAGCTCCAAGCACACCTTATCTTTGACAAAGGCAGCAAACACCTTCACTGGAAGAAAAACAGCCTCTTCAAAGTACATTCCCAGCCCTTTAGGTTTTTCAACAAAAATTTTAAGAGTTTTAGACAGGGTCTTGCCCAGGCTGGTCTCCAGCTTGTGCTCTTCTGGCCCCCAAGTAGCTGAGATTACAGACACATGCCACCATACCTGGGAAGATGGTCTTTTTAATTTTTTTTGGTTTGGTTTGGGGTTCTTTTTGCAATTTTTTTTTTTTTTTTGGTACTGGGGATCGAACTCGGGACCTTGTGCTTGCAAGGCAGGCAGCAGAACCTCTGAGCTAAATCCCCGGCCCCCCCCTTTTTTTGAGACAAGGTCTCTCTGTGTAGTTCAGGCTAGTGTTGAACTCACTATGTAGCCCAAGGTAGCCTCGAACTCATGGCAATCCTCCTGCCTCAGCCTCCCGAGTGCTGGCATTGCAGGCGTGCACGACCATGCCGGGACTGGCCAGATATTCTTGCTTTAAAAAAAAAAAACTTCATTGTTTTGGTTTTCACACTGGATCAGCACCCACCTGTATCGGTTTTCAGGGGTGGTGGCAGATAGGATCACAGCCCAGTTTTGTTCACATGGGCCTCAGGGACCCCAGCAGACAGTGTCGGCCAGTCACGGCTTGAGAGCACACACATGCAGGGCTGTACACAAGGGCCCAGAGGCGAGCACCCCGCAGACTGTCCTGAGAGGAAAAGGCTTTGAACTGGGCTTGGGGGTGATGAGACCTGATGCAGGCGTTTGGACAATTGCTCTGGCTAACCTGTGGGGATACCAGGTGGCTCCCAGCAGTGGGCAGGGGAGCTGGGGGCAGCAGGATTGAGGGAGAGCAGGGTCTGACCACAGGCATGACTAGGATTGAACAAGGCTCCTGAGGCAAGCTGTCACTGCAGTTGAAGAGCCTTCAGAGGGAAGCCTCTTCCATTCATGAGTCTGGGGTGTAGGGCCAGGGATCTGGGCAGGGCTCTGGCACATCTCAACCCAGGGAGGAGGAACTGCCACCTTGGTAATGCAAGTAGGCAGACACTTTAGCTCTCTGCAGAGGCCGGTAGGTGAGCAGGGGGATGGAAGGAGTGCAGGACAGCGACCCCCTTGGCTCTGGGGAGCTCAGCCTGCTGTGTCCCTGGGGCCACAAGAGGGCGCAAGGGCACACTGGGCCCAGCCCCCCTCAGGGTGGTGGTGGGGGATCGGTCCTGCCCCTTCTGCCCAAGAGAGGGTTGGGGTGAAGATTTCTTGGGGTGCTACCACACCCCCTTTCCTGAAGCCATGCAGCCCCTTGCAAGCACTTGACCTTGAGACAGTCAGTTCTCATTGATAATTACCTTTGAAGGAGCAGTTACTACAAGCCAAGCAGTCTTAAATGTTCTGTGCACACATTAGCTTTGTCTTGTTATTTTTAAATAGTCTTATGGAATTAATACAGAATAAACTACAAATATTTAAAGCATACAATACATTAGACTTTTGTTTGGGGTGGGGGCAGATACTGGGGACTGAACCCAGGGTCTCATGCATGTTAGGCAAGCCCTCTACCATTAAGCTACAGCTCCAACCCTTTTTATTTATTGTATCTATTTTTGTCAGTACTGGGAATTGAACCTAGAATCACTCTATCACTGAACTACTTCAAGCCCTTTTATAATTTTTACTTTGAAAGAGTGTCACACTAAGATTGCCCAGGCTGGACTTGAACTTGTGATCCCTCTGTCTTCACTTGATCTTAGCCAAAAGGCTGAGAAGCGATGAGATCCCTCTGTCTTGTCCTCGTGTGTAGCTGGGACTACAGGCATGTGCCACCAGCAGTAGTTCTTACTTTTGATGAAGCCAAATTTGTCCACTTTCCTTTCATGCGTTATTCTTTTGGTCTTCTAAGATATTTTTGCCTAACTTTGTATGAGGTAAAGATCCAGGTTAATTCATTTTTCCACGGATGCCCAATTGTTCCTGAACCTCTGGCTCAAAGACTCTCCTTTCTCCACTGAACTGTCTTTGCAACTTTGTCAAATATCAATTGGCCATATATGTACAGTGGGTCTATTTCTGGAGGACTAAGTCAACTTTTTTTATGTTTAATATTCCAGGTTGGCCTTGAACTCACTGTGTAGCCCAGGCTGACCTCCACTCACGGAGATCCTCCTGCCCAAGTCTCTCAAGTGCTGGGATTACAGGCATGTGCTACCGTGCCCAACTTTTGTTTCATTTTGAGACAAGGTCTTGCTACCTTGCCCAGGCAGGACTTGTATTTGTCATCCTCCTGCCTCAGCCTCCCAGAGTGTTGAGATTACAGGTGTATGCGCCACACCTGACCACTTTTAGTACTTTAAAGATGTTATTTCACTGTCTTCTCTCTTGCATTGTCCCCATGATAAATCTGTTTCTACTCTATCTTTCATGTTCTGTGTGTAACATGTCTTTTTTTCTCTAGTTGCTTTGCGGGGGGGGAATTAACTACATCATACAATTCACCCACTTAAATTCAGTGGTTTCTAATGTGGTTAAAGAGTTGTACAATTATCATCATAATCAATTTTAGTATTTTCATCACCTCCCACAGAAACCCCATGCCCACAAGCTCTTTCCACACTCCTCTATCAGCTCCAGGGAACCACTGGTCTGTTTTCTACTGATTAGCATACTCTGGACAGTGCATGTAAATGGAATCATCATTACGTGACCATCTGTGACTGCTTTTTTCAAAGCATAATAATTTCAAGGGTGCTCCAAATTATAGTGATGAAGCAGGACTTAGAGAACAGCAAGTCCTTCCCAGCCTCGGGCAGCCCCCCATCAACCCCTCTCCCCCGTAGCTGTCACTCCTTGTTCTGGTACAGATAAAATTAACAACTATGTCCTGTAAATACAGTTCATGACACTGATCTCACATGACTCGTAAGACAGTGTCTTCTTTCGAGGCAAAGTTACGAAACTGCCCTTGTCTTGTTCCAGTAAACTCACTTGCTACGTCACTAGAAACACCACCTCCTTCGACAAAATATACACAAGCTGGAGCTTCTCTTTGTTGAAGGCTCTTCCTTTGGGAGGAGTCCGTTGAGCCCGTGTACACCTTAAACCTGAAATAAAGTCCTCCTGTTCCAGTCCGTGAGTCTCTTGTCTTTTTTTTTTTTTTTTTTTTGGTACCGGGGATCGAGCTCGGGTCCTTGCGCTTGAGCAGCAGGAAGTGAAACCACTGAGCTGAATCCCCAGCCCCCCCATTTATTTTTTGGTATCGGGGATCGAACTCGGGACCTTGTGCCTGTGAATCTGGCGGCGGAACCACTGCGCTAAATCCCCGGCCCAGTCTCTCGTCTTTTAGAGTCTCACAACAGTATGTACCAGTTTCTCATTCCTTTTTATTGTCAAATAATATCCTGTTGTAAGGATACGTCACAATCTATCCATTCATCAGGTGATGGACATTTGAAAGGGGTGGTATTTATTGGGGGGCTGGTATTTGGAGTTGAACCTTTAAGCACCTTCCACCACTGAGATACATCCTGGAAAGCTTGGTGGCTGTCACCTTCCTGCCTGCCTCCTGGAACATCACACCCTAGGGCCACCCCAAGGTGGGCCCTGGGTTCCATCGGTGAACCTGGAAATCTAGATCTCCCGGACCGAGGCGGAGCTTCAACAGGCCCGGGCTAGGGGCGGTGCCAGGGAAGGGCGGACCCAGCTGGGCGGGACAAAGCCCGGAGGGGCGGGGCCTAGGGAAGGGGCGGGGCCTAGGGTAAGGGTTTCGTAGGGCCAGCGTGAGACTCGCAGCCTTCCTGGGACTGAGTGTGCAGGCTCTTAGGAACAAGACTATTCACAAAGAAAACCCCCAAAAAGACAAGGCGGGCCTCTGGAGTTAAATACACTGTGGTACTATAACGGTAGGCTTACAGTCCACAGTGTGGCAGCTCTTAGTGTATAGCAAGACCAGGCCAAGAAGAATGGAGAACGCACCGGAGGCTGGGGCCAAATTTATTACGCGGCGGACTGAGCAGGATTTCTCCACGAAGCGATCCGCCCGGAGCCGGCAGTGAACAGGGTTTATATGGGTTAAGGAAGGGGAGTGGGGATACAGAAGCAAGGCATTTATCATCAGTTCATTGGTGGAGGACGTTACATTTCTTTTACATGATTTGATAGACAAGTACACTGGATACAGACACTTGGGGAACTGAGGGTGGCTCTTTGTCAGTTAGGTCAGCTAGCCGCAGGAAAAACCTTTTTTGCTCGGAAATCGTTTTCCGGCTCAGTACAGTCGGCCAAGCCCGCACTCTAGGACCGGGCGCAGCTCATCCACGGCCCCCCGGGCCCGCCCCGGCCTGCAGCCCCAGCTTGGGCACCGCGGGAGCCTCGCGCAGAGCCGGGAGGCTGGCAGCCAAGTGGCACGGCAGACGCCCTCGCAGCCGGTCAGGAAGCGGCTTGGCCAGGGCCGGTGGAGCGGCGCGACGCTTGCCCAGGAAGGCGAGGTCAGTGCGGAGTCTGGCTGCAGAGCGGCGGGGACTGGAGGGGACGCCCCGGCGGAGACCCTCGCCCCTCCTGCCTCCCAGCACGCCCGGCCGCGCCTCGCCGGTCACCTGCGGGGGCGCAGGTCGCGCAGGCGTCCTACGGTCACCTCCAGGGCGTCAGTCTTCGCCAGTTCCGAGCGGCGGGAGCGCTGGGGGTGGAACTGCGTCATGGGCGCCCCTTCCTGCTCGACCTTCCTCGAGCTCAGGCCTTCGACTCTCCCTTCCGCCCCGCTTATGTCTTTGCTGAGGGAGTCTAGGATGAAGGCGCCGTTTCTCCACGGCCGGCTTGGGGGGTGCGGGTCGGGGAGCAGCTGAATCCCACGCGCTGCTGTCCCTCCCATCCCGGGCCCTCTGCGCGCGCCCCAGACCCACCTTGCAGGGCTCCGCCGCGCAGCAGCACTTGTCTGGGGTGTGCAGCAAGGCGCTCGGCTTTTTTTCCTTCTTTCTTTCTTTTTTTGGTACCGGGGATCGAACTCAGGACCTTGCGCTTGCGAGGCAGACACAGCGCCGCTGAGTTAAATCCCAGGCCCACGGCGCTCGGTTTCTTTGCAGGGTGTGCTGCTCCTCGGCCCAGTACCGAGCGCTCCGCGCCCTCTGCAGGGTCCCAGCCCAACCCGCGCGGCGCCCGCTATTTAAGGCCCATCCGCCACAGGGTGTGTGAACCCGGGCGGGCGTCCTTTCCCACGCCTGCGCCTGCCAATGGGCGCGACTCCCCTCTTCTCCCAGCTCGCCCCGCCCAGCATCAGTTACGACCCCCCTCCTCGGACCGCGGAGCTCCGCCAGGCGACCCGCACCCCTCCTACCAGCGCCTTCGCGCTGGAAATCGCCCGTCCACGAGCTCGGAGCAGCGTCTAGCGTGGGCCTGCGGAGCAGGGCCGGACGAGCTCCCCACCTGGTGGGCACTGGGCTGCAGAGAGGCAGATGTCCCAGGCCAGTGGGCAGGCGAGGAGGTCACATAAAGTGACTCCACGGGGTCAAGACATGGAACAGGATGTGAGGATGCCACTGCGCAGGTGGGTGATGTCACAGGGTAATGACAAGCCAGATAGAATGATGTCATGGGGTTAGTGATGTCACATTCTTCTGGGTTACCCAACAGTGACTTGAGCCCTAGCCAAGCAGAGCTGACAAAAAAGTGAGGGCCAAAAGTTAAAACTTTTCTATTGCTTCAGAGAACAGAGTGGAAAAACAGGCTGATTGTTTTCGAGTTTGCTGTTGTTCCACTTTGGTTTACAGCAGGATACCCCTGACTTTGGAGGGCTCAGATCCAGGCTTTCTGCTGCATCCACTCAAAGAAGGGCTTGCTGGGGCCCCTGAGCCTTGGGCTGCAGACCCCCCTGGTGCTCCTGATCCAGGTGGGGGCCTGCCTCAAGCAAGCAACAGAATCACCAGCAAGCCTGTGGGGTGGGGACTTCAGGGGAGGGCAGCTCTGCACGGCTCCATGGAAACAGCCACATTCCCAGAATCCAGAAGGGGAGGAAAGGGGGGTCAGGCAGGACCAGTAGGGACCTGGGGTTTGTGGGGACAGCCCAAGGCTTCCCAAGCTTTGCAGCTTTTCTTTTTTTCTCCTCCTCCTCTTCCTCTTCCTCTTTTTCTTCTTCTTCTGAGTCAGAGTCTTGCTATGTAGTTTAGGCTGGCCTTGAACTGGCTGTGTAGCCCAGGCTGTGCTTGAACTCACAGCCTCCTGAGTGCTGGGATTACGGGCATGCACCACCATGCCCAGTTCTGAGTGAAACAGCTGATGTGCTGAAGGGTCACCTCATCTACCAAATGTCTGCATCTCTGCCCCAATACTTGTTCCCTATCCCTGGCTTTAAGGAGCCTCTGAGCCCATTCCTGGCCCCTCCAGGGCACTGAAGTGGGGTGAGGGTCTCAGGATTGACAACAAGGCTGGCTGTCACTCTTGAGCTGCCAATTCCCCTTTGGCCTCAGATAAATGTGAGGAGCCAGGTGACCCTGCCAGCCCAGAAAGCCCCTCATAGTTGGGACCTGGCTCTCCTGTCTCTGCCTCAGCTTGGGCAGGTGGCCAGGACCTGTCCTGCTGTCTGGTACCTTACCATTGCCAGGCTGTCACCCCCTTCTACTTCCCTTCCTCCCTGGGCTGAGCTGAGGGAGAGCTGAGTGCCCCTGCTGGGGCTCTTGTCAGGGCAACTACCTACTGAACTCTCTCAGTTCCCTGGGCTCCAGCTTGGGAACAGGTCTGGGTGGGTCCAGTGAGACAGGTGGGGATGCAGAGCTGAAGGAGTAGCCTTCCCTCCCTCTTGCTCTTCAAAATGGGTAGTCTTCATTTATCCTGTCACCACATTGGTTTGTGGAGGTTGCTGCAAAGAGGAGGTGGAGGCTTCAACTCATCCTCTCCCGGGTTCTGATTCATTGAGGAAAAGAATTGTTGGTGAAGTGACCACGTGGGAACATGGCTGAGTCCAGGCTGAAGTCTGTGCTGTTCACTGTCTGGGTAACATTCGCCGGTCACCCACTGCAGAAGCAGTTTTCAGAAAACTTGTAACTGATCAAAACATTTCAGATAACTGGAGGATAGACAGTGCAGCCACAACTACATATGAAGTGGGAAACCCCCCCCTCCCCGACTATCGAGGGCAAAGTTGCATGAAGAAGCATGGCATCCCCATAAGTCACGTTCCCCGGCAGGTCACCAAGGAGGACTTTGCAACATTTGACTACATACTGTGTATGGACGAAAGCAATCAGAGATTTGAATAGAAAAAGCAATCAAGTTAAAGGCTGCAAAGCTAAAATTGAACTGCTTGGAAGCTATGATCCACAGAAACAGCTCATCATTGAAGACCCCTATTATGGGAATGAGTCTGACTTCGAGCTGGTGTACCAGCAGTGCGTCCAGTGTTGCAAAGCCCTCCTGGAGAAGGCCTGCTAGGGCTGGCCAGGCCCCTCCGCTGGCCCACACTCACCCCAGCCAGCTCTGCCCTCTCACTCCTGTGCTCAAGCCCCAGCCCCACCTGTTTCTCCAGATGACTTAACGGTTCTTCTCTTAAAAATAACTGTAGGTGCAGATCTGCTGCATTTGCAGAAGAATAAATAAACATGCTTGATTCGGCATTTATGGGGTACAGTAAGTGTTCTTAGACTAGTTGAATGTTCCACTTTGCCCTATTTATAAAACTGAAACAAAATAGAACAGACAAACAGGGCTGGGGATTTAGCTCAGGGGTTTCGCTGCCTGCTGCGCAAACACAAGGACCTGAGTTCGATCCCCGGTACCAAAAAAAAAAAAAAAAGTACAGAGCAGACAAACAGAGCACAATGGAGCAAGAAAGACCCAAAGGCCCAGATCATCCTCTTAGCCCAGGAAGACCTGGATACCTGTGCTACCTCGAGGGAGTGTGGACAGTGCCTCAGCTCACCTGTGCACTCTCCACCTGGCCTCTACCAGTCACAGCAGCCCATCCAGAGCAGCCTTTCACCAACATATCAGTGTTGTAGCTCATGCACACTCATTATGCACATTTGTATGCATGTGTTCAAAAAATATAGTGAATGTTTAACTTCTTTTAAAAATTTACAGTAAAAGACACATTGCCATGAATCCCCTCAAAGTCCTCCCCTTTGCTTTGGACACACTCATCCCATCTTCCTTGCCATTTTCTGAAGCACTTCTGGAAGTCTTTCCTGAGGGTCTTTAGCTGCGCTGTCCTGGCCTCCGTGTCCTGAATGGATTGAAAACATTTCCCTCTCACGGTCATTTTGACTTGGGGAAGAGCCAGATGTCACACAGTGCCAGATCTGGTGACTGAAGTGGATGAGGACACACTCATGTTTTTAGGAGCTGCCTTTCCATCAGATGGCACTTGACAGCAGCCTTCACTGTAGTTCTGATCACACTTTGTAAAGGCATGAGAGAGGATATACAGAACTGCTTCAGAAAGGGGCAGGAACTTTGGGATGAGAGTGTTTGAACCTATGGAGAATATTTTGAGGGGGATTCATGGAAGTGTGTTTTGCTGTAATAATTTTAATTTAAACATTCACTACATTTTGATCACACCTCCTGTATTTAAGATGAAAAGAGAGATTGGTAGAATTGTTGGTTTAATAGTTGTTGGTTTTGTCTAGTTTATTTCATGAGGAGGTCTGCTTATTTGTTCCCATTTAAAGTACTTTCCTCTAAAAATTTAATTCTGTCCAACGAGAACGCTTGTAAGCAGTGTATCTTATGAACAGTTGAGGAGTGTGTCTGTTTTATATGCATGTGTAATTAGATGTCAATACAAATTGGCTTAGGTTTAAAAAAGTAAGTTAAAAAGTTGGAAAAGTTTATTACGTTTGTATGTGTAAATATTGATATGTTAATAAGAAAGTTATAGGCAAATATAAGTAATTTCATTTCATTCTCAAATTCATATGGGTATCAGAAAAGATTGCTTTCAAGATAAACTGAGAAGTTACAAAGTACAACTGAGATAAATCCAGCGTCTTCCTCCTTTTTTTATTGTCAAAGAAGCATTTGAGAACAACAACAACAAAAAAGAATTGTTGGTGAGAGGCTTATGCAGGTTTACTAAGCAGAAAGAGATCCACGCTGAGAAGGAAGTGCAGCACATACAGTCGAGAGGCATTGTGGCTGGGGCCTGGGTTTTCCTGTGGTCTTGGGGTGTCCTCAAGACAGAGGATGGTCTAGGATGTGTAGTCCTTGCCGCAGACCAGCTGCAGTCGACGTGCAGTCGATGTAGGGTAGGAAGGGGAGATGTCCTGGGCCGGCGATGAGAAAGAACCTCCATGAGCAATGTCCAGGTTCCCTCTGATAAATCTCAGGGTCTGATTTATTTTTATATCTTTAAGCAATAGCTGGGAGGCACTGGACGGAACATGTTTACATTTTAAGTTGCCTTAGCAATTTCTATTGAAGTAAAGGTTATTTTTTGTTAAACAAAGTACAATTCCTCTAAGCTGTTTCATTTCATTGAACATCACGAATACATATTTAAAAATTACAACTGTCCCCTTATTTACCCACACCTAAGCAGAACAGAAGGTAACTTAATCAAAATCTTTATATCAGCGGGGGTACAAGCAAGATTTAATCAACTAAGTGTCAAACTTGTGGTCGCCAGCTGGCCCTTGAGAAACTGCACAATGGTTAATATAGTTTTCTATTAGCTCTCTATTTTTCTTTACCTCTATTCATCTTAACTAAATGTCATTTGGGTTCATAGTCCATGAGCAGGAGATATTTACAGCACTTTGAGAAATATTGAGTAGCTTGTCTCCTTAATGCATTTACCTGTCTTAACGTTCTTTCTATTTCCCATTTTCCACTGTTTCTTACATCTAAAGTCTGTCCTTCCAATCCTTTTGTAAGACCCCTTTAGTAAATAGAATGTCAACAATAAGAGGGGGAGTTATAGTAGTGGGGAAACAGAGGGGGTTTTAGGAGAGGTTTCTTTAGAAGTGGATGTGGCAATAGAACTAAGAGAAACTGGAATTTGGGACTTGTGAGCCAGATCAGATTTCAATATATCATTACCAGTTTGCCTCATGGAGAGTTTGTTGTTAGTCACAAAGACAATGACTCCTGCGATCAGAGTAACAATTATAAACATTATGGCAAGAAAAAATAAAACATGAGGGTACGATGTGTTCCACCCTTTCTTTCCCCCAGCTGGAACTTTGTCAAGCAGCATTGGAGTTCGGTTGGGCTTTGCCAGTCCTAGTGTTTGCTAGGTCAGAATGCAAACCATTTGCATTTGAAATTTAGACAGATGCCGCCCACTTAATAGTACTATTTCCTTGGGGATACAAGTCTGAAATTGGTGAAAAGTGGGCCCAATTTACAGGGAAAGGCATGGCCCTAATTTGCAGATTTACTGTATCTCTTAAAACTTACAGATTTTGGAGTGAGTTTCCTGGAAAGAAAAAAAAGGCTTTGTAACCTTGGGTAACTTTGTATCCTGCAGTTTTCTTAAAAGCTTGATTTTAAAATTATGATATTCCTTGTCTCCTTTCTACCTATCTTGCTATCTTTTATCCTACCTCAATCCTAGGGGCATCAGGAAGACAAATGGGATCCTACCTTTGAAATGGAAAAAACAAAAGACAGAGCAGACTGACCTTCTCAAAGCTTGCCAGAGACTGATGGTCTCAAGGCTGACCGTCTAAGGCTTGTCCCTCCTGCTAAATTCACAAAGGTCACCATGCCCAGAAGATGAACTGCTGAAACACAGCTGCCCACCTCCCTATGTCTTAAAGATAAACTGTGAAAACAACATTACCTCCACCTCCCTACCCTTTGCTAAGTTCTGCTTCTGTGAAATTCTGCTCGCTCTCCCACCCTGGCTGAAGAACAGATAAATATGAGAACAAATGGAGAAACAGGGCTCAGACTCTGGAAGGTAACTTCTGCTGGGCTCGCTAGCTAGCGAATAAACCTGCCTTCCCTTCACTTCTCTGAGTGCCGGTCTCTCCCTTGGTCTGCCACCCTCCGGTGGTGCCACTTTACCTTCACTGCACATTGACGTGCTCCACAGGTGAGTGCTGGCTTTGGGACTGAGCCGAGGGGAGAGCGGCCTGCCTGTCCCTGAGAGCCACCCAGAGCCCGAGGCCTGTGCCCAGCCCAACAAGCAACTCTCCGAGTCAGGCAAGCCCTGCTCTCTGCATGGCCTGTCTCCCAAACTCCACCCTCATCCCTCAGTTTCTTTCCTGCCTCTCAGATCTAGCCTTGGTCTCTCTCAGGATACTTAAGGCTCCTCCGGGCCAAAGGGCTCCTTTACTGAGTGGGAAAGAAGGGTCCCGGGCTCCAGCAGTGTAATGGTGCTGACCCCCGGGTGGCAGGTGGTGTTTTCCACAGCGCCACTTCCTTACTCTCCGAGGGCGCCACTAAGGACCCCATGTGTCCAGTCTTCATCAGGGCCATGCTTCACCCACCCAAGGAGCACCCCAACCCCTCAAGGACCAGGACAGTTCTCCAGCAGGCAAGAAACTTCAGCTAGAATTAGGCAGAGATGATGGAGACAAAGCAGACTTCCTTGGTGGTAGGACAACATCCCAGCAGGCACCATATCGGGCACTGAATCACATGCTAGTGACATTCTCTGTGTGTCATCCTGCCTCCTTAAAGTTGTGAAAAGAACGCCAGGTATTGTTCGCATTCCTGTAATCCCAGCACTCAGGAGGCTGAGGCAGGAGAACTGCTGAGAGTTCAAGGCCAGCCTGGGCTACACAGCAAGACTGTGTCTCAAAAAATTTTTTTTATTTGTAAGATATTTAGGTACATGATTTTAGACAAATATGGGAGGATGTTATTGAATTTATTGATGTCAGAATGAGAATGTAAGATCCGGCACATTTTTACAGTTAATGAAATTAAATATACAAGGATTCATTTAACTACATAAGTGTTCCCCGCAGGTTTAGTCATAGACACTGTAGTGAAGGAGAAAGACCATAACAGTGACAAAGAAGTAAGTCACATGATTCCTAGAAGGTGGTCCGTAGGGAGAGACACAGCAGTGGGGACAGACAGGGAAGGCTTCATCCCAGGGGAGAGACTTGCAGGGGTGCAGAGGGCTTGGGCACAGGGCCTGGCCAGGAGTGCGCTGGAGGGTTGGGGCCAAGTGCTGGTGAGGGCCAGGGGTAGAGACAGGTGAGCCCAGGAGAGCCAGGAGACCGCTGGAGGGAAATGGGCAGTGGTGCGGGGGGTGACCAGTCCAGGAGCACAAGCAGGAGCAGGGAGGCCTGGCCCTGGGAAAGGCTGCTTTGGCAGCAGTTGGAGGCTTCAGCATAATCGATGGAGCAATAATACATAGGGCCAGCCTCCCTGCCACATGTTTTTTCTGTGAAATGTTTTGTTCCAAAAATGTAACTGTGCTACAGGGTGCTCCTGCCCAGTGTATCAAAATATTTTGTAACTGTTTGAACTGTGAGACCCTTTAGGAATGTTGTATAACTCTGCCCTCCACACTCACCTATCCCTAGCTCCCTGTATAAGGATGCTCCCATTTCTGCTTCAGCACTCAGAATTTGGAGCCAACAAGCTCCTCTGAGCCAGCCGACAATCTGACTTGCAGATTCTCAAGTCAGTCTTCAAATTTCTGGAGCCTGTGCTTGAGCTACAACACAGAGCTGTAACACTTGGCTGTAACACAGCTATTTTGCTTTGCCACAACATAATCCCATTGGTGGGAGCGTAGCTAAGTGGTAGAGCTCTTGCCTAGCATGAGTAAAGCGCTGGGTTCATCCCCTGCACCAAAACAAAATCAAGGGAAGTCTATAATATTATAGATGCTTTTTTAAAGGTTTGAGAAAGTTTAAGTTGGTTTATACATGAGACCAAGGATTAACCAAAGACCCCTTTGGAAGTGGCTGTTATAATTCACTATGTTCTTTTTGGGGGGTACAATTCACTATGTTCTTAAATACAACATTAAGGCTTGTGACTAGAACGTATGTATTTTGTGGCATGTTATTAAACACAAAGAAATTTAATTTTGTGTGTGTGTGGTATTGGGATGAAACCCAGAGCCTCCTATGTGGTAGGCAAGTGCTGTCACTGAGCCCCACCCTGAGTGCCCAAATTCACATTTATTTTACTAGTAAATGTAAACTTTTTTTTCTTGGTACTAGGGAATGAACCCAGAGCATTCTCACTGAGCTACACCCTCAGCCCACCTCACCCCTTTTTTCTATTTTAAGACAGGGTTGCTAAGTTGCTCAGGCTGGGCTCAAACTTTTGACTTTCCTGCCTCAGCCTCCCAGAGTGCTGGAGTCACAGCTGTGTGCCACCACACCCAGATGAAAACCTTTTATTGCTATGTGACCTTCTGTACTTCTAGTAATGCTTGTCTCAGACTTCACTGTTAATATCTAGGGTGGTCTGTGTATGTATGTATGTGTGTGGCTAGGAATTGAACCCAGGGCCTTGAGGGCACTAGGTAAGTGCTCTATTGCTGAGCTATATCCTCAGCCCTGTTTATTTAACAAAATTGTCAATATGGCCACAATTGCTTACTTCTACTGAATATCTGAGTAGTATATTTCTTTCTATTTGTTTACTTTCTTTCTTTTTTATTTATTTTTGGAGACAGGGCCTCACTCTAGTCCAGGCTGGCCTCGAACTGCTAGTGACCCTCCTGACTCAGCTTCCTAAGTGCTGGGATTACAAGTGTGTGTCACCTTGCGGAGCTCACACCTGCTCGCTCTCTCTCTCTCTATTTTTTTATAACCAGCTTCGCAGTCCTAGTCATTCAGTCCACCTGGATATTAGACTTTCAAACTGAAGAATGGTGAGAGAGCAAATCAAATTCCTGATCTCTTTTTTTTGGTACCGGGAATCAAACTCAGGGCCTTGTGCTGCATGCACCACTGAGCTATATCCCTGGCCCCATTGTGGTTTTTTGTACCAGAAATCTAACTGGGCATTGCCAGGCAAGCACTGTACTGCTGAGCTACATCCCTGGCCCTCAAATTCCTGCCCTTAGAAGCCATACCATCTGTGGTACTCCACTCTAGCACCGCAGGAAATTAAGACAGGTGACCAGTTTGCTGCCTTGATGGATTTGCATTTTTTGGTCTGCTAGAGTTGGGATGAAGTTCCTAAAAGAAAATGACTTCAGTACCACATGTGAACAAGGAGGAATCGGAAGACGTGTACCATGCTGATTGCTGTCATAGCGGGGAGCATGGAAGCTATTCACATTCTACATTTTTTAAATTTGTATTTTATTTATTATTTTTCATAGTTTATTGGTACATGTTTGCTGCATATAATGATCACATTCATCATGGGGAATTTGCACCTGTACATAATATATCTTTTTTCTTGGTACTGGGGATTGAACTCAGGACCTTATACTTATGAGGCAGGCAGTGGCACCATGGAGCTAAATACCTGGCTTTTGTATATAATATATCTTAATTCTTTTTTTTTCCCTCATTCCTCTCCCCTCCCTTCAACCCTTCTCCCCCTTCCCATTCACAAAAGTTTTGTTTCCATTGTTTCCTTCTGTTCTTTTTTTAAATCCCTTTTCCATTCCCTCCCTCCTCCTTGTCCCCCTATTTTTCCCTTTTGCAGTGCTTGGGAACATGCCCAGGGCATTGTGCATGGTAGGCAAGCGTTCTACAACTCAGCCACATCCCTGGCCCTATTCTTTTTTTTAATATTTGTTTGCGTTTTTCTTTTTACAATACTAATATTACTTATGCAAGAAGTCATGGTACAAACTTAAAATAACAAAAAGAAAGAAATTTTAACTCTCTTGTTTTTTACATATTAATTTTTTGGTGCCTTATGAGATTTTTTTTTAAGGAAGTACGGTCAGAATTCATATTTACAAAATTTTGTTTCTCTACTTTTTTGCTTTTTATTTAAAATACTTACTTTTTTATCGCTTCTTGGCCTTTTGGCTAAGATCAAGTGTAAAATATTAACTTTTTAAACTTTTACTTAAACATTTATTTATTATTTGGTTTTTTTAGCTAACTTCACCTACTTTATGCTGTTTGTAATAGCAGAACTTTACCAATAATCTAAATATTCAACAGTATGGGATCAGTTACCTAAATCACACTTTACTATAATAGACTTATAATTCCATGGGCAACATGTGCAGCTATCAAAGCAGCTTGCATGTTTCTATCAGCACAGATGTTTATGGTACACTGTTATGGGAATGAACCATGTTACAAGATGGTGAGAAGCATGAAGTTGTTTTTTTGAGGTGGAATTCATATAAAATAAAAGTAACCATTTTAAAGTATGTAACGCAGTGGTACTTAGTATATATACATATATACACTAAATAGATATATAAATATATATACTGTATATAGAATATATAAATAAATACTTGATGGGCATGATGGGGCACACCTGTAATCCCAGCACTTGGGAAGCTGAGGCAGGAAGATTGCCTCAAGTTTGAGGCCAGTCTGGGCTACATAGTGAGTTCAAGGCCAGCCTTGGACTACATAGACAGACCCTGTTTCAAAACAAACAAGAAAGAATATATAAATAAATACTAAATGTACATATACTATATGATATATATACTAAATTTACAAATATAAATATACTAACTATAGTATAGTATATATATGCATGAGGTGTGATCTAAAAATATGGTGAAGTTTACACTGTACAGTTTTGTTTTGTTTTTGGTATCAGGGATCGAACTCGGGACCTTGTGCTTTCAAGGCAGGGGCCGGAACCACTGAGCTAAATCCCCAGTCCGAAGTTTACACTTTAAAACATTTATTGCAATAAAAGATGCATCAGGCTTTGCACTGGATGGCACCTGGCAGCAGCGTTCACTGTACTTTTCAATAGCACTTGTAATGAAAGAGGACTTCCAGAACTGCTTCAGAATGTGGCAAGAATGATGGGAGCAGCGCTCAAAGGAGAGGGAGTATTCTGAGGGAAATTAATGACAATGTGTCTTTTACTGTAATAAAATTTTAAGATACACAGTACTTTCCAGTCACTCCTAGTATAACATATGTGTGTGTGCTGGGGATGGAACCCAGGGCCTGATATATCCTAGGCAAGCACTTTACATTAAGCTACATTTGGGCCAGGGATTTTGCTCAGTGGCACCATGCCTGCCTTGCAAGCACAAGGTCACGAGTTCGATCCCCAGTACCAAAAAAAAATAAAATAAAATAAACATTAAGCTACATTCCCAACCCTTTTTAAATTTCCTTTTTTTTAAAATTTGGTACCATGGATCGAACTCAGGATCTTGTGCTTGTGAGGCAGGCATCAGCACCACTGAGCTAAATCCTCAGCCCTTAATTTTCATTTTGAGACAAGGCCTCTCACTAAGTTGCCCGGACTGGCCCCAAACTTTCCCTCAGCCTCCTAAGTAGCTGACATTGCAGGCGTGTGCTACCATACCTGGCCACTTAGTATACTGCAGTGTTCTCCAGTCATCACCTCTATCTAGTTTCCAAACATCATCACTTTCAAAGGAGGCCTTAAATTCATTTGACAGTTATTTCTCATTCCCCCTTCTCCTAGCCTCTGGCATCTGTGGTTTTTATGGATCTCCCTTGTATTAAGTCAGCTTTACTGTGACAAAATACTTGAGAGAATCCACTGAAAAGGAGGAAAGAATCAGGCATGGTGGTACACACCTGTCATGCCAGCACTCCAGAAAGTTGAGCTGAGGCAGGAGGATTGAAAGTTCTAGCTTAGCCTGGGCAACTTACTGACTTAGCAAGACCTTGTCCTAAAACAAAAAATGAAAAAGAGCTGGGAATGTAGCTCAATACGAAGGTTCAATCTCCTGTAACACACACACACACACACACACACACACACACTCACGGAGGAAAGGTTTACTTCAGCTCAGAACTTCAGACCAGTCCATGGTCGCTTGGCTCTGTTGCCTGGGGGAGCCATGGTGGAGGAGACTGCTCTCCTCCCAGTATCACCCACAAGGGCACCCCAGGAACCTAACTTCTTCCCACTAGCCCCCACGTCCTAAAGGCTCCAGCACCTCCCAGTAGCACCACAGGGATGTCTGGTGGACACTCAGGACAGAACCAGCACAACTCTGTTCTGGACACCTTATATAGACTGTCTTACAACATTTGGCCTTTGGAGTTTGAGTTTCTTCCTGCAGCATAATGATTTCAAAGTTCATTCAAGGTGTAATGCATGTCACTACTTCATTCCTTTTTGTGTCTGGATATTCCATCATATGATCAACCACATTTTGTTTACTTACTCATCTGCTGATATTTGGGTAGTTTCGACTTTTTGTCTAGTGTAAGTCCTGCTCCTATGAACATTTATATACAAGTATTTGAATGCTGTTTTTCAGTTCTTTGGGGTATATACCCAGGAGTGAAATAGCTGGATCATATGATAATTCTATGTTTAACTTTTTGAAGAATAACTAGACTGTTTCCCATAGTGGCTATACTATTTTCCATCTCAACAGCAAAGTACTAGAATATCAGTTTCTCCACATCCTCATCAATATTTGTTATTTATTACTATTATCATTGTCATGCTAGTGTGAAACAGTATCTCATCCTGTGATTCGATTTGCATTTTCCTAATGACTAATGATGTTGTGCATCTTTTCACGTTTGTTGGCCGTTTGTATATCTACTTAGAAGAACACCTATTCAAACTTTTGCCTTTTTCGTAGGTGATGGGAATTTGACCCAGAGACCTCAAGCATGCTATGCTAGGCTAGGTCTCTACCACTGAGTTACATCCCCAGTCCTTTTTGCTCATTGTAGATTAAACTGTTTATCTTCCTGTTGTTGGGTAGTGACAGTTCTTTATGCTGAATATTAGACCCTTATGAGATAGAGAATTCAGAAATATTTTCTCCTGTTCTGTGACTTGACCTTTTCACTGTCTTTTTTTTTGGTACCAGGGATCGAACTCGGGTCCTTGCACTTGTGTAGCAGGCAGCAAAACCACTGAGCTAAATCCCCAGCCCATTTTCACTGTCTTGATGGTGTCCATACATTTTTTTTTATAGAAAAAAAGGTACATTTCTTTCATTTAAAAAAAATCTAAACAGATATTATCCTAAAGTAATGGTAGTCACCTCTGGGTGGTTTTGTCTGTCACTATTTTATATTGTTTCTGAGTTAATCATGGTACATTTCCCAAGTTAATTAGTTTACTGGTCAAGAGCTCTACCTCTGAGCTATATCCCCAACCCCAAACTTAACTAACTTGGAAACTGGTAAGTGGAAAATGGAAGTTTTCAATAATCAGTTCATGTTATTACGGCTCTTGAGCAACTTGTAAAGAACCTGCAGTACTGGATAATTTAGGGGCTTTCCAAATACACACCCTGATAGCCTGGGCTCTCCCACTCTGTGCTTCCTTACCAATGTGTGGTTCTGTTTTGTTTCTTGCATTCACTTGAGGCCATGCCTTGGGAAAAGGAAACTGAAACCGAAGGCAACTGGCCACTGGTGCAGGCTGCTGGAGACACCGCCCCATGACGTGCACAGCCAGGGCTCATAAAGGGGCTGAGCCTGATCCAGCAGCAAAGAGCAGCTGGGAGCTGAGTAAAGAACTCACTTGTCAGTGCCTGCGAAGTACCTGGCATTAGCGCCCACAACCATGGTAAGGCAGACTTGACAGGTGGGAGGAGGAAGCCCTCCCCTTGGGATTTCCCAGAGGTAGAGCTGTGCAGAGTTTGGCCGGATCCCCATTGTGAGGGGAAGGATGTGGCTCCAATCCTGCTCTGTGGGCATCCCTGGATCCCCCGGGGTAGGGCTGGGGGTATCTGGGTGAAGGGAGGCTGGCCCTTCTTCTAGAAAGGACCACTTCTATGCCCTTTCCTCCTGATGGGTGGAGAAGGCAGATGGCAGGCAGCTGCATCCCAGGGCTTAGGAGCTCACTCTCGGCTTGTGCTGAATGAGTCTCTAAGCCCATGTGACACCCACAGGGCTGGGACCTGACAGTGAAGATGTTGGGGGGCCAGGAGTTCCTGGTGTCCCTGAACTCCTCCATGACAGTGCAGGAACTGAAGAGGGAGATCGCCAAGAAGGCCGGGGTGCCTGCCTTCCAGCAGCGCCTAGCTGTCCAGCCGAGTAACAAGGTGCTGGAGGACAGGTTCACCCTCACCCAACAGGGCTTGGCCCCTGGCAGCACGGTCTGGCTGTTGGTGGAGGACTGTGAAAACCCCTTCAGCATCCTGGTGAGGAACGACAAGGGGCGCAGCCGTTTGTATGAGGTCCAGCTGACACAGACGGTGGCAGCGCTGAAGAAGCAGGTGTGCCAGCAAGAGGGGGCACGGGAAGACATGTTCTACCTGAGCTTCCAGGGGAGGTCTATGGAGGACGAGCACATGCTGGGCGACTATGGCCTCAAGTCCCAGTGTACTGTGTTCATGAATCTGCGCCTTCGAGGGGGCAGGGCAAGGCCCTGAGAGCAGTGCAGAGGGCCCCCTGCTGGAATCAAGCTTTGGAAATAAAGATGGATGCAGAGAAAACACTGTCTGGTCTGCTCCATTCCACCACCACCTCATCTCCATACTCCTGCTGAGGAGGTTGGGGAGGGAACCCAGGTCCACCCAGGTGACCAGGCTTCAGTGGCCAAGTTCAGTGACAAGGGCATCCCAGTCAGAGACCAGTGACATCTTTTCCTCCCAGAAACTGAAGCAAGACCTGCTTCCATGCTCGGGGGAATTCACTTCTACAAAAAGAAAAGGACACATCTGCTGGGGCCCCTCGTGGGCAGGCTGAGCCACAGGCAGTCCCTCCACAGCTGCCCACTCCCCATCCGAGGCTCAGCATACTTAGGGACACAGGTGAGGCTCCAGCGAGGGGAGCCCCTCCCCGGAGCCCCTGGACCCGGTGGTGGGTAGGTCTTTCCCACACCGCCGGGGCTGGGGCCTGCCGGCTCGCTCTCTGCCTGTGCTGTCCAGAGAGGGGCACAGGGGCTCGGGCTGAGCTCCTGAACAGAGGATGGGTGGCCAATAGCGGAAGGGCCCCCCTCAGGGCTCTGCCTAATGGAGAGGCCGTAGTCAGCCGGTAGGGGGCACTTGGAACTGGGAGCTTGTCAGTTCACGAAGGACACCAAGTCCCAGATGGGGGTACCCAATTTGGAACATGCTTCATCTCCTTCCCCTTGAGATAGTTCCTTCTCTCTTTTCTTTCTATATGTAGCCACCCAGGTCGTCTGGCAGGAGCCAGGCTGACAGCCGGACCCCGGACAGCACCGGCGGATCCCACAGAATATGCAAATCTCTTCCCGAGACCTCGCCCTCGGCAGAATTTGGCTGGGGACCCACAAGCCCTTTCCAGTGTGTGTGGGTGCCTGTCTGGCCCGGGGCACTCCTAGGTCCAGCTGTGCGAGTGGCCGCTGCGTCGACACTGGGCGTGAAGGTGGCTGCCCCGCCCCCCATGCTGTAGCACAGCCAGGATGAGCGCAGACCCTCGGTGTCCCTCCCTCGAAGCCCGGGCCAAATTGGGGAGAAGCCCTCCAGCGAGCTTCGGCCGCCCACTCCTCATTGCTTCTGACTGAGACCTGTAACTGGTGCACGGCAGATGCAGTCCTAGTGAAGACAGAGTGGTGCCTTTCCTTCTGCCTCCATCTTCCCACAGGCCAGGCTCTAGCTTGGACCCCGCGGGCCTCAGGGTGCCCACTGGATGTGCCGAGTCTCCCGAGCTAAAGCAGCCCCGAAGCGGGAGGGGGCGTGGCTAGCTGCGGGCTGGCCCGAGCCAGCGCCGCAGGACAGCAGGGGGCGCTCTGCTGCCTCACTGGTCCGGCCGGCCCAGCGGGAGGTGGGCGGGCCGGCGCTCCGCTCAGGCCAGTCACGGCCCGCACCGGCTGAGGCCAACTCCGCGCCGGCGGCTGCGGTGCCGGGCCGCGAGCTGGGTCGGCTGCCTCGGGGTGGGGGGCGCGTGGCGCGGGCTCCGGCTCCCCACCTACCCCCGTGGCCAGGGCGCCGCCGAGAGCCCCTTGGAAGTCGCGTCACGTCGCTTCCCGATCATGCATTAACCCGGCTTCAGCCGCACTTCCTGGGGGGAGGGGCGTCCACTAGGGGGCC